>JAWPHD010003590.1:77500-212095 GCA_037043455.1 Cyrtodaria siliqua
AACTGTCCAACAATAAATAAAACACAGTACATATAAGTCGTCTAATTAAAACAATGTAACATTATTTATACAGATAAGAATTTCTAGATTGTAAAATCCCGTAACAGAAATATATATGCAGATACAATAAAAGTCAGTGCTTTTTACTAGCAAGTTTATTATGCGGGGGCTTAAACCAAGACTGGCGAGACGAGACTGCGAGACTATTCTGTGTTTTCGTGCCGAGCCTAATAAACGTGATGGTAGATGGCACTGCCATTATATTCCCTTTATCGTGTAGATTATCTACGTATTTTTTTTATGGTTTTCCAGTTTTGTGTATTAAACAGAAGTATACGCATGACGTAATCTAGATCATCTGCTTTTTGTATATGCATGACAAAACTCAATCTGGAACTTTACAGTTAATTATGAACTTGCCTAGGAATTATATAATCAATTAGGAATTCTATAATCAATTAGAAACTATATAATTAATTTGCAACTTTATTTTCAATTAAGAACTTGCCCCTAATGTACGTTATATCGACATTAGCTGAAATGCAGTTTTTAAACTTAATAAATTAATACGTAAGACTGCAAGACATATTTACATCAAACAAATATTGAACTAGACTCATCCCGTGAAATGCCATCTATAACCATTTTATAAACTTTTTCAACCGCGATCGTACAATATATATATTTCTTGTAGTATGTAAACTATATTTATAGATCCATCCACTATATAAACTGAACTGCGTCGAGTCTTCGTGATGATTTGATATTCTGCTCTCCAGAAATCCAGTCCAATATCACGAACTTACCGAAGCGCGCTGTTGGAAGTCTTAGCGAGGCATTAGCGAACTGAATGCGATAATTAACTGATTACTTTTAGCTTGTTTTATGAAGTGACGAGGAGTTACTCCCGAGATATTTGAAGAGATAGTTCATTGCACAAGGTAAGTGCCTATTTATCGCATGATTTGTTATATTATCTACACATTTAAAATTTAATAAAGCTTAAAACGGATTTGTTGTGTTACAGTTGAATCCATAAGTGGATATTAACAGTTGATAAATGGCTTCCCGGGTCTATAGTCAAAACTAGTTTCCACTGAGGACAAATAGTTTTAATTTTGTGCTGGTAAGCTATGAAATAACTGCTTAAGTTTACTACTGAGTGTGTAAGCCATGAAAAGCCATAACTTCTTAAAATTACTATTGAGTTTATTATTTGCTATATAGCCATGAAATAACTTCTTAAGTTTACTATTGAGCGGGTAAGACATGAAAAGCCATGCAATAACTGCTTAAGTTTACTATTGAACGGGAAATTAATGCCATGAAATAACTGCTTAAGTTTACTATTGAGCGGGTAAGCCATCAATAACTGCTTAAGTTTACTATTGAGCGGGTAAGCCATGCAGTAAATGCTTAAGTTTACTATTGAACGGGTAAGCCATAAAAATCCATGCAATAACTGCTTAATTTTACTATTGATCGGGTAAGCCATAAAAAACCATGCAATAACTGCTTAAGTTTACTATTGAGCGGATATGCCATGAAATAACTGCTTAAGTTTACTACTTAGCGGGTAAGCCATGAAATAACTGTTTAAGTTTACTATTTAGCGGGTTAGCCATGCAATAACTGCCTGAGTTTACTATTGAACGGGTAAGCCATAAAAAGCCATGCAATAACTGCTTAAGTTTACTATTGAGCGACACCGGAAGCGAAAAATTGACCGGTCTGACACCGAATATCATTTGGGGTTGCGCTACCGTTTTTAAGTGTATATTTAGTAAGGTTAGTATTGATATTCATAAATAACAATATATCTCGCTGTCATAATTTGTATCAATATTTGATATTTTGACTGGATTATAAAATGTTATTACAGAAAATTGGTTTCAATTCAATATGACACTTTTACTATTCTCCCGAGTTTTGTAAATACAGTGACGCACACATACGTTCTATTTATAGAATTTATGAAGTTCATACGCATGGAAGTTGGTCGAAATACAAATAAAAATACAAAATAGATATGTAAGAAATAGTTTACGCAACGGATGTTTTCGATTATCAGCAGTATTCACTTGATGATTCGAGGTATTTTTCAATCATTAACATTAGCAATTAAGATTGTCATTTTTAAATCTGTAACCATATAAATATAAACAATGGATAATACAATTTAAATATTTAAAATTGTCCGTGTTTCATTGTTACATTATCAGACATGAACGTTATTACGTTTTTATTATAAAATCCATACCCATGCATAACCTCTACTAATTGAGATTTCACATATTTTTTCTTTAACGGTTGTTCATTAATAATCAATCATGGATAATAAATATAAATCAATGTCATGATGTTTTTCAAGAGATATTCATAAATATACAAAACTGCCCATATTAATTCGCGTCTAAAACAATTTAAATAGGTTAATATCAAATTCCAAGATATAATCAAGCGTATGTGTTTTTTCTGATTAATAATGCAGAATATTAATTTGTGTCCCAAGGAAACACTGCAGTTTGATTGATAGAAAACAAAAACATATCTGTTACTCCATTTTCTAGCAAGACACAATATTGACCACATGTTTCCCTATTCGTGTTTCGATGTTTTAAAAAGATATCATATACGTTTTAAAAAGGTTACTGTGTGGATTTTGGTGTGGCATCTTAGCTGATTTTTGATAAATTTAAAGTTTTGATCGAGGCTAAATTTGCTATTTCCAAATAAAATATCTGTTTCTGTTAAAATTGCGCGGATGTATTACGTAAATATTTTTTGTAATATAAACTATGGTTGGTACACCCTCATTACGTGGTCAGAGTATTAACTTTTATACCCCATCCAACTCCTTCTCCAAGAAGACAAATCGGTCTTGTCTGGGGTATGAAATAAAAACTAAATATACAATTTTGAATATTGTAAACTGAAAACATGAAATAGGTAATTTTAAGCAGGTTATCGCATTTTTTCAGTAAAAAACGTTTCTTAAGTCGAAATATCCGTTATCAAACCTGCTAATATAAGCTTTCCCATCGGTTAATGGAATTAAGGCGGGACCACGTAATGTAGAACCTGGTTTAATCCCCAGCGGCCTTTGCTGCCATTTCCAGGGCGGTAACCCCTGCTGTCTATATCCCCCTCCATAGTTGTCAACCCATATATTTTGTGATGTCGCATACGTTGCCTCTGTTTATCCATGTAACTGTTGTTTGTTTTACATGCCTGAATTTGGATGGCTGATTTCTGTGAATGCTACTTTCCTTGTTCGACTTTTGAATCTACTTTCACCAAGGTTTGACCAGAATTATTTTACTCCTTCGAAATATCAAAAACTGCTCATTGTGTTATTAATAATAGTCATTTTGGTCGATTGTTTGTTTGTATGGTGTTTTACGTCATTTTCAACACATGTAAGGTTGTATATAACGGTCGACATTTTGTGGTGGAGGCAGACCACCCAAATTTCCTGGGTAGAACCAGTACAGTATACCTCCCGCTATCCGTGCATTCTGGTCGAAAGAAATATGTTCATACTATCCTATGGTTGATTCTTAATTAAACTATTTCGAGGATTTATTTTTTATTTTACACAGATGTGTATAATCTTCAAATACAATACGTGGAACTTCATTTTATCATGTTCTTAAGTCATTGGGATATATATATTATGCATAAGCATGATTTTACAGCTTTCAATCTTTTATTATTTTTGATTATAGATGGAATAAGTGAACGTATAGTAGAACTTGAGCTGTTACAGGCTTGCTGCACAACGTTCAGCTAATTCAAATACTTCCCGACAGTTATAGGTCTATAGTGTAGGCAAACACTCATTTCCATATAAGCATAACAAAAATCAAACTCGCAATTTTAACATGGCAATGCTTGACTAATGTCACAAATAGACCGACAGTGTAATATAAACCCATAAATAGCACACTAAATCTATGCAAAAATATAATTTTTTTAATAAAAGGAACGGATGCCTTTTCTAGCCTTCATTAAACGATTACCCCAGGTCGACACTTCTTGTGATGGGCGTGCTACACCTTATAATGCATTCATATCCAACATTACTCTGTATATTATTGTGTTCATTGCATTTTATGCATGAATAATAATATAATGATTGCCATTTTTGTTTAAAATGTCATTAATGACACGTCTTTCCACTGAAAAACATATTCTGCAAAAGTCACCTTGATACCCGGGTTATACCATATACCGACTGAGTGAAAATGTTTAACTGGATCAGGCCACACTTAAAAATGTCTTAGTTCGATCAAACCTTACTTTGAGTTTTTCTTCCATTTATGTAAGATTAGTTTGTGGTTAAACGTTTGTTTGAACCTAAACACTACATTGCGTACTTATTAAAAATGATTTTAGTATAGTGGGTGTGTATTGCACTGTTAAAAGTCTTAACGCTGTACTTAAAATTCCTGTCGTAAAACAAACGGTAAACCAAATTATTAAAGATGAAGAGGAAACCCTGGTGTGTGTTTTTCATTGTCAAAGGGTTATTTTAAGTTTGACCAGGTAAAGGAGCGAGAAGGCAATGTTAAAAAAAGCCCATATATTTACTTGAAAAAAAAAATAAAGAAAAAAAGGTTTGTAGTAGTGCCTGTAGTTTTGGAGTTTATGACTTTAATATTCGTAACCTGTGTATAATTAAAAATCAGCTACTCCATCAGGGCTATCGCTACTATAAACTTGGAAGACTTTACACACTTTAATTATCGTAACCTGTGTATAATTAAAAATCAGCTACTCCATCAGGGCTATCGCTACTATAAACTTGGAAGACTTTACACACTTTAATTATCGTAACCTGTGTATAATTAAAAATCAGCTACTCCATCAGGGCTATCGCTACTATAAACTTGGAAGACTTTACACACTTTAATTATCGTAACCAAGATCTGCTTTTAAAATTAAATTTTATATAATTTAAAAACTCTTCTCCTACAATGACTATCACAACCCGACTTCTATGGTGACGTGATTTACACACTTTGTAAGATCCTTGATCACGGTCATTTTTATACATTTGTTATTAAACCTATACGAAATGTCATCAAACGTGGTTATGACCCTATCATTTTACAACGCACTGCAGGTCTAGTGGTTGACCGGTCACCTATTTACAGTAGACCACTATTCGTCTTTGATTGTGCTTTGACCTGACATAATGTGGATCCTGTGATGGCATCTACCTAAATCATGAAAGGGATGGCAACGTTTGATGTTTTTCATCAATCTTGTAGTGTTGTACTCTTAATGGTTTATTTTCATATTGCCAATATAAGCGAGTGCAATTAAAGGATTACGTTGAGAAGTGTGCTGGAGTTGTTTTATGACAGGTGGCCGACATTGTTAATTGGACAAATCTGGGACTGAAATCTTTCAAACAGTGACACGCCCAACTTTCTCTTTTTTTAAAATTGGACTAGTCCGGGACTGAAATCTTTGAAAAAGTGACACGCCCGACTTTGGTTTTGGATTAGTCCCGGGCGTCGGGATATAGGATTTGTTCAGCCCTGAATTGGTCTGGCTTCTGTCATGTCCTCGAGTATTGACTCTGTGGCGTTTTAGGGTTTTGTGGCCTCATATATACATGATCATTGTTGTGTTATACTTGTGTTGCCTACTAATAGTGTTGCCTAGTTTGTTAGATTCCTTATTTACACAGTCCCATTTTAATGACAAGAGGATAATAGTGACATTTGATGCACCTTAGAACCTGGTTTAAACCAACAAAGTCCTTTTTGCCACTGACCATTACACGGTTGTACACCTTTTGTCAATCCCTTTATCTTTGTAGCGTGAAACGTCTTCGTGGCCGAATGGTTAACGGCGTTGTAAACCTTTGCCTCTCACCGCTGCGGTCTCGAATCCCACTGGGAGCTGGACTTGTAAGTAAGAAAGGTTTGATTCTTACGGATGGCGGAAGGTGTATAGTACTGGTTCTACCCAGGAAAAGTGGGTGGTCTCCCTCCACCACAAAATATCGACCGTCATATATAACCTTACATGTGTTGAAAATGACGTAAAACACGTAAAACACCATACAAACAAACAAACAAACAAATGTGTGTAGTGTCGCATATTTTTGCATGCGTGTTTTGGTCGACTGTGTTCTGTGAATGTTACATTTCCTTTTCGACGTCTATGCCTACTTTTGATGTAATCTTTTTAGAAATCAAATATAAATCTTTTATTTATAATTATTAAGGGAATTTTTACGAAATTACTTTATTTATTTTCGGTCTGAGATATTAGACATATCCATGTTATTTTCGGAGCCGGTACTTTTCCATTCTAAGACATCCATATTTACAGTCTCAAATGATGGTATTTCTTTTGATATTATCCCTGGAATTATTCCAAAGAAATGTTTCAAACTGGGTATGGTTTGTATTGATTTGATTGTATCTGCTGAAGGATTTGGTAATCCAGTAATAGATGATCGAAAGTCTAATACTTTTTGTTTCTGAAGCATCCATACATATTCGTACAAAGCATATATACTGAGGGAAAAAGTAGAAGCTGGAAAGTCGCCATATGACCTTAGCTGTTGGTGCGACTATAAAATCCAATTCAATTCAATTCATTTATTCGTTACGTCATTACGATGTTCGACTGTTATTGATGTGTGTTTAATAAAATATTGTGTCTATGGCAGTAGTTTTTAGCTCTACTGGCCGAAGGCCAGCAGAGCTTATGGGATGGTGTGTTGTCCGTCGTCCGTCGTCCGTCTGTCGTCCGTCGTCCGTTGTCCGTCGTCCGTCGTCCGTCGTCCGTTAACTTTTGCCTTGTGAACAATCAAATCTTTTCGAAACTTTGCCAGTGTCTTTATATCAATGAAAGCTCGGACAAGTTCGAAAACCAGCCAGATCGGAATAATTTCACCGGAGTTATAGCCCTTGTTTTTCTGAAAAATGCCATATTAAGCCTTGTGAACACTCTAGCACCTTCATTTATTTTTTGATCTTTACCAAACTTGCAAAGATTGTTAATATCAATGAAAGCTTGGACAAGTTTGAAAACCAGCCAAACCAGCCAAATCAGATCAGTAACACTGGAGTTATGGCCCTTGTTTTTTCTGAAAATTGCTATTTTCTGCCTTGTGAACGCTCTAGCACCTTCATTTATTATTTGATCGTTACCAAACATGCAAAGATTGTCAATACTAATTATAGCTTGAACAAGTTTGAAAATCAGCTGAATTTGGTCAGTAACACCAGAGTTATGGCCCTTGTTTTTTCTGAAAAAATGCCATTTTATGCCTTGTGAACACTCTAGCACCTTCATTTATTATTTGATCTTTACCAAAATTTCACAGATTGTTGATATCAACAAAAGCTCGAACAAGTTTGAAAATCAGCTAAATTGGATCGGTAACACTGGAGTTATGGCCCTTTTTCCCCCTGAAAAATGCTTTTTTCTGCCTTGTGAACACTCTATGGCCTTCAATATTAATCGGATCTTTACTTAACTTTGCCAGTGTTTTATATCAATGAAAGCTCAAACAAGTTCGAAAATCGGCAAGATTGAAATAATTTTACAGGAGTTATGGCCCTTGTTTTGCTGAAAAATGCCATATTAAGCCTTGTGAAAACTCTAGCACCTTCATTTATTATTTGATCTTTACCAAACTTGCAAAGATTGTTAATATGAATGAAAGCTCGGATAAGTTCGAAAACCAGCTAGATCGGACCATTAACAGCGGAGTTATTGCCCTTGATTTAGTTAAAAATGCTATATTTTGCCTAGTTAAGACGATATGGGCTTCATTGTTCATCCGATCTTTACCAATCTTCATCAGATTGTTAATGTCAATGAAAGCTCGGACAAGTTCGAAAACCCTTCATATCGGACCAGTAACACCGGAGTTATGGCCCTTGATTTAGTTTAAAATGCTATATTTTGCTTCGTTAAGACTATTTTTTATCCGATCTTTACCAAATTTTATCAGATTGTTAATGTCAATAAAAGCTCAGTCAAGTTCGAAAACCAGACAGATCGGTCCAGTAACAGCGGAGTTATGGCCCTTGATTTTGTTAAAAATGCTATAATTTGCCTCGTCTTACGATAGGGCCTTCATTTTGCATCTGATCTTTGCCAAACTTTACCAGATTTTATGACTTTCTTCTTTGAAAATTATTATTTGAATTTTTTTTACATTTTTTTAACCTTTTTTTTTTAGCTCTATGTTGGACCTGTCGGACCAGTAACAGAGGAGTTATGGCTCTTGATTTAGTTAAAATGCTATATTTTGCCTCATTAATACGGTAGGGCCGTCATTTTTCATCTGATCTTTACCAAACTTTACCAGATTCTTTAGTTATGGCCCATGATTTAGTTGAAACGCTGTATTTTGCCCAAAACTTTCCAAAAAACGTAAATGGCAGTCTCTCGCTTCATTGATGTTATACGAGCCATGTTAGCCAGTAGAGCGTCCACAGGCCCTCTTGGGCCTCTTGTTTGATTTTACAACCAAAATGTGTTATTTCTAAGGTGCAACAACAACTTGCTAATATTTCTTCATTCAGTATATATATATCTAATTTTACTTGTTAGTGGTAATTACATACATCATGCTCAGAACATACGGTCATATTCAATAATCAGCTCGTTCGCTGTATTTCTATTGTGTTAAAATGTACCCAGTATATAAAAACATTAGAAGAGGTTATTTTAAATCGTGTTTTCTGAATCACAGTAATATGCATAAAACCACAGAGTTGTTTAAATCAGAACATAATCGTGATGTAAAATATATAGAGGATCTTAAACGAGTTCCCATTTCATATAAGATTCATGAAAAGAGTTATGAATTATTTTAATTTTAACGAGCCTTTTGGCGAGTTAAAATTAAAAATAATTCATAACGAGTTTCGTAAATCTTATATGGAATGGGAACGAGTTTAAGATCCTTTTTATCACATAACATTGCAATCAAATTAGTAAAAATTAATTCAGATGGACATAGAGGTTGCAGTAAACTAAATACTTTCCCATAGACCTCCTGTTGCACCTGTCAGCTAATATCTCAAGAATTATAAACCAGATTTTCTTTAAATTACCTTATTTCATAGATATTTCCATCACAAAGCTTTGAAAGTGTGAAAAAGACAACTTTTTCAGCTCAACCTCTCTGCACATGGCTGTGTTTACAAACACTATTGAATCCGCACTGAATATTGACATGCAATTTCAATGGATGTTAACTTTTCAAAAACATTAAAAAATATTTCTTTATTTAATTTAATGATCCTAGCTGATGGGGATTATTTTACCTATAGTTTATCCTTCCTGAAAATGCATATTGAATATTTCAAAGTTATATCTGCTGACCTCTGTGAACTCTGTGAACTTTCACTTCTGTACTGAATCGTACACAACAAAAGGCGGGGCTTCAGCCAGGCTATATTTAGCTGTACGCAACCTAGTACCGCCACGACGTCAGACACACTTTAGCGCCAAAACGTCATAAAATATGTGACGTCATAACGTCGCGTCTCACATATAACGTTGCGTATAAAAGAGTTCGTGTTTTACCTCTTTACAAAATAGCAGTTTGCGCCAACATTTTAACAAACCAACAACAATGTTTTGTATAACGTGCATTATTTGTAAAAGCTGTCACAAATAATAAGTTTATGACTCAGATCTGGGTGAATTTGTAATAAATAAATAAGTTTCAGTTAATAAACTTGCGTAGTGTTACAGGTTTGACTCAACCAATCAAAATCGTTCCAGGTTGTATTACAAGTGTGTCATACAATAGAATATTAAATGGGTGTTCGACACTGCTAACAAGGGACGTTATGTGATAAACATATTTATTACATAACTTATAACGTCACATTACGTCAGAAAACGTACATTAACGTGACGTCCATGACGTCATTAACGTTATGTTATACCACTAGTGGAATATCGAAAATCATAAGTCATTATGACTTATTGTAAATTATTGAAATGATTGTAAAGTTTATGTGAGGATGGCCTCGACCCTACTAGATCTATTTCGAGGTGAATACAGCATTCTCTTCTTCTTCTATGTATACAGTATCTTAACATGATTTTAAATAAACATAAATATAAATATGATAATTTTTGCCAAACAGATATTGTAGTGCGCAGTCATGTGTTTTATGTATGGACATGAATCAGTATATTCTCAAATCTGCACTTTTATTATATTTTATATAAAGACATGTCTAAATATATTCAAATATGCATCATTATATATTCTATGTATAGACATGTATCAGTATATTCTCAAATCTGCACATTGTATATTCTATAATTCCAATACTTGTTAGCCCATGGACTTTTTCAAAAAAATTGAGACCAAATGACAGGTAGTTTTTTTCTTTCATTGTGTACTCACAAATAAAACTTATCAGTGAGTAAAAATCTGTTGTAAAGTTCACTCATACATTACGTGGTCCCGACTTAATTCCATTAAGCGTTGGGAAAGCTTATATTAGCAGGATTTTGTACCGAATATTTTGAAAATAAAACAAGTTTGTTTGAAAACATTTTAAACTGAAAAAAAATGTGACCACCTGTTCATAATTAACTATTAAATGTTTTAATTTTACAATATGCAAACTTTTCCAGCCAAAATTAAAGTTTTATTTCATACCCCAGCCAACCTCTTTTTCGCTTCTTGGAGAAAGGGTTGGATGGGGTATGAAAGTTAATACTCGGACCACGTAATGAAAATAGTATAAATAATATTTTCTCCATAACGATTATTCATAGGACTTGGGACACAATTAGACTGCGTTTGAAACAATACCATGATCCTTATGTTTCA
Organism: Cyrtodaria siliqua; assembly: GCA_037043455.1. Taxonomy (NCBI): domain Eukaryota; kingdom Metazoa; phylum Mollusca; class Bivalvia; order Adapedonta; family Hiatellidae; genus Cyrtodaria; species Cyrtodaria siliqua. The sequence goes on from JAWPHD010003590.1 coordinate 88,344, forward strand.
GTTGTGTTCCTCCCTCATAATGTTTCAATTATGTGTATAGAGGGACCAAGTGTATTGTTTCAAACCCAGTGAAAAGTAGAAATCCAGGAGCACGGTATTAGCAGCATAAACTAAAATGCCATACAGAACTCGTACACAACGTTTAAGGGAATATGCATCCAAATACTAGAGGAAGTGTTGTTTTTTTCTGAAATGGGACATAAGATACATGCAGCAGTAAATGTACATTCAAAATGGGTGGTGACCACATATTTTTTTTTATTTTTTAATAAAATACATTTCAATTAGGCCATTTTCTGGGCTAACTTTTGGGTTAATTACAATATTTCTGCACTGAATGTCTATCTGGGGAAAAAACAGCCTATTTACATACGTAGTATTCACCTCCTTAGGTAGTATTCACCTCCTTGTAAAATGTACTGAGACACCTTTTGAGATGTTTATGTTCGGGTGACAGTAGCCAGCTAAAAACGACCCGGATGACTATGCATTCTGTGCACAATTTGGCACTTCTTGGATTGTTGTCAACAATATTGGAGGTTTTTATTGTCAAAGCCGTGCATACAAGGTCTATTTATTCACTATTGCTATAATTCAGGCCTATGAGGACGGAATTAGATGCATATTCCCTTAAACCAAGGCGGTACCCCTGTTGTCAACCCGTTCGTGTTTGTGGTGTCTCATAAAAAATCTTCCATTTATCATTGTCATTGTTGTTTGTTTTGATTGTGTGTTGATTGGTTGACTACTCTGTGAAGGTGTTTATTACTACGTTTACCAATTGATCAGTTTTAAAAAAATATTTCTCTGGCATATAAAACCCCAAAAACAACAAAAAAACAACAACACAGAACGCTCATTCAAATAAATCAACACTTACAAGGGTAAAACAAGCAATATACCATACAATACCACAAACATAAAATAGTTGACAACAAACGTACAGCCTCAGAAGGTGGAAGAACGGCCGCCGGGGAGTGCGATGGGGTTTGGTAAGGGGCGAGGGTGGGGTCGGTATTTCCGTAATGTCCCTTCTTTTTTTTTATCCCAACACATGAATACTGGCCTAAACACATTGCGTACAAGGATATCTAGTCAGCACTCCGATAGTTTGTGTTTTTAAAGAATATTTATTTTCCTAAATCTAAAACACTTCAAAGCGTTGCTGATCACATTGTTTTTATTTTAAATATTGTGTTTATTATTTAGGAAATAGGATATTTGTAAACAACCGTAAAGTCATCAGGTAAAACGCCAACAAATGTACGATGACTGTAAGACACTTTGTCAAGGGTCAATATTTGGTCCTGTTTTTATTTAGGAAATATGATATTTGTAAACAACCGTAAAGTCATCATGTAAAACGCCAACAAATAAAGGATGACCGTAAGTCACTTTGTCAGGGGTTAATATTTGGCCCTGTTATATTTGTAAACAACCGTACAGTCATCATGTAAAACGCCAACAAATGAAGGATGACCGTAAGTCACTTTGTCAGGGGTTAATATATTTGTAAACAACCGTACAGTCATCATGTAAAACGCCAACAAATGAAGGATGACCGTAAGACACTTTGTCAGGGAATAATATATGGCCCTGTTTTAATTTAGTAAATATGGTATTTGTAAACAACCGTACAGTCATCATGTAAAACGCCAACAAATGAAAGATGACCGTAAGACACTTTGTCAGGGGTTAATATTTGGCCCTGTTTTTATTTAGGAAATATGATATTTGTAAACAACCGTACAGTCATCATGTAAAACACCAACAAATGAAAGATGACCGTAAGTCACTTTGTCAGGGGTTAATACTTGGCCCTGTTTTCTAGATGAAAACTATTGTGTATATAGTATATTAGTCTAATTAAAGCAGGGTCCCAATGATAGGTACATGCAAAATGCTTATTAATAAATGCAGACATGCGTCTGTGTGATCAAGATCGTTTCGGCACCAAACCATTTCGACACCTAGACGAATCGGCACCTAGACGTTTCGGCATCAAACCATTTCGGCATCTATTTTAATTTTTACCCTAGGCGTTTCGGCACCCATTTATATTTGAGTATTATAATGAAGTAAAGAAGTCAAGAAATTAAATATTTTCTATAAGATCTCTTGTAATACATTTAAAATGCTAACGGCAACTCCGAAGCGATTTTGAGCCCGAATACAACTAAAACATGAACACAAATAGGGCCCATATGATAATCACTTGTAAAATTTAAGTAAATATGACTATTATATTATACTGTAGCATGGTCACTGAAATTCCCTTTGTAATAGCTCAGGTGTAAATAGTTTAATTGAAAATACTTGAATATGTTCCCTTTAACATGTATAATAATGTATACCTAAGATCAAATAAAAACATATCTGTATTCAAACGGTATCTTTTATTTCTTCACTTTGTCACCTTCCTGTCATCTCCATATCGACGACTACAGGTATGTGACTTGAACAAAGCCTGCACAAACTAACCCATTATTAAAAATCGTCTACATATAACGCATGCGTTATACTTTTCTTGTTATTATTTAGGAAATATGATATTTGTAAACAACCGCACAGTCATCATGTAAAACGCCAACAAATGAACGATGACCGTAAGTTAATATTTGGCCCTGTTTTTATTATTTAGGAAATATGATATTTGTAAACAACCGTACAGTCATCATGTAAAACGCCAACAAATGGACGATGACCGCAAGACACTTTGTCAAGGGTTAATATTTAGCATTGCAAAAAGAAGAAGACCCCCAGAACCTAGCTCTTCTTACGTATATCAGAGTATACGTAATTTATTATGCCATCTCCAAAGACTAATAAAGAAACGTCGTAACTGATTTATAAATGACAAAATAAATTGTAAAATGACACAACTAAAATAATTAAAATATTAAATTAAATCATATCAAGCTTGTCTTATGACACAAAGACCGTGCATTTTGATTAATTGTTGAGAGCCTATGTTGCTGTTCTTACACAGTGAGTACAAATTAATAACTATTTTAATTTTGGTGCTTTAACACTGGAATGTATATATGGTATAGGCATAGTTGCATATATGGTATAGGCATAGTTGCATATATGGTATAGGCATAGTTGGTATTGGATTATCATTGCCGCCTATGTTCTATTCGTATATAGTGTATACAATTTTCTAGAAGTTTACTGAATATTTGAAGTCATAGTACTGGATTGTGTTTAGAGACCATATTACCGTTGTTTCCATTTGCTTAACACTTTGAGGGTATAATTTTTGACTGTACAGTTGGTGTTGGATTACATGTGTTTCTTTTTTTGAGAACTTAAATTGTCGTTCTTATAAGAGTAAGTACCGTTTGCTAAATATTACATAATTATGTGTGCTGTAATATTTAAAGGCATAGTTAGTATGGGATTGTCTTGAGAGACTATATTGTCGTTCTTATAAGAGTAAGTACCATTTGCTAAATATTTACATGTTTGCGCTGTAATATTTAAAGGCATAGTTAGTATTGGATTGTCTTGAGAGACTATATTGTCGTTCTTATAAGAGTGAGTACAATTTGATAAATATTTACATAAGTGTGCTGTATTTTTTAAAGGCACAGTTAGTATGGGATTGCCTTGAGAGACTATATTGTCGTTCTTATACGCATGGCGGGGAACCCACGTGACTTTTGAATAACGTTCGCATTAGAAAACATGGCGGAAACGTCCATTTCAGGTGAGTCTTATCTGAATAACTTTTTTATATAACCGATTGCGATAAAATAAAGTCTAAAGACGATACCAAAATAGTCCTAATCCTAGATACAAAGCGTCTTTAGGCTGTCTATAGCCGTTTATTACTGATGCTCGATCAACTTTTTTCTTGTGTCAAAACAAATAAGGATAACGTTTGCATTTTTTCCACGATTTTCAGTCAAAAAGTTAAATCTGCTCATTGTAGTAACCAATGCTACCTATATTTTAACAACCATGTCTTTTGAAATATATGCTGTACTTGTATTTTTACGAGAATGCTGCAACTTTTGAAAAACAACTGGAAATCAACTTTTGAATATCGTTTGCATCGGTTTGAAAAGGACTATCGTTTGCATTAAAATTACAAATTAAAACCAACTAGTATGCCTTATTTGTTTTATATTAACTTTCAATATATCGTTTGTATCGGTTTTGGAAGTATGTCATCTACTTATTTTTTATTTAATTCAAAATATTACATGCATAAACTCTTTATGTGACAACTGGTACCGTTGGAGACATGTGCTTTTGATGTTTTCAGTAGTCTGTCTTACATATTAAGTACCTATCATTTCAAACGGTTTGACTTTTAAAACTCAATAAAAAACTCTTACTGTACATCTACTTTGATCACCGTAAACAATAATACTATTGAACATTTAGAAGTATATCTTCAAGACTATGACAATTGTAGATTAAGCGTATATTAGTGTTGTTTGCCGACGATATGGTTATCCTGTGTAGCTCACCGACCGAGCTCCGACTAAGTTTAGAATTGTTGCTTGATTATTGTAAAACATGGGGTTTAGATGTAAACTAAAGTAATGGGTTTTAGGAAAATGGGACCACTAAAGCAAGAGAATAAGTGGATATACGATACTAAATAGGTAAACAATTTCTAGACACTGTTTTTAACTATACGGGTTCTTTTTCTCTTAATCAATAATGTTTAAAGGCGCTTAACATCTTGATGGTAAATACGAGCTTTTTTTCTTAATCCGCATACGATTTGTCAATAATTCGATGCGTTTGTTGGGTCAATTTTAAGTTATTGAAGTGAAATCTGGGGGAAATCGAAATCCAAAGATATAGAAAGAATCTATTTGAAATTTTGTAAACAAGTTTTTACTAAATTCCTTTTTGACGGGGCATACAATTTTATTAGATCCTGGGACCATACGCCGCTTGATATAGGGGATGAAATAAAGATACAAATATTGCTATATCCACCGCCATATGCTTGCCATCTTCGGGATGGTTAAAATTCTGTACTGTTGATTTTTATGAATATTGAGTTCTGCTCAACCCGAGGCTAGAGGGCATGAGCGGTAGCTAGCATATTATACTACCGCTCATGAACAGTCTCAATCAAACCGAGATTGCAATATTTCATATGTGTCGTGCTCGGCCGTTTCCAAAGGTCCATTAGCGTACTTTTTTTGAAAGTAAAATCATGTCGATATCCGTAGTATAGAGCAAGATATGTTAAAGTCATTAAATACTGGTGCAAAATGGTTAATTCTGATAATGTTATATTATCAACTTTGTTTAAAGATTTAGTTGAATCGTGTAATACGGGGTAAATACATTACGTGGTCCCGCCTTAATTCCATGGGAAAGCTTATATTAGCAGGATTTCATAACGGATATTTCGACAACTAAACATGTTTAAAATATTTGTTTACTGAAAAAATGTGACCTGTTTAAAACTAACTATTAAATGTTTGAATTTTACAATATGCAGACGTTTTAAGTCGAAATTGAGGTTTTACTTCATACCCCAGCCAACCCCTTTTTCGCTTCTTGGAGAAGGGGGTTGGATGGGGTATGAACGTTATTACTCGGACACGTATTGATTGGGCGCGAGGAGTTAAGACGCTACTTGATAATTATGGATTTGGCTATGCGTGGGATAACCCTGATAGTATTGATTTTAAAACCCTTTACACAGTTTTAAAGCAAAAATTAGTCGATTGTTTTATCCAAAAATGGAATAGCGATTTGATAGATAACCAGGGTCCGTATTCATAACGCATCTTAGCAATATCTTAATTTAAGTCGATTTTATCAATTTGTCAAACACCCCTTTTCTATCGATTTAAGAGTTTTTCTTAATATTGTGTATAAGGGTATGGATAAATACAGCCTACAGCTACATATTTATCTTAAAATAGATGGTTTGTACCCCAGTGGCCTTTGTTGCCACTGACCGTTCCAAGGCGGTAGCCCTATTGTCAACCCTTTTGTGTTTGTGATGTCGCTTGCATTTTTTATTACTTTTGCCTTCTCGTTTGTCTGTTTGCGTGTTTGTTTTTGTGTTTTGTGGTTTACTGTCGTCCTTGAATGCTGCTTTCCCTGTCCGATATTTTTATCTGTCTTGTAGTGTCCCAGCGAGGTTAATAAGGATATTTAAAAACATGTAAAAATCTGAAATTTTGACTTAAGTATATTCTTCACTTAAGTTGCTTTATGAATACGGACCCATGTTTTAGTTATGTATAGTCATTTCAAGGTAGAATTCAGTTACGAAACATACTTGAATAAATTGCCGTCTTTCTTAAGATTGTGTTTGCCCAATGATTTATAATGAAATATTTACTATTTATATATCCTTGGTTTGTCTAGATTACGTCTATCGTCTCAACTAGAAACTGGTAGATATGCCAGAAAAATAAAAAAATAGAAACGAGTAATACTGTTTAATGTGTAATTCTTAAGATATTGAAGATGAGTACCACTTTATTTTAGTTTGTCACTCGTACGGTCATATTCGTAAACATAACAGAAAGCCATACTATTACCTCGCCCAAGTGTATATACATTTGTACAGCTAATGCATAAGCTGTAATTTGTACAGCTAATGCTGCCTGCATTAGCTGATAAATGTGGTAAAGTATATTAAAGAATATTTTTAACTAAGAAATTCCATGATTATTAATTCATTATTTCGTTCATGATACAGAGGTTTGAATAACGGTATAGGTATCAATATATTCATATTTGTTCGGTAGTACCTAAAACAGGTATCCGCGAAGAAATCGATACGTCATATACGTTTTTGCTAGTGGACACAAGAAACATCTGCAACTGTTTCATTTAACAGTGTCCACCTGTCATGTCATGTTTTGTATTTGTATATATTTGCATATGTTTGACGAGATACGTTTAAGTATAAGGTTCTGTTCTGTGTATATTTCTCTAATAGTTTAAAAAAAAAATTGTATTAACATTAGGTGGTCCGGGTATTAAATGAAAACCCATCCAACTCCTTCTCCAAGAAGCAAAATGGGGGTTGACTGTGGTATGAAATAAAACCTTAATTTGAGTTTAAAAAGTTTGCATATTAAAACATTTACTAGGTAATTTTATACAGGTTATCGCATTTTTTCAGTAAAAACTATTTTTAAACTTGTTTTATTGTCGAATATCCGTTATAAAATCCTGCTAATATAAGCTTTCCCATCGCTGAAAACCTGTCTGAGCGAATACTTAACATATAGTCATCTCAACTTACACAGTAATTGAGGCACAATTAACGGAAAACGGGAAAGTCTACGAACTTTTCGAATGGCGGAGGCATAAAATACCTTACAATCTTCAGTAGACGTGATCGAATTTTAGAAATTGCAAATGCAACATTTTTCAATGTTTAAACTCAATAAAAAAAGCAGCGAAACCATGTGTTTCGAAACAATTATTATTATTTACGTTGATCAAAGTAGATGTACATTAAGAATTTATTATTGCGTTTTAAAAGTCAAAACGATTGAAATGATAGGTACTGATGTAAGACAGACTACTGAAAACATCAAAATCACATGTCTCCAACGGTACCAGTTGACACATACAGAGTTTATGCATGTAATATTTTGAATTAAATAAAAAATAAGTAGATGACATACTTCCAAAACCGATGCAAACGATATTGAAAGTTAATATAAAACAAATAAGGCATACTAGTAACGTCTTGCATAGTTGGTTTTAATTTGTAATTTTAATGCAAACGATATTCCTTTTCAAACCGTTGCAAACGATATTCAAAACTTGATTTCCAGTTGTTTTTCAAAAGTTTTAGCATTTTCGTAAAAAAAACAAGTACAGCATATATTTTAAAAGACATGGTTGATAAAATATAGGTATCATTGGTTCCTACAATGAGCAGATTTAACTTTTTGACTGAAAATCGTGGGAAAACGCGAACGTTATCCTTATTTGTTTTGACACAAGAAAATAGTTAGTCGAGCATCAGTAACAAACGGCTATAGACAGCCTAAAGACGCTTTGTACCGAGGGTTGGGACTATTGTGGTATCTTCTTTAGACTTTATTTTATCGCAATCGGTTAAGTAATAAAAAGGTTATTCAGATAAGACTCTCCTGAAATGGACGTTTTCGCCATGTTTTCTAATGCGAACGTTACTCAAAAGTCACGTGGGTTCCCCCGCATTGATAAGTTTGCTAAATATTTACATGTTTGTACTACAATATGTGACTGTATAGTTGGTTAAGGAATAGATGGTATTGGGTTATATTTTTCTATCTTTGTGGAGAGCATAAGTGGCCGTTCTTAAACAGTGAGTAACAATTGTTAAATGTTTACATTATTGTGCTATAGTATTTGAATGTGTACTTGGTTTTAGTTTTGTTATAGTTTATAAATAGAATTAAAATCTCTCGTAATAATGTGTAACAATATATATTGTTTTGAAAGCACATTGAGTTTTTTAATATGTAGCTTTTGCATCGTGTATGACAATTTACATTGCTCTGCGGTATTTCAAATAAACATTAAATGTAAAGTGAAATTCAGCTGGATATCAATAAACGGTTAAGCCGTATACGACTATATATATTATGTTTAACTAATTACCAATACATTAGAACAAATAAATTAAACGAATTATAACCTAATTTATTTTACATCAACTACACAACAAGCTAAGCTTCATACAAATAACTGTCGATGGCGTTACCTTGAAGTGGGAGGAAACGGGAAAGCCCGGGGAAAACCCACGTGTCCGAGCGGGCCACCACCGTACCCCCTCACTTACAACGCCGGGATGGGGAATCGATAAATAACAAAAATAAATTAATAGATGTAAACAGCGACATTTAAGAATGACTCTAAAAATTATCAACAGAAACCTGTCGTAATGATGCAAAGAAGGAAAATAAAATGATTAGTTGGGATGAGACAATGGTATACCGATTACGAAACTATACAACTATTTCTGTTAAACGGATGCACATATGATCATTGTTTAATGAATAGAAAACAATGATTTGTAACAAGAACTATAAAGGAATACAGTAAAGGCGATCCTTCTGAACCAACGAACAAAAACAGAGAGAAGAAAGCAGCAGACTCGCATTTACCGAGTCTGTTCATGAGAGGTGATATAAGACACAACACCTCTAACGCGCCCACCACAGGCTTACGTGTTATTCTATTTAAAGGTCATGGTGGTTGGGCTCCATTACGTGGCCCGAGTATTAACTTTCATACCTATACAACCCCCATTATGTGGCCCGAGTATTAACTTTCATACCCCATCCAAACCCTATTACGTGGCCCGAGTATTAACTTTCATACCCCATCCAACCCTTTCTCCAAGAAGCAAAAACGGGGTTGACTGGTGTATCATATAAAACCTTAATTTTGGCTTTAAAGTTTGCATATTGCAAAATTAAAACATTGAATAGGTAATTTTAAACAGGTTATCGCATTTCTTTTCAGTAACAACTGTTTTTAAATATGTTTATTGTCGAAATATCCGTTACAAAATCCTGCTATTAAAAGCTTTTCCATCGCTTAATGGAATTAAGGCGTGACCACGTAATGCGATAATCACAAAGTAAAATAAAAGCACCATTCGTAGCGCTTGGAGACTTTTTACGGACACCGCAATTTGTCATTTACTAATTACTAAAAACAATGAGCCGAAACAATGGTCGATAGCATGTCATTAGGAAATAAGTATACTTAATGTAAGTATTTCAAAGCACGAAGGCATTTTTCACAACAACATTAAAATAAACTTCTTATTTGTAAACGAAATATTAATGATTATGCAATAAATGCAAGTATTAAAAGAAAAATAATTTAAGAGAAAACACTTTCTTTCCGTTATAAAATCTGAATATTTGTAAATGAAACGTTACAAATCAGTATATTTAGTAATGGCTGTGTCTTTAAATGTAACAGACAAAGGGCATAACATAAGCCAATTATTAGGGAAGTAGCTATTTTGTTTATGAAAATGTCTTAAAAAAATAATACTGATATATAACAAGAAACCTGCAGCAGAGCTGCGTCAAAAAATTGTGTTTATCATGCAAACAATTAAACGAAAACATTATTATTGTTTTTAAATTTTAACTTACTGTAATTTCTGTCAAAATAGCGGAAATAGTAATCAGACTAGTTCTAATACTCTCTCGTCGTAGAAGAGAACGTTTGTTTTTTTTCGTTCAAAAAGTGTCCATGGTGCTTACACACCAGAAACACCTAATTCCAATCTCCACGCAGAGTTATCGTTCTTTGCACTATGTAACGACTCTGGGTAGAGATTGACTTAATTCGTATGTGTTCGACATTTTCCGTCAACATAGCTGAAAATTAGGTTGGTGGTACGTAATATTTGTACGTCCATTTTTTGTTTGTTTTCCAAAACGTTCGCACATCGTAAAGAAAGTTTATCTTCTTTATCATGTGCGAAACTTACGACCTACAAGACGTAAAACTCACGACGCTTCAAAAATGATGCGCTTCAGAGACCCAGAAATATCAAAAACAGATAGAAAGCTTCCCGGGCGTATGCGCTTCGCGCAAGCGTCCTCGGCTTGGGCGAGGAGGAAGTTTCTAAAAAAAGGTTTCCCGACCCCTACCCCACCCTCTCGTCAGCTGCTGTCATTCCAATATCTGAAATGTTCCTACACTACTGTAAGTTGTGATACGTCCGTGAAAATATCGATCGAGTCCGGTATCATATTAGACTTGTTTACATAGTTATATTTGTTCATGAAAAGACATTTTCAATATCTGGAATAGCACAAATTAAATGTGTTTATATAAAATTATAGGCTTCCTCAACCATGAAAAAGAAAAGTTAGGATCGCAATGGTTCTGCAATGATCTCAATATTTTTTCTACAATATAAGACCATAAGAGTACCATATGCACAACAATAGACTTCTGTTCTACACCTGTCCGGAGTGAGGCATGTCTGACTGTATTCTTCATCTTGCAACTCATCTAATCTCATCGCTCTCTGAGGTTGCTGTCCCAAACATGGCCTTATATGATGTTCTACAAAATGTAACGTCCCGTAAAACCCCATTACACAACAACTAGTGATACGATTACGGATGTAGTATAGTTAAGAGCAGAATGTGGCTATTATATGAATCTGCTAAAGAATCCCACTGTTGTATGACATTGTCATATATTTACTCTAGTATGGAATGGCAAAATCCTCCATAGTGTATGACAGGTTAAAATAATTATATAGTTATGATGCGATGATTGCCATTGTGAGACACTGTCACAACTTCCTACTATTGCTGACACTGCCAAACATTTCTAACATTGTATGACACGGTCAACTAATTCATATCCTGGTATGACACGGTTAAAGAATCTATATCATTCTTTGATCTACCGATGTAAGACAGGGTCAAGAGTTCATAACCTTGTGTGAGACGGTCGAAGTATTGTATCATTCTATGATCTACAAATGTATTACATGGTCAAGAATGCATACCCTGGTATGACACGGTCAAAGTATTGTATCAGTATATGATCTACCATTGTATGACACGGTCAACTAATTCATATCCTTGTATGACACAGTCAAAGAATCTATATCATTCTATGATCTACCAATGTATGACACGGTCAAGATTGTATACCCAAAGTATTGTATCATTATATGATCTACCACTGTATGATACAGTCAATTATTTCATGCCCGTGTATGACACGGTCAAGAATGCATGCCCGTGTGTGACACAGTCAAAGTATTGTATCATTATATGATCTACCATTGTATGATACATTCAATTATTTCATGCCCGTGTATGACAATGTCAAGAATGCATGCCCTTGTGTGACACAGTCAAAGTAGTGTATCATTATATGATCTACCATTGTATGATACTGTCAGTTATTGCATACCCCTGTATGATACAGTCAAGAATGCATACCATTGTATATTTATATGATCTACCACTGTATAATGATAATAATAATAATAATAATAAAGACTTTATTTAACGAGAGAACTCATTTGAAACTAGTCAATCTTCCATGAGGCTCTCAACAATATATATTATACAATATTTACAAAGATATGTGATATACATTTAAAATGAATTGAAGTATGTCCAAACTGACTTACAAGACTTAGTCATTATTATATGGTTTGGTTAATCCACTGTAAGTACAATGTTTTGAAATGATTAACAGATTGGGAATTGTTTATATGGTGAGGAAGTGAGTTCCACACTTTAGAGCCTGAATAGGCAAACGATTTTCTGAAAAACTCACTATTCGGTCTGGAAGATAGGGGGAATATAGTTGTAGATTTGAGGATGATCTTAAATTTCGCATATGTACATTTGAAGTAAGAGTAAACGTATTTTTAAGATAAGCAGGAGCCTGATCATTAAATGTTTTAAAAATAAGTATTGCTTTTTGGAATTTAACTCTTTCGGGAAACATCATCCTACGAAGTTCGGTAAAAAGTTCAACACTTGGAGTTTCGAAATCTTTATCCAGGATACGTCTTGCAGCTCTTTTTTGGAAGCTTACAATTTTATCTTCCGGAGAAACATTACAATTTCCCCATATCACACAACAGTAATCTAAATGGGGTAAGATATAAGCATTGAATATAATATACGCATATGTATAGAAAGTTAGATCTTTATGCGAGATAACAGATATAACAATTAATTACATTTTTTAAGAACTTTATCAACTTGGCTATTCCAAGAGAAAGTGTTGTCAATTGTACACCGAGTAATTTTTCTTCGTAACTACAGTTAATGGTTTTGAATTGAATCGAAGGAGCATTATCATAAAAACGATTTATATTGTTCTTAGAAGAGAGATACATTGTTTTTGTTTTTGCTGCATTGACAGACATGTTCTCTTATCTAGATATGATGAAAACCAGAAAACTGCAGAAATATCTAGTTTGTACTTTTGGAGTAATATAGTATGATCAACTAAATCAACTGCCTTTGAAAGATCAAGAAATATAATACCGACAATTTCATTTTTGTCTATGGCGGCAATCCAGTCATCTAATATTTTTAAAAGGGCAGTTTGACAAGAATGGTTTGCCCTGAAACCAGATTGTCGTGAATAAAACTATTTATTTTCTTCAAGATGTCGTCTCAAATGTATACTAAATATAGATATAAAAATCGAACAGGAAAAGCAGCAGTCAAGGACGAAAGTCAACCACAAACACGCACAGAAACAAAGAACAACTTTAAAGATGAATAAAAGACCAAATAAGACATCACAAACACAAAAGGGTTGACAATAGGGCTACCGCCTTGGAACGGTTAGTGTCAAAAAAGGCCGCTATGGGTTTAAACCAGGTTCTAGGGTGCACCAAACCTCAGATTTACCCTACTGTCAACTCAATAAAAAGAAATATAAAAAGATCGGACAGGGAAAGTAGCATTCAAGGAGGACAGTCAACCACAAAACACAGAAACAAACACGCAAACAGACAAACAAGAAGGCAAAAGCAATAATAAATGCAAACGACATCACAAACACAAAAGGGGACAGTGTAAACAAAGAAATCCCCGCCATGAACTATTCTCTAACCAACAAGGCAGCATTAATAGGTAATATAAGTAAAACACAAAGGTGTTCGTGAATATATAAATACAAAAAAAAATAGCCTAGAAAGCCACAAAGAAGGTACTCGGTGACTTGACAGAAGCCAGAGCAACAAGAGAATAAACAATTGAGGGTACGACAAGACAAGACTGCAGACAAACATCAAACGTCATCGTCCTTTTGGGCTTTAGGTAGACGTCATCATAGGGTCCACGGCCTGCACGGTCATCGCACCAACAAGCATGCAGTGCGTTGCAAAATGATAGGGTCATAACCTCTTTTGATAAACCTTTTAACAAGTTTAACAGATAGTATGAAAGTGATCATACGATGTTTGTAAATCGCGTACCCATAGAATTCAGGTTGTGATAGTCATCGTCGCAGAAGAGTTCTTAAACTACTTTCATACTCGGAAAAAAGATCAGGGTTACGATCATACAATTCTGCAAAGACTTTACGAAGTTTATGGTAACGGTAACCCTGATTGAGTAGCTTTTTAGTTATACAAAGATTACGAATATTAAAGTCCTCAACTCGAGTACAAAATCTAGAAAAACGAATAAGTTGAGACACATAGACCCCATAAGAAGTTGCTCGGGGAATATCCCCATCTAAATGGGGATAACGTGACGTTCAAAAATCAAAGAACTAATAGGAAGTATTGATATTGGCCTATAATTGGCTTACAGTTCGCCACTATGCTTTCCTGCACGACTTATTCTAGATAAAGGTTTCGAAACTCCTTCCGTTGAACTTTTTACCGAACTCAGTTGGATGACATTTCCCGAAAGAGTTATATTTCAAAAAGCAATTATTATGTTTAAAACAGTTAATGATCAGACCCCTGCTTATCTTAAAGACGCATTTACTCTAACTTCAAATGTCCATATGCGGAATTTAAGATCATCATCAAATCTACAGCTATATTCCCCCAGACCCAATAGTGAGTTATTCAGAAAGTAATTTGCTTATTCAGGCTCTAAAGTGTGGAAATCTCTTCCCCACCATATACAAAATGCCCAATCTGTAAATATATTCAAAACACTGTATTTACAGTGGATTCACCATCCGATATATTAGTAAATGACTAAGTCTTGCAGTTCTATTAAAACATATTTCCATTTACTGAATATACCACTTTAAATGCATTTTTACTTGTAAATATTGTATATATAGTATTGTTGAGGGCCTCATAGTAGATTGACTAGTTTCAAATGAGTTAAATAAAGTCTTTATTATTATTATTATTATTAGTGAGTACCTTCTTCGTGGCTTTTCTAGGCTATTGTTTTTTGTATTTATATATACACGAGCATCTTTGTGTTTGACTTATATTGCCTATTAATGCTGTCTTGTTGGTTAGAGGATAGTTCATGCGGGGATTTCTATATTTACACTGTCCTGTTTTATTGGGTTAACAACAGGGTAAGTGTGAGGTTTGGTGCACCCTAGAACCTGGTTTAAACTCCCAGCGGCCTTTATTGCCACTGACCGTTCCAAAGAGGTAGCCCTATTGTCTACCCTTTTGTGTTTGTGATGTCTTATTTGGCCTTTTATTCATCTTTAAATTTGTTCTTTGTTTCTGTGTGTGTTTGTGGTTGACTATCGGCCTTGAATGTTGCTTTTCCTTTGCGATTTTTATATCTATATTTGTCATTTTTGGGACCCGTTTTAAGTAGTGGATTACTTTTGCTCTTTTGATTACAGAAGCAGACATTTTCAGAAATCTGGCACTAAAGTCGTCGGAACCGGTAGATTTGGTAGTATCAAGAGATTTAAGTTGATTTTTCGACGAAGGACAGCGTTACCAGTGGGATATTAAATTTTGGAGAATTTCGCATTTTATCATCAATGAGATTTGCAAGTGGAACATTTGTGTAATTTGTGACACTTGCTTGATACTTTTTAAAAACTGAGGAAAAGTGTTTATTAAAGGTATTTGCTGCCAAATACGGATTTATTATTATGATTTTCGTCGTCATCATTTTTATAATTGGGTTGAATTTGATTTTTAAATCCAGATAATTCATGTAAACTATTCCATAGTTGTTTCGGATTTCGCTTATATGAATGTATTGTTTCACTGTTATACTTTTGCTTAGCTACAAGAATAAGAGTTTTAACTTTCTGCTTCCATATCTTGTAATTTACTGTCTTTTTTCTAATGGAAATAATCCCTTCGGATATCCCAGCAAGAATATCAGTTTTTATCCAATATGGTTGATTTACTTTTTTTAACGCGTTTCTTTCTTTTTGGGGCGTGCCTTTTTAAGACTGAGTTGAACATTTCAAAAAATAAATCTAGGGAGTCATCTGGATTAACATACACGTCAACTATTGACCACGGTAGTAAGGAAAGATTATTGATGAATCTAGTTTCGTCAAAATGTTTCATAGATCGAAAAATGATAGTTTTATACATAGGACCTTTAATATACTTAGCTAAAACGTTACGAGTTAAACAAATAGGGTAATGATCACTTATTGAGTACATCGGAATAGTTACTTCGGATATGTTCTGCGGCATATTCGAAAACGCATGATCTATCAATGTAGAAGAATTAGTTGTTACCCTAGTGGGATTTGTTACCAACTGAGTAAGATTTACAGATTACAAGAGATCAAGGCACGTTTTAGCATTCCTATCTGATTTTAATAAATCGAAATTAAAGTCACCAAGGACAAGACATTCGTTTTCTTCTAAAAATGATTTCTCTAAAGCAGTTGTGTAATTTTTAAGCCAGTCAGCATTTGATGAAGGTGGTCTGTGCAAATAAGAAAATAGTTTGTGTTAGATTGTTGGATTTCAAGCCATATAGATTCAACTGACATATTTTCAAGGTCCAATATTTGTACATGTGGTAAATCATCTCTGATATAAATAATTAAGCCACCTCCATTTTTAATCCTATCTTTTCCAAATAGTTTGAAATTATCTAATCAAAATTCATTGTCCGAAAACGTATCGTTCAGAAAGGTTTCACATAAGCATATAATATCAATATGTTGTTGTGATAGAAGAAGTTTAATCTCATCCAGTTTAGGATAAGGATAATGAATATTAAGGTGAATTATATTCAGCCCGTTCTGTGTAAACCATGTGTCAAAAGTTGGATGTTGATTATAATTAGTACAGTCATTAGCATTAGCGTAAACAGTAGCAATAGAATTTCCATTGTCATTTAATTTAGTAGACTGGTAGTGACTTGAAAAACATTTAGAATTCAAGAGACTATTATTAGATTCACTCTGAGCACAATTATTATCAGAATACTGGGCCTCATGGTTTAAAAGAGAACAGTCAATATTAACACAATGGAATTTACAGAACTAAAACAAGTACATTTTAAAGTCTTATGATCATCCGAACTAGAACAAGTACGTTTTAAATACATAATGTCATCATCCCTAGGCCGATTGGAACATTTAGCTTTACATTGTTTGTAATAAGTGCATATACTTGGATTTTAAAGACTTAGGATCATCAGCACTAGAATAAGTACATATTAAAGACACAATGTCATCATCTCTATGCTGATTAGCACATTTAGCTTTACATTTATCAGTTTGTATTAATTCCACAGACTTGTCGGATTCCCCATAGATCCAGGTTCTGTCTCCTTCTTTGTGTGTAAAAGGATGGTATTTGCATGTACAGCATCTCCCTGTTGCCTCGAGTATTTCTCCTCCCTGCAAACCTCCCTGGACGAAAGCTCGTGTCATTTTCAACTGACTCATATATGTGCGATGTCCTCAGGCTAGTGCCGAACATTTTGCCACTCTTAGGATTAAAATGTAAGTTGTCGCGGTACATTTTTGAGTCTGGCATTCCATTTTTAATAAAGTTAGTGTCATTGTCAAGGAAGTGATGGCCATTTTCCTTGCACATATCCTTTAGAGACGTATTTGGTTTGCTAATGATCACAACTTAGTAATTTCTTCTGGGAAGAATAGATGAAACAATAACCTTTGCCTCTGGACTGATGTTTTGAATCTTGTTAACTGTGTCTTTGAACTCATCAACACTATTTTCATTTAGTTCGGCGTCAGAAACGTTGTTTGTCCCAACATGTAAAATAACAGCGTTAGTGTTTCTTAAATAGTCAGGATCTGATTCTGCCATTTTTATTATCGTATTTTCAATATTACATATTCTTCCTCCATATTGACTTTTAATGTTTACTTTCAGTTTTAAATCTGTTATCCGTCTTGTACTCAGAATCTTTGTTATAGAGCCACCTGCAATGAATGCCGAGTATTTACTTTTGTCATGACTATCAGGTTCTTTGTTCATATGGTTGTTCATTTTGGGTGGACTTGAGCTTCTGTTACCATTTGCTCTTGAATCCTCAGTAGAGTTGTTTGTCTGCGCCATAGATTTTCTTATTTGGTGTTTGATATCAGACAATTCTTTAATAAGTGCTTACTTAAGTTCATTGACTTCACCTGATATTTTTATTTCGATACTTTCCGTTGCACTTTCAATTTTTCGATTCTACACTATCTGATGCTCCCCTTGCTTTCATTAACTGGACAACATACATGGTGGTTTCCTTTAAAATGATTTCTTTCTGCTTCTTAAGCTTACCGTTATCTTGTTTGCATATCAAAAAGTCAGATTTTGCCTTGGAAAGATCGGATTTAATGCATGTCATGGCACTTTCACTTTCTCATATTTTTCATGTGCCTCGTTTAATTCTGATTTTAAGATCTCGTTTTCACCTTTAACATCTTCTAACATCTTCTAACTGAGTTAGCATTTTCTCATTCTCACATTTTAATAATTTTGTTTAGGAAAGAAACTCTTTGGGAGTATGTTGAAATTCCTTATTTTCGACCTTTTGTTTAACTATCTCTGCTTTATATGTATTCGTATGACACGGTCAAGAATGCATACCCTTGTGTAAGACATATATCGCTTAAGCCGGTTCTAGGAGGCGTGAGAGGTGTTACACTTTATATTACCTCTCATGAACAGACTCAAGAGCCTGTTACTTTTATCTCTTGTTTGTGTTTGTAGCTTCCAAGGGATCCAATTTTCAGTATTTATTTATATCTTTCTATGACACGTCCAACGAATTTCAACCTTGTCTGACACGGATAAATACACTATACCGTTAACTGCCACGACCACATAATTCTACCTTTGCATGACATGATCAGGTGACTCTGCATACAATTACAAGGCTCTTGCATTTTTGTTTATGATTCAGCCAAATTACCTGGGTACGACAGCGAAACGAATTCTTCTCTTGTATGACATGGCCGAAATCCAGCCCTTGTATGAAAAGACCAGCTTTCGAGGGGAAACACGAACATATTGGTATATGTTGTGCGTACATATGTTCACGTCTACATAAGTTTTTACCTTTGTTTTTCACATATTCAATCAGCTGCAATTTCAAATTTTGTTTTGAGAAGAAAATTGTTGTTGTTTTCTAAATTGCATGAAATTGCATTAGTCATGTATACTGATACCGGTCATACGAAACAAAACATTGTATGTGAAGTAAGAATAACACTTTAATATATTGAACAATTAAGATGTTTGCTAGAGTTGTATTTACGGAAATCCGGTATTTAAAAATAAATAAAGTGCTAATAGAAGCTCTATCGGGCTTAACTTTTACTACAACAGCATGGCAAGATTCTTGCATTCAAAATACATTTGAGTGAAAATAAAGCAAGTAGCCGAATGTCCCTTTAAATCGAAATGAAGATTTCTATTAAATATTTATATAACTATCAGGTTTGTACCAAGCAAATTATAGGTTACTGTTTAAAAGCAAACATGAACATAATCCGCTGTATTCGGATGTATGCATTGTACACAGTCGGGACAGCCCTGTTATGCATTTATTCAATTGTATTTATTCTTTGTGAGAGGGTAGTTATAAATAAAACGAGAATTCGTTTCGATAAATACATAAACCCCTCGTTTTATGTTTAACAAAATGGATTAAAGTAAAATAAATAAATGTAATTTATCATTAAGCATGATTCATCATGACGGAATTATTATTTAATAAAATGTGTAGATAAAATCATGGGAAAACATTAATAGCCTTGTACGGGATTGACAAATGTTTTAGCGTAAACTGGGTTGTCTTGTTTTAATTACAAGTCAATGAACTGCAGTATATGTTTTAATTACAATTCTATGAACTGCAGTATATGTTTTAATTACAAGTCAATGAACTGCAGTATATGTTTTAATTACAATTCTATGAACTGCAGTATATGTTTTAATTACAAGTCAATGAACTGCAGTATATGTTTTAATTACAATTCTATGAACTGCAGTATATGTTTTAATTACAAGTCAATGAACTGCAGTATATGTTTTAATTACAATTCTATGAACTGCAGTATATGTTTTAATTACAAGTCAATGAACTGCAGTATATGTTTTAATTACAATTCTATGAACTGCAGTATATGTTTTAATTACAAGTCAATGAACTGCAGTATATGTTTTAATTACAATTCTATGAACTGCAGTATATGTTTTAATTACAATTCTATGAACTGCAGTATATGTTTTAATTACAAGTCAATGAACTGCAGTATATGTTTTAATTACAAGTCAATGAACTGCAGTATATGTTTTAATTACAAGTCAATGAACTGCAGTATATGTTTTAATTACAAGTCAATGAACTGCAGTATATGTTTTAATTACAATTCTATGAACTGCAGTATATGTTTTAATTACAAGTCAATGAACTGCAGTATATGTTTTAATTACAAGTCAATGAACTGCAGTATATGTTTTAATTACAAGTCAATGAACTGCAGTATATGTTTTAATTACAAGTCAATGAACTGCAGTATATGTTTTAATTACAAGTCAATGAACTGCAGTATATGTTTTAATTACAAGTCAATGAACTGCAGTATATGTTTTAATTACAATTCTATGAACTGCAGTATATGTTTTAATTACAAGTCAATGAACTGCAGTATATGTTTTAATTACAAGTCAATGAACTGCAGTATATGTTTTAATTACAAGTCAATGAACTGCAGTATATGTTTTAATTACAAGTCAATGAACTGCAGTATATGTTTTAATTACAAGTCAATGAACTGCAGTATATGTTTTAATTACAAGTCAATGAACTGCAGTATATGTTTTAATTTCGACTCAGCAATGTTCGAAATCAACATCTTCAAATTAAGATAAATAAAAAACAAAGAAGAACCTTTCAAAAACACACACATGGTAAACATCTTTGAGACATGCATAATTAATACTATGTTTTTGCTTACATGTTAAAGCTCGGTAAATACTCACGTCAAGACTGCCATGTGTCCTTTGAATGGTAGAGCATGCTTCGGAGTTGAACAACAGTTCTTTTCACCCAATTACATATTCGCTGGGTAATATCTTTGCAATTTTCTTAAAAGGAAATAAGTTCGCACACAAATAATCAGATTTTAACTACCACGGAATTTTTTTGACACATTTATTTTAATACATTTATTTTTGCGATTGTCATTTTTTATATAATAATGTTATGATTTTGTAATATTTTGCTGTTCAAAGCCACTTTTATTAAGCCCCGTTAAGGCTTTGGCAAAATTCTACACTTCAAAACATATACATGGGCCTTACCCACTGGATTTTATAATTATCCGGCCACCTACCCTACGAACACATTTATGAGACTACCGATGACCGTATGACTTTAAGCACCAGTGATGAACAGTAAGACAGTCAAAGGTTTTATGCATTCGTACTCAACCATTTTCATTTTCCCCAACATAATGTTGAACAAATTAAAGTATTATTTGCAAATATTAAAATACTGTCTAAAACCTACGACATTATTTGTTTTAAGCCTCAGTATTGCCGTGTGTTTAAAACGTACTGTAAAGGTATATGTTCATCCTTAAACTGGCATTAGTTATATCAAATTGTATTAAAGAATGCAATACAATTGTAACATTGTTTTTTTTATTTTTTTTTGTTTTTTAGCAGGGACATCTATCCATTTAAACCTGAATGTACACGTACACACACACATCATATTGGGTATCTGGAACATCAATTTGCTCAATAACTTCCCAATTTCAGGACCATAATTATATTGATTATGTATGGTTTGGATAAAGGATATCTACAACATCTAAGCAAATACAAGTGTCCCTAAACGCTTTATGTTGAACACTATTTTTTTCTGCAATAAACATAATCATAATGATTTTAGTCTATAGACAAACAGATATAAATCAATTTATGTGCAATTTAACAAACAAGTTGAAAACGTGATTAAAAAAATAGCTTAAACCTCATATCAATCTTTTCCGACAATTGCTTAATTTGCGATGTCATACATTAAGGGTAAGTCAACTCTCACAGATAACGAACTGATCCACGTAGTATGATATTTCAACGCTTATACTCGGGGTTATTAAGGAGAAATCAACTCTCACAGTTATCGAACTGTTCTACAAAGTATGACATTTCAACACTTATATTCGGGGTTTTTAATGGCTAGTCAACTCCCACAGATATCGAACTGTACCACATAGTGTTCCACATAGTATGACATTTCAACACTTATACTCAGGGTTATTAAGGACGAGTCAACCTTCACAGTTATCGAACTGTTCCACATAGTATGACATTTAAACACTTATTCTCAAGGTTATTAAGGACGAGTCAACCATCACAGTTATTGAACTGTTCAATAACTGTGAGGGTTGACTCGTCCTTAATAACTCTGAGTATAAGTGTATAAAGACTTTGACAAAAAAACCAGTACAGTCTATTGTTTTCCATATGAAAAGTCTTCAAGTTAAAGGAATACTGAAGAACCTTTGACAAAAAAACCAGTACAGTCTATTGTTTTCCATATGAACAGTCTACGTTTTATATGTTTGGCTGATTGGTTTACATGGTTGCTTTCCCCGGCAATGTTGAATCCACCACAGGCAAATACACCGCCTTTTCCCACCAATGGTACATCAGAGAATCCATTTTTTTTTTTTAAGTAATCGACTTTAATACGAATTACCAGCATTCTCTTGTAGATTATTAATGCCCAGGGCACGTATTAATAAAGCAACTAGTTACTTAAATAGAACATATTACATCAGTCAAAACTTCGGATGTTTCGATATTTTCAAATATCCTTATTAAACACTCAGCGACGCTATATATAGCATCTATTTTAAGATAAATATTTAGCTGTAGGCATTATTAAAAATATAAAGAAGATGTTTTGAAACGATAGAAAAAGGTGTTTAAAAAACCGATATGTTTTCTACTTAAGATACTGCTAACAAGCTTTATGAATACGATCAACGTCTACGTAATGCAAAGTTAAGTCATAAACAACCACAACAAAGGAAAGCAGATGTAATTGGTTATTTTAAAGTTATCTGTTGTTGACGAAATGTATTTCATACGTTATGGAGAATATTTTTCTTGCATACCGGATAAGGCTATCCACGTTTTACATGGGATGACAAGTCTTTTTTCCCATTTCTGCTCATGTGAGATAGGCATTTTCCTCATGTGAGATATATAGGATCTTAAACGAGTTCCCATTTCATATAAGATTTATGAAACAAGTTATGAATTATTTTAATTTTAACGAGCCTCTTGGCGAAGAGGCTCGTTAAAATTAAAAATAATTCATAACAAGTTTCATATATTTTATATGGAATGGCAACGAGTTTAAGATCCTTTTTATCATTTAACATTGCAATCAAATAAGTAACAAATAATTCAGATGGACATAAAACCGCCACTACGTCAGGCACACTTTAGCGCCAAAACGTCATACAATTAGACAGAACGTTATGTGACGTCGCAACGTCACGTCACACACAACGTTGAGTATCAAAGAGTTCGTGTTTTATTTCTTTACAAACGGCGTTTTACGACCACTTTAACAAAATTGCACACTGATTTGTATAACTTTCATTAGTTAGTATAAGCTGTGGTAAATACTAAGTTTATGACCTAGATCTGGATGACTTTATAATAAATAAAATAGTTTCAGTCAATAAAACCTGCGTAGTGTTACAGATTTAACTCAACCAATCAAAATCGTTGTATTACACGTGTTCGATACTGCTAACAAGGGATGTTATGTGATAAAACTCTTTATTATACCTCACATAAGACGCCCATGCTAAATTCCCATTGACAACAATGTGTAATTTCTTACTATCTCACGCGAGGGTAATAGTACAGGGTGATAGTAAATCGCAGGGTGATAGTAAACAATTAGCACATGCGCAGTTTTGATGCGCGCTGTTTCGGTGACGTCATCGGCTCAGTATGATGAAATTGCTATTTTTAACTCATCATAACTTTAAAAGTACTTGACCGATTTCAATCAACTACCACTCATTTTCTTAGTTACGTTATTTCCGATCCAACGATATAACATTCATAGCAAAAAAGGAATCTGCAAAGTGAAATCGGTACTGAAAATGAATCTTGTTTTTGCCCGAGGGGATTTCGGTATAATAAAATAAATATGAGAGGGGAATAGTAAGAATGTTCACCCTTCGGATATTGATTATCACCCTCGGCTTCACCTCGGGCGATAATCATATCCGAAGGGTGAACATTCTTACTATCACCCTCTCAGGAATGTGATATTTATATAATCTTACATGACATGCGACTTACGACGTCATGACGTTAAATCAGCAAAGTCATTGATATTATGCCGGTAATAAACACATATTGGGAGAAAAATAATCTTTCTTGAGTGATCCATGTGAGATAGGGAAATCTCACCCTCGGGATCAGAATTGCAACCAGGCCATCGGCAGAGCCTCGATCCTGGTTGCAATTCTAACCCCTCGGGTGAGATTTCTCTATCTCACATGGATACTCATGATGGATTCTTATAATATTTATATGTAAAGATAAAAGTCGCGCGCGCACCAACATCCGGTATGCAGGAAAACATGCAAAACGTTAGTAGCTGGAGGCGTCAACGCACATGTCTCTAATATGCAAGAAAAATAATCTATCATGGGTATTCGGTTCAGATAGGGAATTCCAACCCTCGGTATAAGTGTTTTAATCGGAACCTCGGCAGAGCCTCGGTTCCGATAAAAACACTTATACCTCGGGTTGGATTCCCTATCTTCACCGGATACCCATGCAAGATTCTTATAATATACTGTTATCTGTTATCCACAATCGGTATCGAGTGACGAGAAAAAGATTGTTTCCCACTCCTCCCCACGTATGGTAAAATTGATGTTAACTGTTAACCTTTTTTTCTTTTCTTTTTTTAAGTCTTTGTTGTCTGTTATCATCAAATTCAATTTGCTGTAATCCTGCTATGAGACACTTCTCATACAATTGACCATTTATACTTCATATGTTTTAATACTTATCAATTTAGGAACGCAATGCATTATCAAAGGAGCGTTTATTGTCAATATACATTTACATAAATACCAAAAACGATTTTCGCTAAAGTTACTCCCCTTGACACAAAAAACTCCATTTATATTTTGAACGCAGCAGACGGGAGCTGTTGTTTGCATTAGTTTACAGGTAAATTATGGCATTTACACGATGAATAAATTGCATGGTTATGAACTTAGAATTAGAGTACTCAGCTGTATTTTGGCTCTTGAAGAAAAGTGATAAATACTCGATACTGTATCGGCTTGCATTTATCAATTTCCTTACGCTCGCAAATATACAGTTGAAACTATTTCCGTGACATTTACGGAAACTGACGCGGTTGTTCGGTGTCGGCACGAATATGTCCGGAACAGCCTCGTCAATTTCTGTTAGCGCTAATCCGGGTTACCGAAATGTCGATTGTTGTAAATGTTTTTATCTGTGTTTATTTCGAGCTGGCATTGAAAATAAAAACCTCGGGATGTTCCTACACCACTTCTATATATTTTTCTTTGCATTGTTTGTATTTTAATTATGCTAAATACATATTCACGACAATATACTGCTTGTTTACGACAATAGACTACTTCTTGTAATCTCATTAGTAGTTTTTTCAGGTCGTCAGCCTATTGGATTCATATATTGATTTATTCATTTTTGCTTGATTCTTTCATGTGATACCATACGCTTGCGAGCTGTGCTCGCTATAAAACTGTTCCACATAGTATCACATTCCAACTCTTATACTCGGGGTTATTAAGTACAAGTCAACCTTCACAGATATCGAACTGTTCCACATAGTATGATGGCACTTATACACGGGTTTAAGATCAAGTCAACTCCCACAGTTATCGAACTGTTCCACGTAGTATGACATTTCAACACTTATACTCGTGGTTATTAAGGGCAAGTCAACTCCCACAGTTATCGAACTGTTCCACATAGTATGACATGTCAACACTTATACTCGTGGTTATTAAGGGCAAGTCAACTCCCACAGTTATCGAACTGTTCCACATAGTATGACATGTCAACACTTATACTCGTGGTTATTAAGATCAAGTCAACCATCACAGTTATCGAGCTGTTCCACATAGTATGACATTTAAACACATATACTCGGGGTTAGTAAGGGCAAGTCAACTCCCACAGTTATCGAACTGTTTCACATAGCATGACATGTCAACACTTATGCTCGTGGTTAAGATCAAGTCAACCCTCACTGTTATCGAACTGTTCCACATAGTATGACATGTCAACGCTTATACTCGTGGTTATTAGTAGAAGTCAACTCTCAAAGTTGTCGAATTGTTCCACGTAGTATGACATTTCAACACTTATACTTGGGGTTATTAGGGGCAAGTCAACCTTCGCAGTTGTCGAACTACATATTCAAGACAGCAAACATCAACATTGAATGGTACATATTTTAGTTCAAAGATGGAGAAAACATGTTGTCTACAAGTTGAAAATCACTCCATTATGGTAATTAATGATTTCTTGCATGTTTCTTCACTATAAATTTAAATGATATACAGTGTGCAAAGAAGCAATAATACAGACGTGGTCGCATTAACGTCACCATAAAGCGACAAAGCTTACGAGTTGAGCCTTATATATTCATCATTTTTATAACAGCTGCAGACAAAGTATGTTCGTATTCTAGGTCTAACATATGGAGATTTATGAAATTTTGTACAAATGTTGATATTTTCTAATTCAGCTCTTATTGCTGTCGCAGATGTCAATGAAGTCATTCAAGCGTGTATATGCCTCCTGATCTTGGATCGCACGAATACGCGCATACTATACACTCACAAACATTCCTCCTGTAAAAGCTATTTTACTAGACTCGAACTAAAATGAACACATATTTATGTGAATATCGATGCACAAACATCGTTGTTCTAAATTAGTTAATTCACAAAAATAATTTGAAATATGTGATCATGTACAATATTTCTACTCCTGGAGAAATTGTACGCACCGAGCACAGGGTAGTGCATTAGAATCAGATCGCTATTTTCGTATCATAGGCTATAAGCGCTATCTTTTGTACTACAGCTATTCGAGGGCTCTTCACAAAACTATTCTAGCTCCTTCTTTATTCATATGTAGTTAGTATAGTCTTGCGCTGAGCCCTCGTATTGGTGTAGACGCTAACGTTTAGTACGATGATTCCATCTACTGATGATCTGTAACAAAACTGCAGATAGATTCTAAGTGCGTTAGTTTAAGTAGTTGAAATTGTGTTGACACATGCATATTGATACGACTTTCACCAATACAGCTTTGGTGATTGTTTTCCACAGATTTGATACTTTGATGATTTTAAGCATAATTTTTACGAATTATGGCAATGAAATGGGGTAAAAAGATTCAGATAACACAATTCACGAAACTGAAAAGATCGGGTATTATTTAAATAATTCCAAGTATAACTTTTTGTTTGAAATTGTCGGAGTTTCATGATAAGCCACAACAAAAAACACTGTCAAAGTTTGTTTAAAAAATGCACTTATCAAACCTTTTGTAGTATGCACTAACCTGTTCTCGCAATGTACAGATTCCCCTGGAGTGATTTCAGTAAACACTTACTTAGGCAGGGGCAATTCCACTGCCTGCCAGCAATGTGTTCCTGTGGTTATCTATAAGGTGTATATGAAAAACAGGTACTTGTAAACAAATACTAGCGGCTAGAATATGCATACCACCCGAATCACAAATGACTAGCTGCCATCTCTAAAGAGAACGCAAATGGCCACCAGCTCTATAAAGATGTTCATTTTCGGTACATTTTAGCTATGTATGACTGTCGATTTTCAGTGGTGGAGGCAAATCATCCACTTTTTCCGGGGTAGAACAAGTATTCAGTGTATGGTCATATACCACTATTGCATTTCCCATAGGCCTCCATTGTAGCCTTTTGGCCTACAACACCTATTCCTATATCCGAATGGAGGATAAAACCTAACTTTT
Organism: Cyrtodaria siliqua; assembly: GCA_037043455.1. Lineage (NCBI taxonomy): Eukaryota > Metazoa > Mollusca > Bivalvia > Adapedonta > Hiatellidae > Cyrtodaria > Cyrtodaria siliqua. Next base: position 116,308 of record JAWPHD010003590.1, read on the forward strand.
TTTAAAGAACTGTCTTAGAGACACTCAAAAATGACCAGCAAATTGGGATAATCTGATGCTTTCAGCCTCTAATTGTTCACTGAAGGTGGCCACCCCCAGAATGGCAGTAAAGACATTTTACTTTTTGCAAATATACTCTCAGTATAATTGTATCCATACAAATGCAATTTTTAGTCAAAATATCCTAAATCAACATGTTTTATGATGGAAACATAATATTTTGATGTTTTATGGGGATTTGTTATGATTTGGGTAATTTAATCCAATCAGAATCTACCTTACAATCTGACTATATGCCCTAATAGACCCTATACTTTTTTCAACCAATCAGAAGCCCCAAATCAGTAGTGGTATCTGACCATATACCTCCCGTCATCCGTAAGAATCGACACTTTCTAACTTACAAGTCGAGCTCCCAGTAGGATTCGAATCCATACCGGTAAGAGGCAAGAATGTTTTAGACGCATTGTCTTTAACCTTTTGACCAAGGAAGCGCTAAAGAACACAATATTCTAAGATGCCCTTAAAATAGCAATGGACGAGCGGCTAAGACGAGCTTTATATGCTCTAAAAATAGCAATATACGAGCAGATAAGATCAGCTTTAAATGCCCTAAAAATAGCAATGGACGAGCAGCTAAGATGAGCTTTAAATGATCTAAAATAGCAATGGACGAGCAGATTAGAAGAGCGTTAAATGGTCTAAAAATAGCAATGGACGAGCAGCTAAGATGAGCTTTAAATGCACTATAATATCAATAGACGAGCAGCTAAGATGAGCCGTAAATGCTCTAAAATAGCAACGGACGAGCAGCTAAGATGAGCTTTAAATGCTTAAAAATAGCAATGGACGAGCAGCTAAGATGAGCTTTAAATGCTCTAAAAATAGCAATGGACGAGCAGCTAAGACGAGCATTAAATGCTCTAAACATTTAACAATCAACGAGCAACTAAGATGAGCTTTAAATGCTCTAAAATAGTAATAGACGAGCACCTAAGATGAGCTTTAAATGCCCTAAAACATAGCAATAGACGAGCAGCTAAGACGAGCATTAAATGCTCTAAAAATTTAACAATCAACGAGCAACTAAGATGAGCTTTAAATGCTCTAAAAATAGCAATGGACGAGCAGCTAAGATGAGCTTTAAATGCTCTAAAAATAGCAATGGACGAGCAGCTAAGATGAGCTTTAAATGCTCTAAAACATAGCAATAGACGAGCAGCTAAGATGAGCTTTAAATGCTCTAAAAATAGCAATGGACGAGCAGCTAAGACGAGCATTAAATGCTCTAAAAATTTAACAATCAACGAGCAACTAAGATGAGCTTTAAATGCTCTAAAATAGCAATAGACGAGCACCTAAGATGAGCTTTAAATGCTCTAAAACATAGCAATAGACGAGCAGCTAAGACGAGCATTAAATGCTCTAAAAATTTAACAATCAACGAGCAACTAAGATGAGCTTTAAATGCTCTAAAAATAGCAATGGACGAGCAGCTAAGATGAGCTTTAAATGCTCTAAAAATAGCAATAGACGAGCACCTAAGATGAGCTTTAAATGCTCTAAAACATAGCAATAGACGAGCAGCTAAGATGAGATTTAAATGCTCTAAAATAGTAATGGACGAGCAGCTAAGATGAGCTTTAAATGCTCTATAATAGCAATGTACGAGCAGCTAAGATGAGCTTTAAATGCTCTAAAAATAGCATGGCTAGTTTAGCTGCTCGTCCATTCCTATTATAGAGCATTTAAAGCTCATCTTAGCTGCTCGTCCATTGATATTATAGCGCATTTAAAGCTCATATTAGCTGCTAGAATTTTGCTATTTTTAGAGCAGCTAAGATGAGCTTTAAATGCTCTAAAAATAGCAGCTAAAATGAGCTTTAAATGCTCTAAAAATAGCAATGGACGAGCAGCTAAGACGAGCATTAAATGCCCTAAAATATTTAACAATCAACGAGCAACTAAGATGAGCTTTAAATGCTCTAAAATAGCAATATACTAGCACTTAGGATGAGCTTTAAATGCTCTAAAACATAGCAATAGACGAGCAGCTAAGATCAGCTTTAAATGCTCTAAAAATAGCAATGGACGAGCAGCTAAGATGAGCTTTAAATGATCTAAAATAGCAATGGACGAGCAGATTAGATGAGCTTTAAATGGTCTAAAAATAGCAGTGGACGAGCAGCTAATATGAGTTTTAAATGCTCTATAATAGCAATGGGCGAGCAGCTAAAATGAGCTTAAATGCTCTAAAAATAGCAAAAGTCTAGCAGCTAATATGAGCTTTAAATGCTCAATAATAGCAATGGACGAGCAGCTAAGATGAACTTTAAATGCTCTATAATAGCAATGGACGAGCAGCTCAACTGTCCTTTAAATGCTCTAAAATAGCATAGACGAGCAGCTAAGATGAGCTTTAAATGCTCTTAAAGTAGCGATATACGAGCAGCTAAGACGAGCATTAAATGATCTAAAAATTAACAATCAACGAGCAGCTAAGATGAGCTTTAAATGCTCTAAAAAAAGCAATAGACGAGCAGCTAAGACGGGCATGAAAATCTCTAAATAATTTACCATCAACGAGCAGCTAAGATGAGCTTTAAATGCTCTAAAATAGCAAAAGATGTGGAGCTAAGATGAGCTTAAAATGCTCTAAAACATAGCAAAAGTCTAGCAGCTAATATGAGCTTTAAATGCTCTATAATAGCAATGGACGGGCAGCTAAGATGAGCTTTAAATGCTCTAAAATAGCATAGACGAGCAGCTAATATGAGCTTTAAATGCTCTTAAAGTAGCAATATACGAGCAGCTAAGATAACCCTTAAATGCTCTGAAATAGCAATGTACGAGCAGCTAAAATGGTTTGAAATGCTCTAAAATAGCAATATACGAGCAGCTGAGATGAGCTTTAAATGCCCTAAAAATATCAATAGACGAGCAGCTAAGATGAGCTTTAAATGCTCTAAAAATAGCAATAGACGAGCTTTAAATGCTCTAAATAGCTATGAACGAGCAGCTAAGATGAGCTTTAAATGCTCTATAATAGCAATGGACGAGCAGCTAAAATGTGATTTAAATGCTCTAAAATAGCAATAGACGAGCAGCGAAGATGAGCTTTAAATGCTCAAAGAAATAGCAATAGACGAGCAGCGAAGATGAGCTTTAAATGCTCTAAAATAGCAATGGACGGGCAGCTAATGTGAGCTTTAAATGCTCTAAAAACAGCAATAGACGAGCAGCTAGGATGAATTTTAAACGCTCTAAAGATAGCAATGGACGAGCCGCTAAGATGAGCTTGAAATGCTCTAAACATAACAGTCGACGAGCTGCTAAGATGAGCTTTAAATGCTACAAAATAACAATGGATGAGCCGCTAAGATAAGCTTTAAATGCTCTAAACAAAGCAATGGACGAGCAGCTATGATGAGCTTTAAATGCTCTAAAAATAGCAATAGACGAGCAGATTTGATGAGCTTTAAATGCTACAAAATAGCAATGGACGAGCCGCTAAGATGAGCATTAAATGCTCTACACATAGCAATGGACGAGCAGCTATGATGAGTTTTAAATGCTCTAAAAATAGCAATAGACGAGCAGCTTTGATGAGATTTAAAAGCTACAAAATAGCAATGGACGAGCAGCTAAGATGAGCTTTAAATGCTCTAAAAATAGCAATGGGCGAGCAGCTAAGATGAGCTTTAAATGCTTTGAAATAGCAATGGACGAGCAGCTAAAATGGTTTAAAATGCTCTAAAATAGCAATGGACGAGCTGATTAGACGAACTTTAAATGATCTTCGAATAGCAATGGACGAGCTGCTAATATGAGCTTTAAATGCTCTAAAATAACATTGGACGAGCAGCTAAGATGAACTTTGAATGCTCTAAAATAGCAATGGAGGAGCAGATAAGATGAGCTTTAAATGATCTTTAAATAAGAATTTATGATAAGATGAGCTTTAAGTGCTCTTTAGTTAGAATTGACGAGCAGATAAGATGAGATTGGAGAACTCTTTAAAAATGATGGACATTTGCTGTGAATGCTGTTTAAAAAGACACAAACCCAATCATCATGTTGTACTCAAAGAACACATCATGCGACACACTGACATCACATAATCCTGACACTATGTGGCCAACAGAACAGAGGATTACATTTGATAACATTTAGGACCAATTCACGCTAAACAGATTGAACCAGGCGATAAACTGTGCTTGCACCTTCAACACATCCCGTATTTGTTTTATAGCCCCACCCGCAGGCTCTAGACTGAATACATCAGGAATTGTCTTTGTTGGCAGGAAGACGCTTTTGGTAACAAAGATCGTATAGTTATGGTAAATATCGAACGCGTTCAACGACTATTACTATGATGCAAACAGTCTTTTTCGTCAAATATCTAATAAACGCCACGAATATCTTAAAAATCAAGACTTATGCCCATGTTTGTAAATATTTTTCCAGATATACTTATAAAGGGTATACTTATAAATCCATAACAAACGCGGTATTGCATTAAATCAGACTATGTTGGAATTGAAAACAACAACAACAACAACAACAACCACAACAACAACCACAACAACAACAAATCATCGCAAGAATACATTCACCCATGATAAACGTGTTATTTCTTTTGTGTTTTGACTGGTATTGTACCTAATTTTTAAAATATGATCGGATATACATGACGGTCGATTTATTTCTGGTAGAGGCAGACCATCCCAATTTTCCTGGGTAGAACCAGTAAGGTATTAGGGTGGCAAAACCACCTGACCAGTGGGATTTGAACCCGCAGCGGTTTAAATGACCGTTTCAGATGCAGCGTCGTTATACCTCGGCCGCGTATGCCCAATTATTTCATTAAACTATACGCATACTATGTACCAAAAAATAATAAAAACATAATGCTTGAAGAATGCACTACAAGAGGCTCAAGAGGGCCTGTATCACTGTACTGGCTATATGGAGTCTGTGGTTGTGAATACGACATCGATATGCGCAAGTAGGCTTGGTATTGATCATTCCTGCAAAGTTTCACTGAAATCCAGCCAGGACAAAGGACAGCATTTTTAACTAAATCAAGGGCCGTAACTCCGGTGTAACTAATCCGATTTTAATGGTTTTCAATCTTATCCGAGCATTCATTCATATTAACAATCTGGTACAGTTTGTAAAAATGAAGGCCCTATCTTTTTACCAAGGCCAAATTATAGCATATTTCAGAAAATCAAGGGCCATAACTCCGGTGTAAATTGTCCAATCTGGCTGGTTTTCAAATTCTTCCAATATTTCGTTGCTATTAATAAGCTATGCAAGTTTGGTAAAGATCAAATAATAAATGAAGGTGCTAGAGTGTTCACAAGGCAGAATATGGCATTTTTAAAGCAAAAATCAGGGCCATAACTCCGACGTAAATAGTCCGATCTGGCTAATTTTCGAACATGTCCGAGCTTTTATTGATATTAACGATCTTTGTACGCTTGGTAAAGATCAAATAACAAATGAAGGTACTAGAGTGTTCATAAGGCAGAAAATGGCACTTTTCAGCAAAACAAGGGCCATAAATATGATGTTACAAATCCGATCTGGCTGGTTTTCGAACTCATCCGAGCTTTCATTGATATAGATATACTGGTTGTACTGGCCAGAGCTAAAAACCAGTCGCGTCAAAGCAAATGTTCGACCCCCGTAATTTTAAGACTGCCGTATCAAAGCATCATTGAACGTATTTGTTCATATTTATTGATCCCTCGATTCCACGGGAAATCCGTAATGTAATATGCGTGGAGAATTACTCCAAAACGTTTAATCTGATAGGAGTTTCTTCCTTTTAGGGTATAATATAGCTTAATCTCCCAAGCTTCGAATAAATATGAAATAATTATCTCTAAAGTATTCAAACTCAAAATGTTCCTGGCATGTGGTCTCTAAAAGACGCCCTAGATTGCTTGTACGATCATATATCTTGACGTTAATTGTCTCTCATTTGCAAACTGAACAAAATATATGATATTTAAATAGTACACAACCCTTGTATCTTTTTTTACTATCAGTTAAGGAATATAAGGCATGCATGACATACGTCGGGTAGTAAGTGTAAGTTAATCCTCGCAGTTGTCGAACTGTTCCACGTAGTTTGACAGTTCAACACTTATACTCATAGTCATTAAGGAGAAGTCAACACTCACAGTTATTGAACTGTTCTACGTAGTATGACAGTTCAACACTTATACTCATAGTCATTAAGGAGAAGTCAACACTAACAGTTATTGAACTGTTCCACGTAGTATGACAGTTCAACACTTATACTCATAGTCGTTAAGGAGAAGTCAACACTCACAGTTATTGAACTGTTCCACGTAGTATGACATTTCAACACTTATACTCCTGGTTATTAAGGACGAGTCAACTCTCAGTTATCGAACTGTTCCACATAGTATGACATTTCAACACGTACACTCGTGGTTATTAAAGACGAGTCAACTCTCAGTTATCGAACTGTTCCACGTAGTATGACATTTCAATGCTTATACTCGGGTTTATTAAGGACGAGTCAACCCTCACAGATATTGAACTGTTCCACATAGTATGACATTTCAACGTTTATACACGTGGTTATTAAGGGCAAGTCACCTCTCACAGTTATCGAACTGTTCCAAATAGTATGACATTTCAACACTTACACTCGGGGTTATTAAGTACAAGTCAACTCTCACAGATATCGAACTGTTCCACATAGTATGACATTTCAACGTCTATACACGTGGTTATTAAGGGCAAGTCACCTCTCACAGTTATCGAACTGTTCCAATAGTATGACATTTCAACAAATATACTCGGGTTTATAAAGGCCAAGTCAACCCTCACAATTATCGAACTGTTCCACGTAGTATGACATTTCAACACATATACTCGGGGTTAGTAAGGGCAAGTCAACCCTCACATATATCGAACTGTTCCACATAGTATGACATTTCAACGCTTATACACGTGGTTATTAAGGGCAAGTCACCTCTCACAGTTATCGAACTGTTCCACATAGTATGACATTTCAACACTTATCCTCGGGGTTATTAAGGGCTAGTCAACTCTCACAGATATCGAACTATTCCACATAGTATGACATTTCAACACGTAAACTCGGGGTTATTAAGGACAAGTCAACTCTCAGTTATCGAACTGTTCCAAATAGTATGACATTTAAACGCTTATACTCGTGGTTATTAAGGGCAAGTTACCTCTGACAGTTATCGAACTGTTCCGCGTAGTATGACATTTCAACACATATACTCGGGGTTAGTAAGGGCAAGTCAACTCCCACAGTTATCAAACTGTTCCACGTAGTATGACATTTCAACACTTATACTCGTGGTTATTAAGGACGAGACAACTCTCAGTTATCGAACTGTTCCACATAGTATGACATTTCAACACGTATACTCGTGGTTATTAAGGACGAGTCAACTCTCAGTTATCGAACTGTTCCACGTAGTATGACATTTCAACGCTTATACTCGGGTTTATTAGGGACGAGTCAACCCTCACAGATATTGAACTGTTCCACATATTATGACATTTCAACGTTTATACACGTGGTTATTAAGGGCAAGTCACCTCTCACAGTTATCGAACTGTTCCAAATAGTATGACATTTCAACACTCTGGGTTATTAAGTACAAGTCAACTCTCACAGATATCGAACTGTTCCACATAGTATGACATTTCAACGTTTATACACGTGGTTATTAAGGGCAAGTCACCTCTTTCAGTTATCGAACTGGTCCAAATAGTATGACATTTCAACAAATATACTCGGGTTTATTAAGGAGAAGTCAACCCTCACAGTTATCGAACTGTTACACGTAGTATGACATTTCAAAACATATACTCGGGGTTATTTAGTGCAAGTCAACCCTCACAGTTATCGAACTGTTCCACATAGTATGACATTTCAACGCTTATACTCGGGGTTATTAAGGACGAGTCAACTCTCAGTTATCGAACTGTTCCACATAGTATGACATTTCAACGTTTATACTCGGGGTTATTAAGGGCTAGTCAACTCTCACAGATATCGAACTATTCCACTTAGTATGACATTTCAACGCTTATTCTCGGGGTTATTAAGGACAAGTCAACTCTCAGTTATCGAACTGTTCCACATAGTATGACATTTCAACGTTTATAATCGGGGTTATTAAGGGCTAGTCAACTCTCACAGATATCGAACTATTCCACTTAGTATGACATTGCAACATTTATACTCGGGGTTATTAAGGACAAGTCAACTCTCAGTTATCGAACTGTTCCACATAGTATGACATTTCAACGTTTATACTCGGGGTTATTAAGGCCAAGTCAACCCTCACAGTTATTGAACTGTTCCACGTAGTATGACATTGCAACATTTATACTCGGTGTTATTAAGGACGAGTCAACTCTCAGTTATCGAAAAACTGTTCCACGTAGTATGAAATTTGAGCACTTTTACTCGGGGTTATTAAGGACGAGTCAACTCTCAGTTATCGGACTGTTCCACATAGTATGACATTTCAACGCTTATACTCGGTGTTATTAAGGTCAAGTCAACCCTCACAGTTATTGAACTGTTCCACGTAGTATGACATTGCAACACTTATACTCGGTGTTATTAAGGACGAGTCAACACTCTGTTATCGAACAACTGTTCCACAGAGTATGACATTTCAACGCTTATACTCGGGGTTATTAAGGGCAAGACAACCCCCACAGTTGTGGAACTATATAATCAAGACAGCAAACATCAACATTGAATGGAACATATTTTATTTCAAAGATGGCAAAAAATGTTTTTTACAAGTTGAAAATCACTGCATTGTTGTAATTAATGATTTCTTGCATGTTTCTCCAGTATAAATTTAAATAATACACAGTGTGCAAAGGATCAATAATACGGGCGAGGTCGCATTAACGTCTCCATATACGAGTTTAACCTTATATATTCATCGTTTTTATAACAACTCAGTATTTTCATATTCTAGGTTTAAGATAGTTGATTGAACAAATTGTGTAGAAAAGTTTATATTTTCTAATTCAGCTCTTATTGGTGACGTATATGGCAATAATGTCATTCAAGCATGTACATGCATCCTGACCTTAGATCGCACGAACACACGACTACTGCACACTCACAAACATTCCTCCTCTAATAGCACTTTTACTAGACTCGAACTAAAATGAAGCCATATTTATGTAAATATCGTTGCACAAACATTGTTCTAAATAATACGTTAATTCAGAAAAATATTTGAAATACGTGATCATGTATACTATTTTTACTTCTGGAGACTTTGTACGCAGCGAGTACAGGGTAGTGCATTAGAATCAGGCCGCTATCATACCAGCGTATAAGCGCTATCTTTCGTACTACAGCTATTCGAGGGCTCTTCGCAAAACTATTCTATCTCCTTCTTTATTCATATGTAGTTAGAATAGTTTTGCGCTGAGCCCTCGTATTGGTGTAAACGCTAACATTTAGTACGATGATGCCATCTACTGATGATCTGATTACAAAACTGCAGATAGATTCTAAGTGTTTTAGTTTAAGTCGTTAAAATTGTGTTGGCACATGCATATTGATACGACTTTCACATTACCCGTACAGCTTTGGTAGTTATTTTTTTCACAGATTTGATACTTTGATGATTTTATGCATAATGTCTACAAAGTATTACAATGAAATAGAGTAAAGAGATACAGATAACACAATTTACGCAACGGAAAAGATAAAAATGATTATCGGGTATTACTTAAATAATTCCAAGTATAATCTTTGTGTTTGATATTGTCGGAGTTCCATAATAAGCCACACAAAATAAACACCGTCAAAGTTTGTTTATAAATTGCATTGATCAAACCTTTCGTACTTTATACTAACCTGTTTTCGCAATGTACCGATTCCCCAGGAGTGATTTCAGTAAACACTGCCTGTCAAAAATGTGTTCCTGTTGGTTTTCTATTGTTCTATATGGTATATGCAAAACAGGTAATTGTAAACAAATACTAGCGGCTAGAATATGCATACCACCCGAATCACAAATGACTAGCTGCCAGTTCTAAAGAGAACGCAAATAGCCACCAGCTCTATAAATATGTTATTTCGGTACATTTTAGGCTATGTATGACTGTCGATTTTTAGTGGTGGAGGCAAATCATCCACTTATTCCTGGGTAGAACCAGCACTCGGTATATATATCTCCCGTCATCCATAAGAATCGACACTTTCTAAAGCTCCCAGTAGGATTCGAATACATACCGGTAAGAGGCAAAAATGTTTCAAACGCACTGTCTTTAACATTTTGACCAAGGAACACAAGATTCTAAGATGCTCTTAGAATAGCAATGGCTGAGCAGCTAAGTCGATCTTTAAATGCTCTAAAAATAACAATAGACGAGCAGCTAAGATTAGCTTTAAATGCTCTATAATTAGCAATAGACGAGCAGATAAGATGAGCTTTAAATGCTCTAAAATAGCAATGGACGAGCAGCTAAGATGAGCTTTCAATGTTCTAAAAATAGCAATAGACGAGCAGATAATATGAGTTTTAAATGCTCTAAAATAGCAATGGACGAGCAGCTAAGATAAGCTTTAAATGTTCTAAAAATAGCAATAGACGAGCAGATAAGATGAACTTTAAATGCTCTAAAAATAGCAATGGGCGAGCAGCTAAGATGAGCTATAAATACTCTAAAATAGCAATGGACGAGCAGCTAAAATGAAATGTAAATGCTCTAAAATAGCAATGGAAAAGCAGATAAGATGAGCTTTAAATGCTCTAAAAATAGCAATAGACGAGCAGCTAAGATGAGCTTTACATGCTTTAAAATAGCAATGGAAGGGAAGCTAAGATGAACCTTAAATGCTCTATAATAGCATTGGACTGGCAGCTAAGATGAGCTATAAATGCTCTAAAATAGCAATAGACGAGCAGATAAGATGAGCCTTAAATAATCTTTAAATAGGAATGGACGATAATATGAGCTTCAAGTGGTATTTAAATAGAATGGACGAGCACATAAGATGAACTTCAAGTGGTCTTTAAATAGAATGGACGAACAGATAAGATGAGATTCAAGTGCTCTTTAAATAGCAGTGGACGAGCAGATCAAATAGCAATACATTTGCTGTGAATGCTCTTTAAAAAGACACAAACACAATCATCGTGGTGTACTCAAAGAACACATCGTCATGCGACACACAGACATCACAGAATCCTGACTCTTTGTGGCCAACAGAAAAGGGAATTAAATTTGATTAACATTTAGGACCAATTAACGCTAAACAGATTGAACCAGGCGATAAATTGTGCTTGCAACTTCAACACATCCCGTATGTGTTTTATAGCCTAACCCGCAGGCTCTTGACATCACTTCGCAATGCGATATCGCTTAATTGGATACATCAGGAATTGTCTTTGTTGGCAGGAACACTATTTTGATTACAAAGTGCCCTTTGATCGTGCAGTTATGGTAAATAGCGAACGCCTTCAAGGACTATTACTATGATGAAAACAGTATTTCTCTTCAAATATCTAATAAACGCCACGAACATCTTACAAATCAAGACTTATGCCCACGTTTGTTAATATTTTTCCAGATATACTTATAAAGGGTATATTTATAAACCCATAACAAACGCGGTATTGCATTAGGACAGACTATGTTGGAATTTGAAAACAACAACCACAACAACAACAGCAACACATGGCAAGAATACAATCACCCATGATAATCGTGTTATTTCATTTGTTTTTTTGACTGGTATTGTACCTAATTTGTAAAACATGTTAGGCTGTACGATTTATTTCTGGTAGAGGCAGACCACCCTCAATCTTCCTGGTTAGAACCAGTATTATATCAGGGTGGCAAAACCACATGATCAGTGGGCTTTGAACCCGCAGCGGTGAGATAAATGACCGTTTTAGATGCAGCGTCGTTATTATATCGGCCTCGCATGCCCGATTATTTCATTAAACCATACACATACTATGTAGGAAATTACAAAAAAAAAATAATTAAAAAAGCTTCAATAATACAATACAAGAGGCCCAAGAGGGCCTGTATCACTGTACTGACTATATAGAGTCTGTGGTGGGGGAACACGACATCGATATGCGCAACTAGGCTTGGTACTTATCATTCCTGCCAAGTTTCACTGAAATCCAGCTAGGAGTTCAGTAAAACTAGTCCGGACAATAACTGTCAATAATCACTCAACAAAAACACAGTGATAATATGTGCAACGAGGCTTGGTACTGCTCATCCCTGACATGTTTCGTTGAAATCCAGCCAGGCGTTCAGAAGAACTAGTCTGTACAAAGGTATATTTAAACCTTTAAAGGGCCATAACTCTGCCAAAAATAATTGGCTTTGCACTTATCATCCCGCCAAAATTCGTTGAAATCCGATCAGGAGTTCAGAAGAGACAATCTTTGCAAATTTGGTAGAGATCAAATAATAAATGAAGGTACTAGAGTATTCATAATGCATACACATGCACTTTCAGCAAAACAAGGGCCATAACTCTGGCCTTGAATTCACAAACCAGTCATGACAACATTCTTAGACTGAAGCCCAAGTATTCAAATTTCAATCACAAATATTTCTATAAGTTTTAAATATAAATGTTCATAACAAGCTGATATGTATACATATGATTAATACTAATACATAGCAACGTCATACGTTTGTTTATCTTTGAATGTCATGGTAATAGTTCTGAAGGAAATTTGAGTACTTGAGCTCAAGTCTAAGAATAGTTTGAAGAATGGTTGAAGAATTCCAGGCCAGGTGTTACAAATCTGATCTGGCTGGTTTTCGAACTCATCCGAGCTTTCATTGACATAGATATAGTGGTTGTTCTGGCCAGAGCTGAAAAGCAGTAGTATCAAAGCAAATGTTCGACCCCAGTAATTTTAAGACTGCCGTATCAAAGCATCATTAAACGTATTTGTTCATATTTATTGATCCCTCGATTCCACGGAAATCCGTAATGTAATATGCGTGGAGAATTACTGCAAAACGTTTAATCTGATAGGAGTTTCTTCCTTTTAGGGTATAATATAGCTTAATCTCCAAAGCTTCGAATAAATATGAAATAATTATCTCTAAAGTATTCAAACTCAAAATGTTACTGGCATGTGGTCTCTAAAAGACGCTCTAGATCGCTTGTACGATCATATATCTTGACGTTAATTGTCTCTCATTTGCAAACTGAACAAAATATATGATATTTAAATAGTACACAACCCTTGTATCTTTTTTTACTATCAGTTAAGGAAAATAAAGGCATGCATGACATACGTCGGGTAGTAAGTGTAAGTTAATCCTCGCAGTTGTCGAACTGTTCCACGTAGTATGACAGTTCAACACATATAGGAGAAGTCAACTCTCACAGTTATTGGACTGTTCCACGTAGTATGACATTTCAACACATATAGGAGAAGTCAACTCTCACAGTTATTGGACTGTTCCACGTAGTATGACATTTCAACACTTATACTCCTGGTTATTAAGGACGAGTCAACTCTCAGTTATCGAACTGTTCCACATAGTATGACATTTCAACAAATATAGGAGAAGTCATTAAGGAGAAGTCAATCCTCGCAGTTATTGAACTGTTCCACGTAGTATGACATTTCAACAAATATAGGAGAAGTCATTAAGGAGAAGTCAACACTCACAGTTATTGAACTGTTCCACGTAGTATGACATTTCAACACATATAGGAGAAGTCAACTCTCACAGTTATTGGACTGTTCCTCATAGTATGACATTTCAACTCTTATACTCGGGGTTATTAAGTACAAGTCAACTCTCACAGATATCGAACTTTTCCACATAGTATGACATTTCAACGCTTATACACGTGGTTAGTAAGGGCAAGTCAACTCTCACAGTTATCGAACTGTTCCATATAGTATGACATTTCAACACTCGGGGTTAGTAAGGGCAAGTCAACTCTCACAGTTATCGAACTGTTCCACATAGTATGACATTTCAACATTTATACTCGGAGTTATTAAGGACTAGTCAACTCTCAGTTATCGAACTGTTCCACATAGTATGACATTTCAACATTTATACTCGGGGTTATTAAGGACGAGTCAACTCTCAGTTATCGAACTGTTCCACATAGTATGACATGTCAACACTTATACACGTGGTTATTAAGGGCAAGTCAACTCCCAGAGATATCGAACTGTTCCACGTAGTGTGACATTTCAACAAATATACTCGGGGTTATTTAGTGCAAGTCAACCCTCACAGTTTTCGAACTGTTCCACATAGTATGACATTTCAACGCTTATACACGTGGTTATTAAGGTCAAGTCAACCCTCACAGTTATCGGACTATTCCACATAGTATGACATTTCAACGCTTATATTCGGGGTTATTTAGTGCAAGTCAACCCTCACAGTTATCGGACTATTCCACATAGTATGACATTTCAACGCTTATATTCGGGGTTATTAAGGACGAGTCAACTCACAGTTATCGATCTGTTCCACATAGTATGACATTTCAACACTTATACTCGGGGTTATTAAGGTCAAGTCAACCCTCACAGTTATCGGACTATTCCACATAGTATGACATTTCAACGCTTATATTCGGGGTTATTAAGGACGAGTCAACTCACAATTATCGATCTGTTCCACATAGTATGACATTTCAACACTTATACTCGGGGTTATTAATGTCAAGTCAACCCTCACAGTTTTTGAACTGTTCCATATAGTATGACATTTCAACATTTATACTCGGGGTTATTAAGGACGAGTCAACTCTCAGTTATCGAACTGTTCCACATAGTATGACATGTCAACACTTATACACGTGGTTATTAAGGGCAAGTCAACTCCCAGAGATATCGAACTGTTCCACGTAGTGTGACATTTCAACAAATATACTCGGGGTTATTTAGTGCAAGTCAACCCTCACAGTTTTCGAACTGTTCCACATAGTATGACATTTCAACGCTTATACACGTGGTTATTAAGGTCAAGTCAACCCTCACAGTTATCGGACTATTCCACATAGTATGACATTTCAACGCTTATATTCGGGGTTATTTAGTGCAAGTCAACCCTCACAGTTATCGGACTATTCCACATAGTATGACATTTCAACGCTTATATTCGGGGTTATTAAGGACGAGTCAACTCACAGTTATCGATCTGTTCCACATAGTATGACATTTCAACACTTATACTCGGGGTTATTAAGGTCAAGTCAACCCTCACAGTTATCGGACTATTCCACATAGTATGACATTTCAACGCTTATATTCGGGGTTATTAAGGACGAGTCAACTCACAGTTATCGATCTGTTCCACATAGTATGACATTTCAACACTTATACTCGGGGTTATTAATGTCAAGTCAACCCTCACAGTTTTTGAACTGTTCCACATAGTATGACATTTCAACACTTATACTCGGGTTATTAAGGACAAGTCAACTCACAGTTATCTAACTGTTCCACATAGTATGACATTTCAACACTTATACTAGGGGTTATTAAGGTCAAGTCAACCCTCACAGTTTTAGAACTGTTCCACATTGTATGACATTTCAACACTTATACTCGGGTTATTAAGGACAAGTCAACTCACAGTTATCGGACTATTCCACATAGTATGACATTTCAACACTTATACTCGGGATTATTAAGGTCAAGTCAACCCTCACAGTTATCGGACTATTCCACAGAGTATGACATTTCAACGCTTATACTCGGGGTTATTAAGGGCAAGACAACCCCCACAGTTTTCGAACTACATAATCAAGACAGCAAACATCAACATTGAATGGAACATATTTTATTTCAAAGATGGCAAAAAATGTTGTTTACAAGTTGAAAATCACTCCATTGTGGTAATTAATGATTTGTTGCATGTTTCTCCATATATAAATTTAAATAATATACAGTGTGCAAAGGATCAATAATACGGGCGAGGTCGCATTAACGTCTCCATATACGAGTTTAACCTTATATATTCATCGTTTTTATAACAACTCAGTATTTTCATATTCTAGGTCTAAGATAGTTGATTGAATAAATTGTGTAGAAAAGTTTATATTTTCTAATTCAGCTCTTATTGGTGACGTATATGGCAATGATGTTATTCAAGCATGTACATGCTTTCTGACCTTGGATCGCACGAACACACGCATACTGCACACTCACAAACATTCCTCCTCTAACAGCACTTTTACTAGACTCGAACTAAAATGAAGCCATATTTATGTAAATATCGTTGCACAAACATTGTTCTAAATAATACGTTAATTCAGAAAAATATTTGAAATATGTGATTATGTATACTATTTTTACTTCTGGAGAATTTGTACGCAGCGAGTACAGGTAGTGCGTTAGAATCAGGTCGCTATCATACAAGCATATACACACTATCTTTCGTACTACAGCTCCACAAAACTATTCTATCTCCTTCTTTATTCATATGTAGTTAGAATAGTTTTGCGCTGAGCCCTCGTATTGGTGTAAACGCTAACATTTAGTACGATGATCCCATCTACTGATGATCTGATAACAAAACTGCGGATATATTATAAGTGCTTTAAATAGTTAAAGTCGTTGAAATTGTGTTGGCACGTGCATATTGATACGACTTTCACATTAACCATACGGCTTTGGTAAAAAAAAAATCACAGATTTTATACTTTGATGATTTTGTGCATAATGTCTACAAATTATGACAATGAAATGGAGTAAAGAGATACAGATTACACAATTTACGAAACGGAAAATATTAGAATGATTATCGGGTATTATTTAAATAATTCCAAGTATAATTTTTGTGTTTGAAATTGTCGGAGTTTCATGATAAGCCACACAAAATAAACACCGTCAACGTTTGTTTATAAATTGCACAAATCAAACCTTTCGAACTATGCACTAACCTCGCAATGTACAGATTCCCCAGGAGTGATTTCAGTAAACACTTACTTAGGCAGGGGGCAATTCCACTGCCTGTCAAAAAAGCGTTCCTGTGGTTTTCTATTGTTCTATAAGGTGTATATGCAACACAGGTAATTGTAAACAAATACTAGCGGCAAGAATATGCATACCACCCGAATCACAAATGACTAGCTTCCAGCTCTAAATAGAACGCAAATGGCCACCAGCTCTATAAAGATGTTAATTTTCGGTACATTTTAGGCTATGTATGACTGTCGATTTTTAGTGGTGGAGGCAAATCATCCACTTATTCCTGGGTAGAACCAGTACTCAGTGTATACCTCCCGTCATCCGTAAGAATCGACACTTTCTAACTTACAAGTCGAGCTCCTAGTAGGATTCAAACACATACCGGTAAGAAGCAAGAATGTTACATTTTGACCAAGGAAAACAAGATTCTAAATGCTCTTAAAATAGCAATGGACGGGCAGCTAAGATGAGCTTTAAATGCTCTATAATTAGCAATGGACGAGCAGATAAGATGAGCTTTAAATGCTCTAAAATAGCAATGGACGAGCAGCTAAGATGAGCTTTAAATGCTCTAAAAATAGCAATGGACGAGCAGATAAGATGAACTTTAAATGCTCTAAAATAGCAATGGACTAGCAGCTAAGATGAACTTTAAATGCTCTAAAATTGCAATGGATGAGCAGCTAAGATGAGCTTTAAATGCTGTAAAAATAGCAATAGACGAGCAGCTAAGGTGATATTTAAATGATCTAAAATAGCAATATACGAGCAGCTAAGATGAGCTTTAAATACTCTCAAATAGCAATGGACGAGCAGTTAAGATGAAATTTAAATGCTGTTAAATAACAATGGACGAGCAGATAAGATGAGATTAAAGTGCTCTTTAAATAGCAGTGGACGAGCAGATCAAATAGCAAAAAAATGCTTTGAATTCTCTTTAAAAAGACACAAACCCAGTCATCATGTTGTACTCAAAGAACACATCGTCATGCGACACACTGCCATCACAGAATCCTGACTCTTTGTGGCCAACAGAAAAGGGAATTAAATTTGATTAACATTTAGGACCAATTAACGCTAAACAGATTGAACCAGGCGATAAATTGTGCTTGCACCTTCAACACATCCCGTATGTGTTTTATAGCCTAACCCGCAGGCTCTTGACATCACTTCGCAATGTGCAGTTATGGTAAATAGCGAACGCCTTCAAGGACTATTACTATGATGAAAACAGTCTTTCTCTTCAAATATCTAATAAACGCCACGAACATCTTACAAATCAAGACTTATGCCCACGTTTGTAAATATTTTTCCAGATATACTTATAAAGGGTATATTTATAAACCCATAATAAACGCGGTATTGCATTAGATCGACTATGTTGGAATTGAAAACAACAACCACAACAACAACAGCAACACATGGCAAGAATACAATCACCCATGATAATCGTGTTATTTCATTTGTTTTTTTTGACTGGTATTGTACCTAATTTGTAAAACATGTTAGGCTGTCCATGACGGTCGATTTATTTCTGGTAGAGGCAGACCACCCTCAATTTTCCTGGGTAGAACCAGTACGGTATCAGGGTGGCAAAACCACGTGATCAGTAGGATTTGAACCTGCAGCAGTGAGATAAATGACTGTTTAAGATGCAGCGTCGTTATTATCTCGGCCTCGCATGCCCGATTATTTCATTAAACCATACACATACTATGAAGAAAATTACAAAAAAAAATAATTAAAAAAGCTTCAATTATACAACACAAGAGGCCCAAGAGGGCCTGTATCACTGTACTGACTATATGGAGTATGTGGTGGGGGAACACGACATCGATATGCGCAGCTAGGCTTGGTACTGATCATTCCTGCCAAGTTTCACTGAAATTCAGCCAGGAGTTCAGTAAAACTAGTCCGGACAATAACTGTCAATAATCACTCAACAAAAACACAGTGATAATATGTGCAACGAGGCTTGGTACTGCTCATCCCTGACATGTTTCGTTGAAATCCAGCCAGGCGTTCAGAAGAACTAGTCTGTACAAATGTATTCAAACCTTTAAAGGGCCATAACTCTGCCAAAAATCATTGGCTTTGCACTTATCATCCCGCCAAAATTCGTTGAAATCCGATCAGGAGTTCAGAAGAGACAATCTTTGCAAGTTTGGTATGAAACAAATAATAAATAAAGGTACTAGAGTATTCATAAGGAATAAACAGGCACTTTCAGCAAAACAAGGGCCATAACTCTGGCCTTGAATTCACAAACCAGTCATGACAACATTCTTAGACTGAAGCCCAAGTATTCAAATTTCAATCACAAATATTTCTATAAGTTTCAAGTATAAATGTTCATAGCAAGCTGCTATGTATACAAATGATTAATACTAATACATAGCAACGTCATACGTTTGTTTATCTTTGAATGTCATGGTAATAGTTCTGAAGGAAATTTGAGTACTTGAGCTCAAGTCTAAGAATAGTTTGAAGAATGGTTGAAGAATTCCAGGCCAGGTGTTACAAATCTGATCTGGCTGGTTTTCGAACTCATCCGAGCTTTCATTGAAATATATATAGTGGTTGTTCTGGCCAGAGCTAAAAAGCAGAAGTATCAAAGCAAATGTTCGACCCCAGTAATTTTAAGACTGCCGTATCAAAGCATCATTAAACGTATTTGTTAATATTTATTGATCCCTCGATTCCACGGAAATCCGTAATGTAATATGCGTGGAGAATTACTGCAAAACGTTTAATCTGATAGGAGTTTCTTCCTTTTAGGGGATAATATAGCTTAATCTCCCAAGCTTCGAATAAATATGAAATAATTATCTCTAAAGTATTCAAACTCAAAATGTTATTGGCATGTGGTCTCTAAAAGACGCTCTAGATCGCTTGTACGATCATATATCTTTACGTTAATTGTCTCTCATTTGCAAACTGAACAAAATATATGATATTTAAATAGTACACAACTCTTGTATCTTTTTTTTACTATCAGTTAAGGAATATAAGGCATGCATGACATACGTCGGGAAGTAAGTATAAGTCAATCCTCGCAGTTGTCGAACTGTTCCACGTAGTATGACAGTTCAACACTTATACTCATAGTCATTAAGGAGAAGTCAACACTCACAGTTATTGAACTGTTCCACATAGTATGACATTTCAACACATATAGGAGAAGTCAACTCTCACAGTTATTGAACTGTTCCACGTAGTATGACATTTCAACACATATACTCGTGGTTATTAAGGACAAGTCAACTCTCAGTTATCGAACTGTTCCACGTAGTATGACATTTCAACACTTATACTCGTGGTTATTAAGGACGAGTCAACTCTCAGTTATCGAACTGGTCCACATAGTATGACATTTCAACACTTATACTCGGGCTTATTAAGGACGAGTCAACTCTCAGTTATCGAACTGTCCCACATAGTATGACATTTCAACACTTATACTCGTGGTTATTAAGGTCGAGTCAACTCTCAGTTATCGAACTGGTCCACATAGTATGACATTTCAACACATATACTCGTGGTTATTAAGGACGAGTCAACTCTCAGTTATCGAACTGTTCCACGTAGTATGACATTTCAACACTTATACTCGGGCTTATTAAGGACGAGTCAACTCTCAGTTATCGAACTGTTCCACATAGTATGACATTTCAACACTTATACTCGTGGTTATTAAGGACGAGTCAACTCTCAGTTATCGAACTGGTCCACATAGTATGACATTTCAACACTTATACTCGGGCTTATTAAGGACGAGTCAACTCTCAGTTATCGAACTGTTCCACATAGTATGACATTTCAACACTTATACTCGTGGTTATTAAGGACGAGTCAACTCTCAGTTATCGAACTGGTCCACATAGTATGACATTTCAACACTTATACTCGGGGTTATTAAGGGCAAGTCAACTCTCACAGATATCGAACTTTTCCACATAGTATGACATTTCAACACTTATACTCGGGGTTAGTAAGGTCAAGTCAACTCTCACAGTTATCGAACTGTTCCACATAGTATGACATTTCAACACTCGGGGTTAGTAAGGGCAAGTCAACTCTCACAGTTATCGAACTGTTCCACATAGTATGACATGTCAACACTTATACTCGGGCTTATTAAGGTCAAGTCAACACTCACAGTTATCGAACTGTTCCACATAGTATGACATTTCAACACTTATACTCGGTGTTATTAAGGACGAGTCAACTCTCAGTTATCGAACTGTTCCACATAGTATGACATTTCAACACTTATACTCGGGGTTATTAAGGACGGGTCAACTCTCAGTTATCTAACTGTTCCACATAGTATGACATTTCAACACTTATACTCGGGGTTATTAAGGACGGGTCAACTCTCAGTTATCGAACTGTTCCACATAGTATGACATGTCAACACTTATACACGTGGTTATTAAGGGCAAGTCAACTCCCAGAGATATCGAACTGTTCCACGTAGTGTGACATTTCAACACTTATACTCGGGGTTATTTAGTGCAAGTCAACCCTCACAGTTATCGAACTGTTCCACGTAGTATGACATTGCAACACTTATACTCGGTGTTATTAAGGACGAGTCAACTCTCAGTTATCGAGCTGTTCCACATAGTATGACATTTCAACACTTATACTCCGGGTTATTAAGGACGAGTCAACTCTCACAGTTATCGAGCTGTTCCACATAGTATGACATTTCAACGCTTATATTCGGGGTTATTAAGGACGAGTCAACTCACAGTTATCGATCTGTTCCACATAGTATGACATTTCAACACTTATACTCGGGGTTATTAATGTCAAGTCAACCCTCACAGTTATCTAACTGTTCCACATAGTATGACAATTCAACACTTATACTCGGGGATATTAAGGACGGGTCAACTCTCAGTTATCGAACTGTTCCACATAGTATGACATGTCAACACTTATACTCGTGGTTATTAAGGACGAGTCAACTCACAGTTATCGATCTGTTCCACATAGTATGACATTTCAACACTTATACTCGGGGTTATTAAGGACGAGTTCACTCTCAGTTATCGGACTATTCCACATAGTATGACATTTCAACGCTTATATTCGGGTTTTTTAAGGACGAGTCAACTCACAGTTATCGATCTGTTCCACATAGTATGACATTTCAACGCTTATATTCGGGTTTTTTAAGGACGAGTCAACTCTCAGTTATCGAGCTGTTCCACATAGTATGACATTTCAACACTTATACTAGGGGTTATTAAGGTCAAGTCAACCCTCACAGTTTTAGAACTGTTCCACATTGTATGACATTTCAACACTTATACTCGGGGTTATTAAGGTCAAGTCAACCCTCACAGTTATCGGACTATTCCAAATAGTATGACATTTCAACACTTATACTAGGGGTTATTAAGGTCAAGTCAACCCTCACAGTTTTAGAACTGTTCCACATTGTATGACATTTCAACACTTATACTCGGGGTTATTAAGGTCAAGTCAACCCTCACAGTTATCGGACTATTCCAAATAGTATGACATTTCAACACTTATACTCGGGATTAGTAAGGTCAAGTCAACCCTCACAGTTATCGGACTATTCCACAGAGTATGACATTTCAACGCTTATACTCGGGGTTATTAAGGGCAAGACAACTCCCACAGTTTTCGAACTACATAATCAAGACAGCAAACATCAACATTGAATGGAACATATTTTATTTCAAAGATGGCAAAAAATGTTGTTTACGAGTTGAAAATCACTCCATTGTGGTAATTAATGATTTGTTGCATGTTTCTCCATATATAAATTTAAATAATATACAGTGTGCAAAGGATCAATAATACGGGCGAGGTCGCATTAACGTCTCCATATACGAGTTTAACCTTATATATTCATCGTTTTTATAACAACTCAGTATTTTCATATTCTAGGTCTAAGATAGTTGATTGAATAAATTGTGTAGAAAAGTTTATATTTTCTAATTCAGCTCTTATTGGTGACGTATATGGCAATAATGTCATTCAAGCATGTACATGCATCCTGACCTTGGATTGCACGAACACACGCATACTGCACACTCACAAACATTCCTCCTCTAACAGCACTTTTACTAGACTCGAACTAAAATGAAGCCATATTTATGTAAATATCGTTGCACAAACATTGTTCTAAATAATACGTTAATTCAGAAAAATATTTCAAATATGCGATCATGTATACTATTTTTACTTCTGGAGAATGTGTACGCAGCGAGTACAGGGTAGTGCGTTAGAATCAGGTCGCTATCATACAAGCATATAAGCACTATCTTTCGTACTACAGCTCCGCAAAACTATTCTATCTCCTTCTTTATTCATATGTAGTTAGAATAGTTTTGCGCTGAGCCCTCGTATTGGTGTAAACGCTAACATTTAGTACGATGATCCCATCTACTGATGATCTGATAACAAAACTGCGGATATATTATAAGTGCTTTAAATAGTTAAAGTCGTTGAAATTGTGTTGGCCCGTGCATATTGATACGACTTTCACATTAAAAATACGGTTTGGTAAAAAAAAAATCACAGATTTGATACTTTGATGATTTTGTGCATAATGTCTACAAATTATGACAATGAAATGGAGTAAAGAGATACAGATAACACAATTTACGAAACGGAAAATATTAGAATGATTATCGGGTATTATTTAAATAATTCCAAGTATAATTTTTGTGTTTGAAATTGTCGGAGTTTCATGATAAGCCACACAAAATAAACACCGTCAACGTTTGTTTATAAATTGCACAAATCAAACCTTTCGAACTATGCACTAACCTCGCAATGTACAGATTCCCCAGGAGTGGTTTCAGTAAACACTTACTTAGGCAGGGGCAATTCCACTGCCTGCCAAAAAAGCGTTCCTGTGGTTTTAGATTGTTCTATAAGGTGTATATGCAACACAGGTAATTGTAAACAAATACTAGTGGCTAGAATATGCATACCACCCGAATCACAAATGACTAGCTTCCAGCTCTAAATAGAACGCAAATGGCCACCAGCTCTATAAAGATGTTAATTTTCGGTACATTTTAGGCTATGTATGACTGTCGATTTTTAGTGGTGGAGGCAAATCATCCACTTATTCCTGGGTAGAACCAGTACTCAGTGTATACCTCCCGTCATCCGTAAGAATCGACACTTTCTAACTTACAAGTCGAGCTCCCAGTAGGATTTAAACACATACCGGTAAGAAGCAAGAATGTTTCAAACATTTTGACCAAGGAAAACAAGATTCTAAATGCTCTTAAAATAGCAATGGACGAGCAGCTAAGATGAACTTTAAAAGCTCTAAAAATAGCAATAGACGAGTGGCTAAGATGAGATTTAAATGCTCTACAAATAGCAATAGACCAGCAGATAAGATGACCGTTAAATGCTCTAAAATAGCAATGGACGAGCAGCTGAGATGATCTTTAAAAGCTCTAAAAATAGCAATAGACGAGTGGCTAAGATGAGATTTAAATGCTCTACAAATAGCAATAGACGAGCAGATAAGATGAGCTTTAAATGCTCTAAAATAGCAATGGACGAGCAGCTAAGATGAGCTTTAAATGCTCTAAAAATAGAAATAGACGAGCAGCTAAGATGAACTTTAAATGCTCTAAAATTGCAATGGATGAGCAGCTAAGATGAGCTTTAAATGCTTTAAAAATAGCAATGGACGAGCAGCTAAGGTGATATTTAAATGATCTAAAATAGCAATGGAGGAGCAGATAAGATGAGCTTTAAATGCTCTAAAAATAGCAATAGACGAGCAGCTAAGGTGATATTTAAATGCTCTACAAATAGCAATATACGAGCAGCTAAGATGAGCTTTAAATGCTCTCAAATAGCAATGGACGAGCAGTTAAGATGAAATTTAAATGCTCTAAAATAGCAATGGACAAGCAGTTAAGATGAAATTTAAATGCTCTAAAATAGCAATGGAGGAGCAGATAAGATGAGCTTTAAATGCTCTAAAAATAGCAATAGACGAGCAGCTAAGGTGATATTTAAATGCTCTAAAATAGCAATGGACGAGGATATAAGATGAGCCTTAAATGATCTTTAAATGGGAATGGACGATAAGATAAGCTTCTAGTGGTCTTTAAATAGAACGGAGGAGCAGATAAGATGAGATTCAAGTGCTCTTTAAATAGCAGTGGACGAGCAGATAAAATAGCAAAAAAAATGCTTTGAATTCTCTTTAAAAAGACACAAACCCAGTCATCATGTTTTACTCAAAGAACACATCGTCATGCGACACACTGACATCACAGACTCCTGACTCTTTGTGGCCAACAGAAAAGGGAATTAAATTTGATTAACATTTAGGACCAATTAACGCTAATCAGATTGAACCAGGCGATAAATTGTGCTTGCACCTTCAACACATCCCGTATGTGTTTTATAGCCTAACCCGCAGGCTCTTGACATCACTTCGCAATGCGATATCGCTTTATTGGATACATCAGGAATTGTCTTTGTTGGCAGGAACACTATTTTGATTACAAAGTGCCCTTTGATCGTGCAGTTATGGTAAATAGCGAACGCCTTCAAGGACTATTACTATGATGAAAACAGTCTTTCTCTTCAAATATCTAATAAACGCCACGAACATCTTACAAATCAAGACTTATGCCCACGTTTGTAAATATTTTTCCAGATATACTTATAAAGGGTATATTTATAAACCCATTACAAACGCGGTATTGCATTAGATCAGACTATGTTGGAATTGAAAACAACAACCACAACAACAACAGCAACACATGGCAAGAATACAATCGCCCATGATAATCGTGTTATTTCATTTGTTTTTTTTGACTGGTATTGTACCTAATTTGTAAAACATGTTAGGCTGTACATGACGGTCGATTTATTTCTGGTAGAGGCAGACCACCCTCAATTTTCCTGGGTAGAACCAGTACTGTATCAGGGTGGCAAAACCACGTGATCAGTGGGATTTGAACCTGCAGCAGTGAGATAAATGACTGTTTTAGATGCAGCGTCGTTATTATCTCGGCCTCCCATGCCCGATTATTTCATTAAACCATACACATACAGTACTATGTAGAAATTACAAAAAAAAATAGATAAAAAAGCTTCAATAATACAACACAAGAGTCCCAAGAGGGCCTGCCTGTATCACTGTACTGACTATATGGAGTCTGTGGTGGGGGAACACGACATCAATATGCGCAGCAAGGCTTGGTACTGATCATTCCTGCCAAGTTTCACTGAAATTCAGCCAGGAGTTCAGTAAAACTAGTCCGGACAATAACTGTGTCAATAATCACTCAACAAAAACACAGTGATAATATGTGCAACGAGGCTTGGTACTGATCATTCCTGCCAAGTTTCACTGAAATTCAGCCAGGAGTTCAGTAAAACTAGTCCGGACAATAACTGTGTCAATAATCACTCAACAAAAACACAGTGATAATATGTGCAACGAGGCTTGGTACTGATCATTCCTGCCAAGTTTCACTGAAATTCAGCCAGGAGTTCAGTAAAACTAGTCCGGACAATAACTGTGTCAATAATCACTCAACAAAAACACAGTGATAATATGTGCAACGAGGCTTGGTACTGATCATTCCTGCCAAGTTTCACTGAAATTCAGCCAGGAGTTCAGTAAAACTAGTCCGGACAATAACTGTGTCAATAATCACTCAACAAAAACACAGTGATAATATGTGCAACGAGGCTTGGTACTGATCATTCCTGCCAAGTTTCACTGAAATTCAGCCAGGAGTTCAGTAAAACTAGTCCGGACAATAACTGTGTCAATAATCACTCAACAAAAACACAGTGATAATATGTGCAACGAGGCTTGGTACTGATCATTCCTGCCAAGTTTCACTGAAATTCAGCCAGGAGTTCAGTAAAACTAGTCCGGACAATAACTGTGTCAATAATCACTCAACAAAAACACAGTGATAATATGTGCAACGAGGCTTGGTACTGATCATTCCTGCCAAGTTTCACTGAAATTCAGCCAGGAGTTCAGTAAAACTAGTCCGGACAATAACTGTGTCAATAATCACTCAACAAAAATACAGTGATAATATGTGCAACGAGGCTTGGTACTGCTCATCCCTGACATGTTTCGTTGAAATCCAGCCAGGCGTTCAGAAGAACTAGTCTGTACAAAGGTATTCAAACCTTTAAAGGGCCATAACTCTGCCAAAAATCATTGGCTTTGCACTTATCATCCCCGCAAAAATTCGTTGAAATCCGATCAGGAGTTCAGAAGAGACAATCTTTGCAAGTTTGGTTTTTGTTTTAAACATATTTATTTTACATCGATTGCGAAACAAGTTCTTGCAACTTAGATTAATCACTCTCGATGGCTTCCTGGGTAGAACCAGTACTAAGCAATGTGGATTAATTATCTTGCTCAGGGATAAATAACGTGGCCGCGACGGAGGATCGAACCCACGACCTCTCGATCAGGAGTTCGGCGCTCTACCACTGCAAGTTTGGTAGAGATCAAATAATAAATGAAGGTACTAGAGTATTCATAAGGCATAAACAGGCACTTTCAGCAAAACAAGGGCCATAACTCTGGCCTTGAACTCACAAACCAGTCATGACAACATTCTTAGACTGAAGCCCAAGTATTCAAATTTCAATCACAAATATTTCTATAAGTTTCAAGTATAAATGTTCATAACAAGCTGCTTATCTTTGAATGTCATGGGAATAGTTCTGAAGGAAATTTGAGTACTTGAGCTCAAGTCTAAGAATAGTTTGAAGAACGGTTGAAGAATTCCAGGCCAGGTGTTACAAATTTGATCTGGCTGGTTTTCGAACTCATCCGAGCTTTCATTGAAATATATATAGTGGTTGTACTGGCCAGAGCTAAAAAGCAGTAGTATCAAAGCAAATGTTCGACCCCAGTAATTTTAAGACTGCCGTATCAAAGCATCATTAAACGTATTTGTTCATATTTATTGATCCCTCGATTCCACGGGAAATCCGTAATGTAATATGCGTGGAGAATTACTGAAAAACGTTTAATCTGATAGGAGTTTCTTCCTTTTAGGGGATAATATAGCTTAATCTCCCAAGCTTCGAATAAATATGAAACAATTATCTCTAAAGTATTCAAACTCAAAATGTTATTGGCATGTGGTCTCTAAAAGACGCTCTAGATCGCTTGTACGATCATATATATTGACGTTAATTGTATCTCATTTGCAAGCTGAACGAAATAATGATATTCAAATAGTACACAACCCTCGTATCTTTTTTGCTATGAGTTAAGGAAAATAAAGGCATGCATGACATGAATTCAAAAAGTATTTTAAGTTCGTGTTCCCTAAACACATTTAGTCTTAAATCACTGTAAAATGTACAATTGATAGCAAACTGACATTCATTTTCAATAGCTTTATCATTACAGAAAAGACAGTCTTTCATCCAATATATATTCCGGTCTCTGACCTTCCGGTAATATACAAACACACTGGTTGAAGATATGACAGAGTAAAAAATAAAATATTTTTAACTTATTTATAGTTTCATAATTCGATTCTGGAAAGTAAATAAATATAAAAAAGGTCACTCTAAATATGCAATTTTAGATAAAGGGACACTGTCCATAACTTTCAGCTTATAAAACACAAAATAATTACGTTAACAAACATAGCACACCAACCATTACTGAATATTTACTAAATAAAACCAAGATTGGTTGACGGAATTCAATAGCGGTACAAAAAAAGTACCGCTTCGTGGGGTTCAGTGAACTTCCCGATAGTCGAGCTCGCTCCCGACTGAGCTAAGTGGGCCAGGTGTATTACGTAAGACATACTATAAACAAAACCTAATGTCTAATGGATGTCACGTGATCAGCAGAACAGGTAAATAATGTGGGTAAAATAATGTGGGTCCAATAATAAAAAAAGTGTTTTTCCCCCAAACTAACGAATGTATTACTACAGACCTATCTGGTTCTATGCTTATGTTTTCATGAATCGATATCTACTGAATAAAAATCAGACAGTTATTTATTTGGCTATGTTCATATCTGCTTACTTACGGACAGTGTCCCTTTAAGAAATTGTTAGTTTTGAGATTATCATTATTTTCATAATTGCATAGGTACACCTTGATTTAGAATAGCGAATAATTGTTTTATCTCATAACCTCAACGTAAAGACTAATTGTGTGGCGAAATAATGACTACATTAGTACAACAGAAAAAAGATAGAGAATTATGTATACATTTATTTTTTATAATATATGCAAGAAGTTTTAAAGATGCTAATCAAAAAATTGATGGATTATTATTTTTATATTTACTATAACTTTAAAGAAAATACTGAGATTAATATGCAGTACTAATCAAGCCAAAATTGTTCGGCATTGTCAAAAAGTAAATAATTAATATATTATATTCATCAGAAGAACAAGCAGTTTACAAATCATATTAAGTTATATTGGGACAGCAACCTCACAGGGAGTCATTGTTTTAATCTGTTTTAGACTAATCCGAGCGTTAATTAATGTTTACGTTTTAATAATCGTGTTGTCATTACAGATCCATCATGCTGGACTTGGTCAAGTTTAGTACTGGACTGCTGATGGTCAACATAATTAAACACAGTCCGGTGACGGGTAAGTTTCTTCACAGACATATTAATAAGCAGATAGGAAACTTCCTATCTTAACCAATGAAGTAACCAAAATATCAGGTGGCACCTTAACTTTTCTTCTATCTTCTCTCTCAATTATTCACTGATTTTGATGAGAATACGTTCAAAAGATTCATAGTGAAAAGCAAAATGGGATTATAATAATTTATTTTATTTTCAAAATAAGAAATTGTAGAAAAATATGTTTAAAGTTATAAATGTCACTGTTCTCTTAAAAATCTAAGTTTTGACTTAGTCAAAGTTTCCGTCAAACTCCTTTTTTTCTCTAAACGTAAGAGAAAACAAAATACTATCACTGGAAAGAAAATTAAATTTGTGATGGGATTTGGCAAGAATGAAACTTGTATCTATAAAACTCTTCATGATATGTATGTTTAAAGTTGGGAAATATTTTGTGAAATTTGGATAATTTTCAAGTTTCCAATTTATTTGTTATTAGGTCTGTGGTTTGTTTTAGTATAGTTCACTATCACCCATACACACATCTAATCCAAGGTTGTTTAGATGGTCACCTAAGACGTGCAGAGAAGAAAACATAATTACGTAGATATATGTCCAAACACGTGCATTTGATGTAACATATATAAGTTGAGCATATATGCAAATTACACGTGCAGATGGGGATACATAATGACGAAGACCATATACCCACCTAACACGTGTAGGTAGTGAGGTTAAATAAGTACATAAACAATATATCACGTGCAGGTAAGGTAACATAATAAAGGAGACCATATACCCACCTAACACGTGCAGGTGATGTTACATAATTATGGAGACATTATACCCACCTAACACGTGCAGGTAAAGGTAACATAATGAAGGAGACCATATACCAACCAAACAGGTGCAGATGATGTAACAAGACCGTATACCCATATAACACATGCAGATGAGGTTATTTAATTACGGAGACCCTATACCCACCTAACACGTGCATATGTTGCTAGACCAAATACCCACATAACACGTGCAGGTGAGGTAACCTAATTACGGAGACCATATACCTACCTAACACGTGCAGCTGATGTAACTTGACATTATACCCTTACATATATACCCACCTAACACGTGCAGAGGATGTAACATAATAACGTATACAATGTACCCACTCTTCACGCGCAGATGAAGAACTTTTCGGAAACGCAGTCATCAATAAAACCAGTGAGTCACACACAATTTCTATCGGTTTTAAATTAAAAAAGAGAATGTTGAAAGAACTCACCAGGCAACATATTCAGAACTGAAACTTAACGGCTTCATTAACTAGTGAAGATTATTAAACGTTACACAGCAACAGTAATTTAATACAAATAATAGGAGTCTTGAAAAATACCAGCACATCACAAACGCCTTAATTAATCAATTCATTACATTAGCTGAACCAGTAGCTAAGCGCGTCTATGGCACTTCTTAAAGATTCATGATCGTGAATATAACTTCTGAATCAATTGAGAAAATTTTAGTTAAGACATACTAGTAAAATATCGGATATGAAATTTATGCTTACTGTTGTATAGCGATTGTGTTTCTTTTTCCATTTTAACCGAAACTACTAAACTACAAAAGAATCACTTAAAACTCGAATTTTTGTTTTGATAGTAATGCATTTCATGGTAATCACATCAATATATTGACATTTATTTGCCCTTATTGAATCATGAATGAATTTCATTAATGGAGCGACAAATCATACCATAACTATAGAAACCGTCTGAAACATTTATGAACATTTATGTTTCCATTCCCCGACATTTAGTGTAGGGACGTGCATCATTTTGGAAAGCCGCACCAGGCACCCCTCGTTAGGCTTTGATTGTAGAGAAATAAGTTAATTAGAGTGAAAACATATCATCAGATGCTTCTTCGATATGAGTAATTAGCGATGATTTATACAAAACATCGGCTTATCATTAGTCCACGGTCATGGCATAATGGTCTTTGGAAAAACCATGCCAAAGCAAACCTCTTTGCGATTAGACAGTCGCTCGTATCATTCAGTATACGTCTAAAGCACATCGGTCTATTTCCTGTCAATGGAGAAAAATGTATATCATTTCCTTCAGCACTGGCGACTCTTGATAATTATTTGTCTAGGGTAAATGTTATAACAAAGAAAGTATATAACGTTAAGTAAACATCAAGACTCAGGTTACGATCCCAAATGAAGCACACCAAACAAGGAAGACGAGTTGTGTAATTCTGTGTAATTTTGTTGATTCTGTCTCTCAATCATCACTCAAGATACGGCACACATTTATTGTCTTTCAGTATTTACTCAAATTACGGGGTACGGGACAAATATTGAGTGTTTCTCAATCATTACTTAAGATATGGGTATGGGGCAAATAGTATTTGTCTCTCAATTATCATTCAAGATACGAGGTATGGGACACATAGTGGTTGTCTCTCATTCATCACTCAAGATACGAAATATGGGCACATAGTGATTGTCTCTCAATCATCACTCAAAATACGAGGTATTGGGCACGTAGTGACTGTCTCTCAGTCATCATTTAAGATACGAGGTTTAGGGCACGTAGTGACTGTCTTTCAATCATCACTCAATATATGAGGTATGGGGCATATAATGATTGTCTTTCATTCATCACTCAAGATACGAGGTATAGGCACGTAATGATTGTCTCTCAATCATCACTCGAGATACGAAGTATGTGGCACATAGTGATTGTCTCTCATTCATCATTCAAGATACGAGGTATAGGCGCATAGTGATTGTCTCTCAATCATCACTCAAGATTCGAGGTATGGGCACATAGTGAATTTCTCTCATTCATCACTCAAGATGTGAGGTATTGGGCACATAATGATTGTCTTTCATTCATCACTCGAGATACGAGATATGGACACATAGTGACTGTCTACGAGGTATAAGCGCTTAGTGATTGTCTCTCAATTGTCACTCAAGATACGAGGTATGGGCACATAGTGACTGTCTCTCATTCACTACTCAATATACGAAGTATGGGCACATAGTGATTGTCTCTCATTTGTCAGTCAAGATACGACGTGTGGGCCACATAGTGCTTGTCTCTCGTTCATCACTCAAGATATGAGGTATATGGCATATAGTGATTGTCTCTCATTTATCACTCAAGATACGAGTTATGGGCACAAAGTGACTGTCTCTCAATCATCACTAAATATACGAGGTATAGGCATATAATGATTGTCTCTCAATCGTCACCCAAGATACGAGATATGGGCATATTGTGATCGTCTCTCATTCATAACTCAAGATACGAGGTATGGGCACATAGTGATTGTCTCTCATTGATAACTCAAGATACGAGGTATAGGGCACATAGTGACTGTCTCTCAATCATCACTCAAGATACGAGGTATGGGCACATAGTGATTGTCTCTCATTCATAACTCAAAATACGAGGTATGGGCACATAGTGATTGTCTCTCGATCATCACTCAAGATACGAGGTATAGAGCACGTAGTGATTGTCACCCAATCATCACCCAATAAACGAGACATAGGGAACATAGAGATTGGCTCTCAATCATCACTCAAGATACGAGGTATGGGCACGTGGTGATTGTCTCTCATTCATAACTCAAGATACGAGGTATAGGGCACATAATTACTGTCTCGCAATCATTACTCAAGATACGCGGTATGGGCACATGGTGATTGTCTCTCATTCATAACTCAAGATACGAGGTATGGGCACATATTGATTGTCTCTCGATCATCACTCAAGATACGAGGTATAGAGCACGTAGTGATTGTCACCCAAGCATCACCCTAGAAACGAGATATAGGGAACATAGTGGTTGTATCTCAATCATCACTCAAGATACGGAGTATAGGGCACATAGTGGTTGTCTCTCGATCATCACTCAATATACGAGGTATAGAGCCTGTAGTGATTGTCACCCAAACATCACCCAAGATACGACGTACAGGGCACATAGTGGTTGTCTCCCAATCATCACTAAAGATACGGAGTATAGGGCACATAGTGGTTGTCTCTCAATCATCACTCAAGATACGGTGTGTAGGGCACATAGTTGTTGTCTCTCCATTATCACTCAAAATACTATGTATAGGGTATATAGTGACTGTCTATCAATCATCACTCAAGATGCGGGGTATAGGGGACATAGTGACTGTCTCTCAATCATCACTCTATCTCTCAACCTTCACTCTATATTCGAGGTAGGGGATCCAAAGTTACTGTCTCCCAATCATCACTCAAGATACGAGATATAGGGCACATAGCGAATGTCTCTCAATCATCACTCTATCTCTCAATCATCACTCAAGATACGAGATATAGGGCCCACAGTGGTTGTTAATACTGGATTGCTTACATTTAATTAAATACACGCCAGCATGCCAGTTTATTTTCTTTTATTTTGTTTTTTGTAAATGCACTACTATTGCCTTATAGCAGATAATTAAGCTTTGTACCAATTGGACATGCAGTCATTAAAATAAATACTTTGTAAATTAGTATATATTTTACGTATTTACTTGTATGCGCTATATTTGATATCGAATGCGATATATGTTTGGTTTAATTTGGTAGAAACATCGACAAAGTAAAATGTACATCTCTAGAAGTCGTATTTCTATAACACTTACGTTAGTTAAACCCCATATATAGTTATTTTGATTGTTTCAAGTTAAGATTGAATTATTGAATGTTGTTTAACGGCTCATTACCATATACATATCGACTAGTATATTTTCTTCTTTCATTGTATTTGATATGATTACCACTTGTATGTTTGTTAAGGTATCTTTTAAGACATGATCCTTTGTATTGGACTGAATAACATTTTGATATCTGAATCTACTTTCAGGGACGGATTCATTATGGAACGATTGGTGGTGGACATATGATGGTATATCAGGTTCGTTATTTAGTTAGCAAAAATAGATCATGTCAACTTACTTCGTATACGTGGTAGTTAAGCCGACTCGGTGAACTTCAGCTCTAAAAGTCCTCTTTAAAAAAGCTATGCTAGTTGCCTGACTTGTTCTTCACTAAGAGCGTTCCCCTTATCCACTGCTCTGTTACAGAAGAAGAGTTTCCTTCCCGAGTTTCATGCTATGACCACTAAGTGTTATCCAGGGCTGACAGAAATATGTACTGCTGTCAAAATTAAGCTTGGTATGAGTCGATTCACGATCGTCCTAACAGGTAGTCATCTCTTATCTGTAAATAGTTTTAAAACTATGTTTTTTCATTATTTTTTTTAATAACTTACTGTTTCATTTGTTTTCATTTTTCATCAGGTGTGCGTATAATATGAACTTTTTATTTGTCGACGTGCCGTAAACGCCATTCATTCGTTCGTTCGTTCATTCATTTATTCATTCGTTTAATGAGTATC
Organism: Cyrtodaria siliqua; assembly: GCA_037043455.1. NCBI lineage: Eukaryota > Metazoa > Mollusca > Bivalvia > Adapedonta > Hiatellidae > Cyrtodaria > Cyrtodaria siliqua. The sequence continues at coordinate 151,370 of JAWPHD010003590.1, forward strand.
AATATGTATGCTACCGTTTAAGTCCGGAATAGGCAATCTCTAATAATCTAGACTACTGACACGTATCAGCCATGTGTGCTTATTAATAGTCCACATGACCTTGCACAAGACGGGAGCAAAACTGACACATTAGTTTTAATTCTAATACACCCGCACTATATAGCCTTGTTTAAAATATCTCGTTATATTCAACGATATATCACTGTAACGTTTGCAACGTTAGGAGAATAAGCAAGGCAATGCGAAAGATATGACTGTAACGTTTGCAACGTTAGGAGAGTAAGCAAAGTAATGCAAAAGATTTCATATTGTGCGTTATTTTCACATTTTAGGGGTATTGGAATAGAAATAGAACATCGTTTACGGTGAATTATCTTGTAATATATCACGGTTTGTCGTTCAATTGTAAACAATTACAATTGAACTCCAAACCGTGATATATTACACGATAATTCACCGTAAATGATGTTCTATTTCTTAAATAATAGTATGCTTATTAATAATGACATTCATTTTGTTAGTTAAGGCGTAACTTTGATATCGATGGTTGAACGCGGAACTGTTGTAACTAAACACAAATAAAACACAAGATTCCATAGTTTGACCTTGACCTCTCAATATGCACATCCAACAGCATTATTTTAGTTTTACAGTAAATTAGGTATATTTGTCTGATAGTTGCTCTCGGGGGATCTCCATTTTTGCAATTAGCTCCAGATAATTGCGTTCCTGCTTGACATCATATAAACCATTCCCGAGGAAGGCGTCTAGTATTAGATTTATTAAATTAAGAAGATGAAAGAGGAAGTTGAAACATTAAACCTATTTAAATAAGTAAGCTTCCATTTGGCCATATTTTTTACTATTCGTTCTTCATCGGTTCACGTGTTAAAATAGAATTAAATACGTTTCCAAAGTTTATGATATTTCTCTTAGGCCATCCGTAAAAAAGTATTTGTTAGCCGTGCCCCTACATACTCATTAAAAAGAGCCCTCCAATGTTTTTCCCCGTGTATAGGTCTATCCTCCGAGCACGTTTAAGAACCATAGAAATCTATTCAATAATAAGAGTAGGACAGGTTCCTGGATTCCTTTGTATCTTTCCCCTCTCTCTGGGGGGGCTCTAAATAACCTATACTGTGTTGATGAGCCGTTAAACAACATTCAATTCAATTCCAATTATTTTATTTATTTTTTTAAAATATTTTTTGCTGTTTTAAGAATGTTTTTCCTTTAATTTCTTTTGGTTTTTACTGTCTTTGGATGATTTCGAAAACCAGCCAGATCGGATCGGTAACACCAGAGTTATGGCCCTTGTTTTGCTAAAAAATGCAAATATTTTTGAACATACGTGTAGCTTTCTTTTAAATGCATGTATGTTATTTATCAGAGATAATCGTTTCCAAACCGTGGACCAAATGCATTGTTAATCTGTAATCTCTAATCCACACCGTGTATTTGTCTTTATCCTTTATTTAAACCATGTATTAGTAGAGTCAATTATTAATATGAGATGTTAATCTCTAATATCAAACATGTGTTAGAGGCAATCTCGAATCCAAATCTGGGATTTACTTCAGAAACTTAATTGGTTAAAGAGGTTTGCCTGGAGACTGTTTTCCTGATTAATATTTCCTACACTTTGACTATGTGTTTGGCATGGGGAGAGACTATGTTCTTCCAAATAAAACTGTTTTATGACGTTTAGTTAAATTGTTATATCCAATAATACAGTAAAACGACATTTATAAAAACGAATTTCGTTTTATTAAGTAAACAACACACGACTATAAAAGTTTAGAAAAAAGCAAAATGCCAGCGTACTCATTAATAAACCGGAATTGAACAGTTTCGAAGAAAAGTTATTTATTTGTTTTCATCCGGGAACCTTTTTTTTTCTTTTTCTTTTTACATTATAAAGATTTAAAATATGGTTTATGTATGTTTTATAGGTTGTCTCTTCTGTTTTGCACTATCATTTCGGAATAATCAAAGAAAGCTTAATTTTATTTTCATACTGGAGACCAAACCCTTTAATACGTTATCCTAAAATAAAGTTTAGTGCTGTACGGTGGACATTGCTTAATTGATTATCAATAATACGCGGCATTCAATATGCAGGAAACTGCTTTAGTTTAAATATGTATCTTTCGAAAATGAATTGTCTAAGATTTGCTATAAAGCGATATCTGTAAGTGTTTTCCTTACATAAATTTCTCTTCGCGCGAATAAATCACGCGTAGTAATCGTAACTATTGATACAGGGACCCCGGAACACTTAACGCAGACAGATAGTCATCAAGAATATAGTGCCGTTTACACGCGAGTCTCGTACTAGAGTACTTGTAGCAAATATTTTATGGAATTGTATTTGCCTAAAGAATCATTTGTGTGAAACAGATATTATATTGAACGCCCATAACACAATGCAAACATTTACTTGGAATTGTTTGATAGGACAAAGTTACCGTATTTGCAGTAATAAAATCTGCAACACTTAAATGGATAATAAATAAAAGCGGAATGAAAACACAATGAAAATGCAATTTATATGAATTATACATTGATTTCAACTTAGCACATGACATAAACCTTACAATATGGTAGTTTTGATCAAATGCTTGTCATTTTAAAATATCCTGCATTTATCTTTTTTTTCAAATAAATATACACAATAAAAACGTTTCATCTATATAATTGTATCGTTAATTGCATCGTAAATGTGATACAGAGTATTCAACGTCATATTGCCAATAGATTGTGCATTTTTATATACGTACGGATGGCCAGCTAGGGGTGGGGCAAGTAATATGGTGTACCGTCTTGGTGGAAATAACCTGGCAGCGTGGCGCATATATCAAACATATTAATAGACCTCATAGTTCAATTTAAATTAGTAACACATGTGCTTATAAGCAGGGCTTTTTCACCAGTTTTGGGGAAGGGGCCTTTTGGCCTAAATTGGGGGGAAATCCATAAATGTGCAAAGAGGTAAGTTTAAATAATGGGGAAAACTGCCGGATTTTCAAATAATTTGCGTGGGGAAAGGGCCTTATACAGGTCGCTGCAAAGAAGGGTAAAAAGGTCCTGTTATAAGGTAAATATATTAGCAAAATGAAGTATCGTTTAAAACGCTAGTACAGTTGATAAGCACTACACATAAACACTCTTTTGACGACGGCAAAGGTTGGTCGTTACAACATTACGTGGTCAGAGTATTAACTTTCATACCACATCCATCCCTTTCTCCAATAAGCGAAAACGGGGTTGGCTGGAGTTTGAAATAAAACCTTAATTTTGGCTTAAAAATTTGCATATTGTAAAACTAAAACATTTAATAGGTAATATTAAACAGGTTATCGCATTTTTTTCAGTTAAAAGATGTTTTTAAACATGTTTTATTGTCGAAATAGTCGTTATAAACTCCTGCTAATATAAGCTTTCCCATCGCTGAATGATTTAAGGCGGGATCACGTAATGAAGACAGTGACTCTAATTTCAACCATTTGATGTTTGTGGTGTCGCATACCTTACTTCTATTGTTCCTTGTATTTGTTGTTTGTTTTCTATTAGTATTTTTGGCTGACTGTGTTCTGTGAATGCTACATTTTCTGTTCGACTTATAACCTGCTTTTAGGCACAAGTACTACGTTTAACTTCAACGTATCTGGTCCGTCTGCATGCGTTTGAGCATTAGTTAATACCGAAAAGGGGTCTCCTTGAAAGCGACAAGCACAAAGACGAGAGAAAAGTAGCAGACTCGGTACTATTGAGTCTGTTCATGAGAGGTAATATAATGTGCAATACCTCTCACGCCCGCTACCACTGGCTTAAGTAGTAGTCTACTTTAAAGCCATAAAGAGTGGGCTTGTTGATCCCAAAGGATCCTTATATATAATAACGTGGCTTGTTGATTCCAAAGGATCCGTATGTATAATAACGTGGCTTGTTGATCCCAAAGGATCCGTATGTATAATAACGTGGCTTGTTGATCCGAAAGGATCCGTATGTATAATAACGTGGCTTGTTGATCCCAAAGGATCCGTAAGTAATAACGTGGCTTGTTGATCCCAAAGGATCCGTATGTATAATAACGTGGCTTGTTGATCCCAAAGGATCCGTATGTATAATAACGTGGCTTGTTGATCCCAAAGAATCCGTATGTATAAAAACGTGGCTTGTTGATCCCAAAGGATCCGTATGTATAATAACGTGGCTTGTTGATCCCAAAGGATCCGTATGTATAATAACGTGGCTTGTTGATCCCAAAGGATCCGTAAGTAATAACGTGGCTTGTTGATCCCAAAGGATCCGTATGTGTATGTATAATAACGTGGCTTGTTGATCCCAAAGGACCCGTATGTATAATAACGTGGCTTGTTGATCCCAAAGGATCCGTATGTATAATAACGTGGCTTGTTGATCCCAAAGGATCCGTATGTATAAAAACGTGGCTTGTTGATCCCAAAGGATCCGTATGTTGATCCCAAAGGATCCGTATGTTGATCCCAAAGGATCCGTATGTATAATAACGTGGCTTGTTGATCCCAAAGGATCCGTATGTATAATAACGTGGCTTGTTGATCCCAAAGGATCCGTAAGTAATAACGTGGCTTGTTGATCCCAAAGGACCCGTATGTATAATAACGTGGCTTGTTGATCCCAAAGGATCCGTATGTATAATAACGTGGCTTGTTGATCCCAAAGGATCCGTATGTATAAAAACGTGGCTTGTTGATCCCAAAGGATCCGTATGTTGATCCCAAAGGATCCGTATGTATAATAACGTGGCTTGTTGATCCCAAAGGATCCGTATGTATAATAACGTGGCTTGTTGATCCCAAAGGATCCGTAAGTAATAACGTGGCTTGTTGATCCCAAAGGATCCGTATGTGTATGTATAATAACGTGGCTTGTTGATCCCAAAGGATCCGTAAGTAATAACGTGGCTTGTTGATCCCAAAGGATCCGTATGTATAATAACGTGGCTTGTTGATCCCAAAGGATCCGTTAGTAATAACGTGGCTTGTTGATCCCAAAGGATCCGTAAGTAATAACGTGGCTTGCTGATCCCAAAGGATCCGTATGTAATAACGTGGCTTGCTGATCCCAAAGGATCCGTAAGTAATAACGTGGCTTGTTGATCCCAAAGGATCCGTAAGTAATAAAGTGGCTTGCTGATCCCAAAGGATCCGTAAGTAATAATGTGGCTTGCTGATCCCAAAGGATCCGTATGTAATAACGTGGCTTGCTGATCCCAAAGGATCTGTAAGTAATAACGTGGCTTGCTGATCCCAAAGGATCCGTATGTATAATAACGTGGCTTGCTGATCACAAAGGATCCGTATGTAATAACGTGGCTTGCTGATCCCAAAGGATCCATATGTAATAACGTGTTTTGCTGATCCCAAAGGATCCGTATGTAATATCGTGGTTTGCTGATCCCAAAGGATCCGTAAGTAATGACTTGGCTTACTGATCCCAATGGATCCGTAAGTAATAATATGACTGATTTGTAGTCGGGGAGACAGTTTACAGCCTTCACACAGCACTACTTACGCAGGTTTATTCCTTCAGCTCATCTTGATAAACAACAACTTCAGCAGTATTTAAAACAAAACGAGCAGCGGAGTAATGCACACATCGCAAGCAACTCCGCGCAATTATTGGAGGAAACACTGTAAATCAAACAATCCAGTCGACAAATGAGGATTGTGTATTGTTTCACCACTCGGGACGCCGAGGCTCTCTTTGTGATTAAATGTGATCGCAATTTGATTAGTAATATCTCGGAAATGAGGTGGGAACGAGGAATGATCATTCCCATTTAATCATGTTTTGGCATACGCGACCCTCTTAAAGATTGGACGCTGCTGTTGTACGTATTAGTTTTCCAATGACCGGCGTCGAAGATAATTCCGCAAATGTTTCCGCGAACGTGAACACGAAAAAATCAGAACGGTACCCTTAAATCATTTCCTCGTCGTTGCAAAGCAATTAGCATTTAAAAATTGCTGCCAAATTGCAAGTGGGACATTCAGTATATGTATGACTGTCCTTCTTGCAGCATTACATTAACGACGCTTTAAACATGGACGAAAATCAAAGACTTTAGCGTCCGATGTTTTTGGACCTGCCATTTTTCGGAACTGTACTAGCTACCTGCCAATAAATAATGGAACTGTATCGTACTCCTGCCATTTTTCAATACCCGGTCGAGTTAAGAAAACCCACAATTATTTTAATAAAGGGTTCTGTGGGCTAAAATTTGGACTGTTTATTCAGGAAAGATTATATTTTATGGCAGTATGTATGAAATCTCTTAAACTTGATATTTATTGAGTACCAGGTCTCTAACTTTTTACAATCACATTTTTTAGCTTAATTTCATCATTTAACCTACCGTAACTCGCATAATATAGGTTCAAATTTCACGGGAATCAGGTGACATACACAACATTCCTTCTAAATTAAAATGGCCGATTCACTTTTCTAATAGTTTAAGGCTAACAAGTCATAAAACTAGATTTATTTACCCTTTTGAAACTTTTTTTTTTTTTTACCGGGAACTGTACCTACGGCTGCCGAACTGTACCTACGGCTGCCGGTAATCGGGTGTGGTTCTGTTAATTCATTTTATATCATGTTTTCACGAAGCAGTTTAGTAATAGTTACTTGTTTTGTTTTGTAATTAAGTTACTGTGACGGATATCACATCAACATTTAACGTGCAATCTTTACTAACGTCATAGTAATAGCATACAAAACATCATAGATGTTTGAGCCGTTAATATGAAATAATGGGTATTTGAAATTTGAGTTTATCTTTAAAAAAAAAAGAGCTTAATTTGAAAATCCCTGCTCTCGCGTCAATGGGTTACTATGACGACGTACACAATGCCTTTATATAATTTTAATTATAAACTGATATCAATTGTCCTATAAAGGACACGTTGCTTAATAGTGTTTGTAAATGCTGTTTGTTGTTAAATATTTAATAATACATATGTTATAGCAAAAGTCTATATAATTTTGGATCACCCCTCGTATATGTAACCCCGAGGTCTGTATTACATACTGCCTGTTTCTCACAGAGTCCTTCCATGATATACTACACATTACGTGGTCCCGCCTTAATTCCAGTAAGCGATGGGAAAGCTTATATTAGCAGGATTTTATAACGGATATTTCGACAATAAAACCACGGTGATAAAACACGTATAAAAACCTTTTTTACTGAAAAAATGCGATAATCTGTTTACAATTACCAATTAAATGTAATTTTACAATAAAGCAGAAATTAAGGTTTTATTTCATACCCAGCCAATCCCGTTTTCTCTTCTTGGAGAAGGGGTTGGATGCGGTATGAAATTTAATACTCGGACCACGTAATGGTAATTACCCCTTTCAGGGAACATTTTCCCAAACTGAACAGCTATCGCACCCTTCACCCGTTTTCATGTCTAAAAAGTTAGACATGAAACACACATTAGTTTTAATTTTTAATTGTTAAAGTCAGAACCCCTATCAAAATAAACTTTCATTCCATGTACAATTTTGCCTGGAAAATTAAATTACTGTATCTTTGAGATACTTTATGTTGGTTTGGGGAAATGTATCCAATAACATGCATGTTATCTACCAGGTTTAGACGTCGGCTATCGTCTTTAATTATAATTTAAAATATCACAGAGCTCTGCAATCAGTGAAAATAATCTTTATTAAACTACTATCATATCATGAACTGTCTACCAGTTCACAATGCAATATAACACATGATCAATTCATAGTTCACAATGCAATATAACACATGATCAATTCATAGTTCACAATGCAATATAACACATGATCAATTCATAGTTCACAATGCAATATAACACATGATCAATTCATAGTTCACAATGCAATATAACACATGATCAATTCATAGTTCACAATGCAATATAACACATGATCAATTCATAGTTCACAATGCAATATAACACATGATCAATTCATAGTTCACAATGCAATATAACACATGATCAATTCATAGTTCACAATGCAATATAACACATGATCAATTCATAGTTCACAATGCAATATAACACATGATCAATTCATAGTTCACAATGCAATATAACACATGATCAATTCATAGTTCACAATGCAATATAACACATGATCAATTCATAGTTCACAATGCAATATAACACATGATCAATTCATAGTTCACAATGCAATATAACACATGATCAATTCATAGTTCACAATGCAATATAACACCTGATCAATTCATAGTTCACAATGCAATATAACACCTGATCAATTCATAGTTCACAATGCAATATAACACCTGATCAATTCATAGTTCACAATGCAATATAACACATGATCAATTCATAGTTCACAATGCAATATAACACCTGATCAATTCATAGTTCACAATGCAATATAACACGTGATCAATTCATAGTTCACAATGCAATATAACACGTGATCAATTCATAGTTCACAATGCAATATAACACATGATCAATTCATAGTTCACAATGCAATATAACACGTGATCAATTCATAGTTCACAATGCAATATAACACGTGATCAATTCATAGTTCACAATGCAATATAACACATGATCAATTCATAGTTCACAATGCAATATAACACGTGATCAATTCATAGTTCACAATGCAATATAACACATGATCAATTCATAGTTCACAATGCAATATAACACGTGATCAATTCATAGTTCACAATGCAATATAACACATGATCAATTCATAGTTCACAATGCAATATAACACATGATCAATTCATAGCCCCAAAGACAGGACGAGCAGTTTAAATATATTATTAAAACTATCGTTCTGATACACATTATTATTATTGAAGATGGGCTATGAAAGAGACTCAATACTGAACTAAGTTTATATTTATTGGAATAACAAGGCCATGGCTTCAGCATAATATAACAAGAAACATAATGTGCATAACAAATGTGCAGTCACGTTATTTATAGCAATTTGAAAAATGGGCATAGCTCCGACCAAGTTTTGAAGTGAATGAAAACTGTTCTCAATGAACCCTGGGACCAGATGTTCACAAAGCCAGATATCTAAAATTTAGTTGCTTTCCTTCAAATGTTCTCGTAAAATAATTACTACACACTGCTGTGACCGCGACATACTGCCAACCCTGTGGAATATCCACCGCTGAAGCCACGACAATAGGATTAATATGCTTAGGACTTCACATCTGTATTAGGATACCCTGTGCCCAAACCGCCATTTCTCGAGTAATGTAACTGAAATGTATATAAAACTGGCAAAGCAAAAACAGAACAATAATATGCATAGGTAATAACATGAGGGTAGGGGAGGGAGGGTATTTTTCATAAATGTTAAGGACCATGTGTTCCCACCTCTTAAATGCTCTTTGAAAGCTCTTGCATGTATTTTCACACTTGTATCTGCAAGCAGATATGGTAGTAGGGTAACTGTGGATTGCTCAATTCAAGTAACTCCACCCAAATCTCGTTATAATTGAACTGAATTGAAATGGGGTTTTACGGCGCACCAACACAAGAAAGGTTATGTGGTGCCAGAATCTCGTTAGAAAAACTAAAGAAAAAAGAAATATAGAACAGCAAGGCAAAGTGGTTGCTTAAGATGTGTACATGAGAACGAATGTTTTACATCTAGGGTATGACCCAAGTGGCCATAGGTCAAGGTCAAAATATAAAATCCATGAAAATGAACATTACAGCTGCAGTTTTCAAAATGTTAATGCAATATCTTCCGACTCTTATTGTTTCCCTGTAATCTGAATCCATTCTATGTCAGTTAAGTGATTGACTAGGACGTGCACATGAAACTGAAGTGTGAATATTTGCGATACTCCGAAACCCTCCCCATCGACTTTGCTCTAGTTATATTTAGATACACACAATCAGTAGTGTATTTGTAATTAAAAACCCTTGTATTTATTTAATTTAGTAATACTTCCCTTTGTATCATTTCTTAATTGACTGGTTTTCTTTGACCATTTTTAAATGTTATATGTACGATTAGGAATATTATATATCTTACTTTCCCACTAGACACTTCACTAAATTAAAATGTCCGGAAATAAAATGCCGGCGTCTCGTAAGCACATGGTTGATGTAGACTTCTACATTTCGAAGAGGGTGTGTGTCTCCATTTGCTTACCCCAATTATAATACGCTCTTAAAACAATTATTCAACTTTCCCAACTTTTCTTTTGCGTAGGACTTTATACTTTATTATTCGGCTTTTCTGCCACTATCCGTAGGTATATAATGTTATAGATGTAATTTGGTGATAGTATATGTTTCCTGATAGTTATTATTTTTAAAGCAACAAAGAGTATTTTTATCATCTATATTATTTTGATCGTTTTTCAGGCATACGTTTTACCATACCGTGTGTGTTGCGATGTATATAGTGTACAGTAGTTGATTGGTTGAATGACCGTTTATGTAATTTTCAGCATTTCTTTTAGGCTATATATTACGTACGTGGAGGCAGACCACCTACTTTTTCCTGGGTAGAACCAGAATTGCATACCTTCCATATCATAAGAATTGTTGTAATTTTTACATTTACAACGAGTATGTTCTTCGCTTGCAACTAGTGTTGTATAATTTAATAACGATGTTCAATTATTCATACCCGCATTTTTACAATCTTTTACATTTGTTATATGGTAGTTTGTGACCGAGTTAACAAATTATGATGTAATGAAATACAAAGTCATATATTCTTTACAACACACATTTATGTATATTTCTTCAATTAATGCAATGTTCGTAATATTACCAAAATGAAAATGTTCAAATTAATGTCACTTTCTCACTTTATTCAAAGTCCCATTTCACGTTTTGTAATAATTTGACGTTTTGAAGTTCCCCCTAATATGAAGTATTCAGATCCGAAAATAATGCCAAAATATCATCAATATCTCTGAGCCGCACCTTTTATACAACACCAACACCCTACACATGTGTAAACACAAGCCCCTTATAAGGAAGTGAATCTTCCCCAACACATCATGTGTTAACCGAAATCTGACCTTCCTTTGTCTAAAGGCTACACAATCTCCCCGTGTAAACACCGTGTAATAAACATGTGAGAACACAAGCCCCTTATAAGGAAGTGATCTTCCCCAACGCATCATGTGTTACCGAAGTTTGACCTTCCCTTGTCTAAAGACTACACAATCTCCCCGTGAAAACACCGTGTAATACATACGTGTAAACAAGCTCCTTATAAGGTAGTGAATCTTCCCCAACACATCATGTGTTAACCCCAGTTTGATCTTCCTTTGTTTAAAGGACTACACAGTCTCCCCAATTACACCCCGTGTAAACGCCGTGTAAGAACTACGCAAAACACCTCTGTGTGACCAGTATAGAATACACTGCATAGAATATCAGATAACACACTAGCCCGGCTTGTGTTACACTCTGTATGCAAGGTTATATACTTTCACACAAAGATTGCATAAAAAGCATATTCATATAATACATCTATAAAATGTAATATTACCAAAACACAACAGAATCGACTTTTTCTCACTTACAAGTCGAGCTCCCAGTTGGTTTCGAACCCGCAGCGGTGAGAGGCGAGAAGGTTTCAAACTCGCACCTTTCCCATCCCGGGGATGCAATAGCTGGGCTGTATATTGTGTATGGTACGTTTAGGTTTGTCATGTTGATTAAACTTTTTCAAATTGGCAAATGATGGAGTGTATTTTAATTTTATATTACATCTTCAGGTCCAGAATGGTGGGGCTCCAAATGGTCAATATGTCGCATAGGAAAGTTCCAGTCACCAATAGATATAAAACCCGACAGATTGCTGTTTGATCCAAAGCTCACGGGTATTCTCTTCTCACACGATAAAAAGGTAAATGCTTAGGAAATCTTACTTTGAAGTTTCTTCCAAATATAAGTAACGATATAATTATGCTATTGTCCACCAAATGTCCATAGAAGTGCCTGCATTGGAGCTTTTATTTTTAAATTATCAACACCACTCGCAACCGTCCTCATTTGTGCAACCGTCCTCATTTGTGCTGCATACAAGTGTCCAATGATATAATCAGAATAATTGTCAATTTAAAAATCGGCTTGCCGTCGCCAGGAATTGAACCACGCACCTCTTGCCCGGGTGCGGCACGCCTTATTTTTGAAATGACAATAATTCTGAATATTTAATAATTTCGAGTTACTACCACTCTAGTAAGCTGTTCTACTTTGTATTTCAGTTGCTTTGTATTTGTATTTTTGTTGTTATATTTTTAAAACCAATTAAGCATGTGATTTGTATTTAAGCGAAATCAATAAATAGTCGCTCCAAGTCACCTGAGTATTAGAATACTTCAAATAGATACAAAGCTGACATTTAATCGAGAAATTAAAAACATACGCTAGTGGCATACGCCCTTGAATCGCAGAATGTTCCTTGTAAATGTCCATCGGATGTTTTAATGCGTTTATTTTATTTCTATTCAAGTGCTTATGTTAAGAGGATGCTGTTATAAGAAAACTGTTCACATGCAGTTGAATTTGTAGCATACATTTTTAAAGACCTTAATTCAATGTTTTACTATGAAATAAGCACAATATTTTATAAGAAAAAAACACGTGATTAAACCCAAAGATGCCTACTGATGGCATGAAACAGATAACAGATACATGGAATATAAGTTCTGCTTTTCCAAATAGCTATTGTTCGGCGCCCTTGTTTTAGCCAAAGGTTGTTCAGCATTAACATGACCAATTTTATTAATACTACCTAAACTCTGTGTCATTAGAACTGGAATTTTAGTGGTAAATAAAAAATACTTTAGTTTTGAAAATCGGTTGAGAAATAAATATTTTACAGCCGAAATGTTTTTTTTTTTTTTTGGTGGGGCTTTGTCCATGTAAGTTCCTTGTTGCTGGGATAGCAGAACAATAAGAAATACTCGAATTAATTCAGTTAGCCTGAATATTTTGCTACAATAGTTTCAGAGTGCCTAAAACTAAGGTATTGTTTTATTTACCACTAAAAAGTTCGGTCGTAGTGATATATACTGCATTTACCTGTTATTTAAATTGCTAATGTTAATGCTGAAAAATCTTTGGCTGAAACAAGCGCCCCGAACAATAGTTGATTTTACACATTACGTGATCCCGCCTTAATTCCATTAAGCGATGGGAAAGCTTATATTAGCAGGATTTTATAACTGATATTTCGAAAAATTTTGCCACTAGAGTATGTTTTTAATAAAAACGTGTTTTACTGAAAACATGCGATAACCTGTTTAAATTACCTAACTTTTTAAGTCTAAATTAAATTTTTATTTTAAACCCCAGCCAACCCCATTTTAGCTTCTTGGAGGAGGGGTCGGATGACAGTTAATACTCGGACCACGTAATGCGTCTTAACTTTCCAAAACATTTTGGCGAACAATAATTAGAAGTTTTTCAATTTACAGACAGGCTATAGACATGTCATACACATGTAACTATGGTGGCTGATATGTGCCATCTCGTCTTTTCGTTATTTCGCCGGGCGAAATAACGAAAAGACGAAAAAACGCCGGGCGAAATAACGAAAAAACGCCGAGCGAAAAAACGACAAATAGTCAAAACGCCGGGCGAAAAAACGAAAAGACGAGAAACCGGCACACGAAAAGACGACGTTTTATACATTTAAATTTTCTTTTTTTCGTGTGAAGTTTTTTCGTTTTTTCGTTATTTCGCCCGGCGTTTTTTCGCCCGGCGTCTTTTCGCTCGGCGTTTTTTCGTTTTTTCGCGTGGCGTCTTTTCGTTTGACTTACTTCGCCCGGAGTTATTTCGCGTGGCGTATTTTCGCCCGGCGTCTTTTCGCCTGGCGTAATTTCGCATGGCGTTTTTTCGTCTTTTCGCATGGCGTTTTTTCGCCCGGCGTCTGTAACCTGTAACCACTTTTATTCACAGAAACGAAAACATATTTAATGAGAACAAAAAATAAACAAACCTTTCCTTGTCTGCGTTCTTGGAAAGAAGAGATTCGTTTAAGTACATCAGGCATTTCATCGGTTTCTGCTGAATGGTCAATACATAAAGTATTTTAATAAGTAGTTTAACTAAGTGTGTTTTGTTGTACATTGTTATTAAATTAGTCCAATGTGACAGTCTTTTAATAATGAGTAGATAAAGCTAGTGTTGGAAATCTGATGAAAATTCATTACCGGTCATAACAATGTTTAACCGACCGATTATCGATCATTAATCGATTAAACGTGGCTTCTATATTAGAAACCAGTGTAAGACTTTTTGCAGAGTATAGTGAAGAAAAGAAACACATTACCAGTATCTTCTAGTCACAATAGGTATGTTCTAGTTCATAAAGCAACTGAATGAAACTGACCAAGCATTTATTTTAAAATATAAATTGTGATTTAATTTGAAATTAGACGATTACTTGTTGCAAAAATTATAGCTTATGTCATTCTCTAGTACTAAGAGATCAACTCAATCATGAAAACTGTAATCGATTAATTAGAAAATAGGCTTAAATGCCTGATGCTCGATTAATTGGAACAACATAAGATAAATCCACTATACTGGTCTATGGTAAAACAAAAGGCACAACTGGCTCTGAATCGCTCACCTGATGACCTTTATCCGGTTTAGACACTTGCAACAGTTACAAAAGTGGGCCAAATGAAAAAGATCTGGTAAGTTCAGAAGAATATTTTCTTTTAAAGATTTTCCAATATAACTATTTTAAATGGGTACACCTGGGCATGCTATCACCATTTAAACACGATTGGTAGAGGACCATCAGCTTATGATCCATGCAAAGTATTGACGTCTAGCTCTTGTAGTTTCAGAGATGATTTTTAAAGTTTTTACCTATATAATTTGTTTTGTTTGAATGGTGTTTTACGTCATTTTATATCTTTAGTGGTAGAGAGAGACCAACCATTTTTCCTGGGTAGAACCAGTTCTGTATACCTCCCGCCAATAAGAATCGACACTTTCTCATTTACAACTCGACCTCCAAGGGGGATTAGAGACGAGAAGGTTTCCAACGTTTACAGCGCCGTTAACCCCTAGTCAGTTTCATTCAGTTGCTTTATGACTAGAACATAAGTATTGTGACACTAGAAGATACTTGTAATGTGTTTATTTTCTTCACTATACTCTGCAAAAAGTCTTACACTGGTTTCTAATATAGAAGCCACGTTTAATCGATTAATGATCGATCATCGGTCGGTTAAACATTCTGATGACCGGTAATGAATTTTCATCAGATTTCCAACACTAGCTTTATCTACTCATTACTAAAAGACTGTCACATTGGACTAATTTAATAACAATGTACAACAAAACACACTTAGTTAAACTACTTATTAAAATACTTTATGTATTGACCATTCAGCAGAAACCGATGAAATCTCTTCTTTCCAAGAACGCAGACGAGGAAAGGTTTGTTTATTTTCTCTCATTAAATGTGTTTTCGTTTCTGTGAATAAAAGTGGTTACAGGTTACAGACGCCGGGCGAAAAGACGCCATGCGAAAAGACGAAAAAACGCCGGGCGAAATAACGCCACGCGAAAAGACGCCGGGCGAAAAAACGAAAAAACGCCGAGCGAAAAGACGCCGGGCGAAAAAAACGCCGGGCGAAATAACGAAAAAACGCCGGGCGAAATAACGAAAAAACGAAAAAACTTCACACGAAAAAACGAAAATTTAAATGTATAAAACGTCGTCTTTTCGCCATCCGGTTTCTCGTCTTTTCGTTTTTTCGCCCGGCGTTTTGACTATTTGTTAGTATCGGCCAGCCAGACCGTATCATGCATATGTCTTACTTGCAGATATCGGTCTGGGCAGATTAGGCCAATTAAAGCGCCCACTAGCGATTAGCACAATTTATTCGCGCTTTTTTTTCACGCGCATAAAGTCGATGTTTGCGTGACGTCATGTTGTAAATAAACGTACAACGTCAATTGTTGATGCATCAGTTAAACTTTTTAACGTTACTTGTTGCTTCTCATATGTTAAAAATAAGAAATTATTATTAAATTAACTTAAAAAGATGTATTTTAAAAGTCTCGTTGAATCCCTCAAAATCTCTCCAAAATCGCCCAAAACGAGAGGGCGATTTTAAACGTCCTATTTTCCCCAGGCCCTGGTTCTGGATCCGTGAAGCATAGCGTAACGAAGAAATCAGAAGCGGGCCGGGTGACCGAGGCTAACTATTTGTCGTCTTTTCGCTCGGCGTTTTTTCGTTTTTTCGTCAGGCGTTTTTTCGTCTTTTCGTTATTTCGCCCGGCGTCTTTTCGTTATTTCGCCCGGCGTCTTTTCGCTCGGCGTTATTTCGCGGCGAAATAACGAAAAGACGAGATGGCACATATCAGCCACCATATGTAACGCTGATTAGCAATTTCATTTATATATAAACTAATATAGAGCCTGACATTGTAGAACTAATACAACTAACATTCACAAGGACCAATACAATAATATTGCATTATAATGCGTCCATTACACATGTACATTAAACGTTTGGTACCGATAGTGTGAATGTGACGGTAGCCTTTGACATGGCACATGATACAATGGTGTGGGTGAATCTTTTGATTTTAATATTTTTTTCAGTTGAAGTAAAAAATCTAAAAATCTTTTTTTTTAATTTTTGATGCAGCAGTATTTTCATTGAAGATGCCCTATCAAAAACAACTTTATTAAAAAACTATATATTGTCTCTATGTTAATTTATTCTATATAATCATATTGCACAAATAAAAAACGTAATAATGTCCAGGAAAGTTCCCACTGATTATGGATGTTAGCCTATCCTTAGTACAACAATCGTGCTATGCATTAACATATTGTAAACCAATATTCAATGCATTTACTAAATATAACACTTCATATTGAAAAAGTGGTTTATATATTTTGTAATTAATTTTATTTTAAGAAAGTAATACAAATGTGTTTTTTTCCAGATCAATGGCAATTTAACAAATACCGGAAATGACATCACACTTTTTGTTGACGAGGCGCTGATTCCACACTTAAATGCTACAGCTGGGCCTTTACAGTACAACTACCATTTGCATCAAATAAAAGTTCATTTTGGACAAGACGATTCCAGTGGGTCAGAACATACGATAAATAGTCTCTCATTTCCGGCAGAGGTACTTTTAAAACAGCATATACGTTCATATAAAACGATTTCTTTTCCACAGGTATTTTTATTATTCAAACCTGTGGTCAAAGCCAGTTTGGTATAGTGTATTATAATTATTTGGTAAAATCCTAGTTCTGTACGATTCAACCATACACAATTCATAATTATAACACAAAACTAAGAAACAACTTTGGAAAGCGTAAGAAACGGGTAAACCCCTCTTGTAATTTTGACTTGGCGAGAGTATATTAGTCGTTTAACGTTCACACTGTGATGTTAAACAATCCGCTATCACGTCGGCATTTAACAAAATATAAGATCTGTTAACCACTGATATACAGTATCAAAATTGCATTACATTTAACACTTTATCTAATCATAAATGCCTTATTTACTGTGTAGAAACAGTTGCAGAGTTTGAGGACTAAGGTATTGTTTAATTCTCATAGATATCTTTTTCCAAATTAATAACTGTTCATTTAAAACAAACAAATATACGTACTAAGGCCGCAAAAAGAAAAATGCTAGATTCTCATCCCCTCCCGCCCCGATTCTTTTTAGGCCTCTCCGAAATTTTGCATTGCCTTTGGACCTCAATTTTCATAAAATGACAGCAATTTTGGATCAAAACTGATAGGAAATAATAATAAAAAAAAATCACAACATCCCTAATTTTACAAAACAATATGTTGAGAATATAGCAATTATTTTATTGTGGCCTAACCTAAATGTATATTTTCCTGTTTTAGCTGCAGATTCTGGCGTACAACTCCGATTTGTATTCCAATTTCTCGCAAGCATTGTCAATGCCCAATGGTATGGCTGCCTTTGCAATTTTTCTAGAGGTTTGTGCAATTATATCGCTTTTTGTTTAATCAATTTGTATCTCCATTACTGAAAAAGTAATTAAATAGAACATGTGTAATGTAACAAATTGGAAATAAACGAAGTTTAATCTAAGGGAAATTTCAAGGATGGAATCTGAAGTCTGAGGTTTCGTAAACAGTTTTGGTTTAATAAGGATCAACATCTTATAGAGTATATGTTTCTCAACGTATTCGTTATTCTAGGAGATCTCTCACATGCCAAATTATCGGAACCAATCAGATTGCAGATCGTCCCATTTGTTATATACTATTTAATACCGCAACAAACCAACTGTACCGTCGGTTAGAGCGTCGTCTACTATGTATCTACTGAACCGAAGGTTCTGGGTTCGAGCCTTAAATAAGGCAACATTTTTTAAACTATACAATGTTAAGTTATTTCAAAAAATATTATACGAAACTACTACGGAATAAATCTGATTGGTACCGACAATTGTTATTTTCTTGTTTATATTGTATGCTCATGTTCATATGCTCTCCATATGGGAGGTAATAAGGAATAAAATCAAAATCTAATAAACTACGCCATTAAGGCTACCGTTACCATACACTAAAAATAATCTGGCAAAACTGTATTGTCATAATTCAGATATACTTTTAAAATATAAAAGTAATTACAGAACTCTTTTGCGACATGGGCTATCAGAAACTGATTTCTATTGTTACGAGTAAAGTGTAACAAGAAAGGAAACAAAACCAGCCACACAGAATTATAATTAACAAATTTATTTACATAAAATATTCACTTACACAAATCCAGTTTTCATTAATATCCAATTTCTGAATTAATTCCAAATAAAATTATCCAATGATCTTTTAATTCACGTTAGCGAGTGTCTCTTTAATCCAAAAGACTAAGTGTCTCTTTAATCCAAAACAGCAAGTGTCTCTTTAATCCAAAACAGTAAGAGTTCTTTCAGTCTTAATTAATTTCCAATATTTCCAGTTTAGTTCAAATATCTAATTTCACTGTTACTATGAATGAGCACAATAATAAGTAAATCCTCCCACAAATATTTTATAAATATTTTATAAAAGCATCCAAATCTAAATTAACTTTAATAAATAACACTGAATACTGATCTAAATAAAACTCCCAGAGTGTGTTTATATACTATTACTGAAGGCTTCCCCACTAAAACCGTCCAATAAGAATATTCCATCATAATTGAATTTGCATCAAATAGTCCAATGAAAACATTCCACATCATCATAAATGAACTTGCATAAATAATTTGCATACATGTTTACATCTATACTATTTTTAACTTTCTTCAAGGCCAAATCAATAAGAAACACGCAACAATGCATGTACACTTTTAAACACATACAATAATACATGTAAACGTTCAGATATACAGGTAACACTATGGTGACGTGATCTCCAAAGATTCTTGGTCACCTTAATACAATCGTTATCAAAATATCAAAAGAGGTTTTGACCCTATCATCTTGCAGCCCAGCCTGTTAAGTAGTTAACCTATTTACAGTTCGTCACTATTTATGCTTTCCTGTTTGATTATGCGAAGACCCGGCATAGTGTGGACTGTAATCACGTCTACCTAAATCATGAACATGTATCGTCTAATGTTTGCATTTATGCTCGTCTTGTCTACTTTCCCTGTCCGATCTTTTTATATTTCTTGTCGTGGCCTTAATTGAATGTTGTTTAACGGCTCATTAACACAGTATAGGTTATTTAGAGCCGCCCCTGATAGAGGGCGGCTCTAAATAACATAGGAATCCGGGAACCGCCCTACTTGTATTATCGAATAGATTCCTATGGTTCTTTAACGTGCTCGGAGGATAGATTGATACACGGGACCGCCCGGTTTACGTCCCCATCCGACGGACGAGGCTAAGAGAAAGTGTTTTGCCCAAGAACACACCGACGAAACTCAGTGGCACCACGGAGGATTGAACCCGGGGCCTCCGGTTACAAATCCTCCGCGCTACCGACTGCGCACGCCAGACCTCCATTAATGGATGAATGTCTTGTAGCTCTGACTTCTGCCAAGTCATTGCTTATTACTGTGTGGCTTTCTTTGTTATGTTCATATATACATAACCACCTTTATGTTTACTTATATTGCCTATTAATGCTGCCTATTGTAGGACACAGCCTGGTGGGGATTTCTTTATCTAAACTGTTCCGTTTACTTGGGATGACAGTAGGATAAGAGTGAGGTTTGGTGCACCATAGAACCTGATTTAAGCCGTCCCCACCAGCGGCCTATTTTGTGCCACTGGCCATTCCAAGTCGGTATCCCTATTGTTAACCCTTTTATATTTGTGATGTCATATACCTTGCATGTTATTCATTCTTGTAATTGTTGTCGTGTCGATGCCTGTTTATGGTTGATTATGGTACTCGAATGCCATATTTTCTGTTGGAATTTTATATCTACCTTTGGTGTACCCTAGAAACTTGTTTTATACCAAGGGTCGTTTTGCCACTGACCGTTCCAAGGCGATACCCGTGTTGTCAACACAAGCAGATATAAAACTCGAACAGGAAAAGTAGCATTCAAGGACGACAGTCAACCACGAATACACAAAGAAACAAAGAACAATTATATATAAAGATGAATAAAAGGCAAGATAAGACAATAGGGCTACCACTTTGGAACGGTCAGTGGCAAAAAAGGCCGCTGGGGGTTTAAACCAGTTTCTAGGGTGCACCAAACCTCACTCTTACCCTATTGTCATCCCAATAAACGGGATATTGTAAATGAAAATATCCCCGCCAGGTTATAATCTCTAACAAACAAGGCAGCGTTAATATGCAATAAATAAAGTTTGATGTGGCGTAGACTTTTCTTCTATTTAAACTCATATTAAAGGTAAGAGGTAGGCTCGGTTCTATTGTTTATAAGAGGTTTAATAAGGTGTAACATCTCACACGCCCTAAAACGGCATTAAGTCATTTATCAATATGTGTATTTGCTTGACATAAACTTGTTCATTGAATAGTGTATTTTATGTTTGAGAACTATCACTACTGTATTTCGTCTTTGATCTCTGTATATACTGATGTATCTACCACGTGTTCTTTCTTTTAGGTAGGAGAGAAGCCAAACGAAGCTTTTACTATGATTGCCGAGATCTTAAAAGATATACCATCTAAAGGTTGGATTTAATCTGCTTTATTCTAAGTGTATATACCATATAAAAGATGGATTTAATCTGCTTTATTCTATGTGTATATACCATCTAAAAGTTGGATTGAATCTTCTTTATTCTAAATGTTGGATTTAATCTGCTTTATTCTATGCCACATTTATCATTTAATGAAATATCTCATCAGATGTCGACGTTGAGTGTAAACACATCCGCATAGGATAACGTTTGGTTTGGTAATGGGATTAAAGTTAGTTGAGATATCCCGTTGATACCAATGGTCTTACGAAAGGAACTTAACATTACTTATATGATTTAACGATGACCGGACAGATTGTGGACCCTATGAGGACGTCTACCTAAATCCTCAAAGGATGGTAGCGTTTGATGTTTGTCTTAAATCATGTAGTCTTGTCTTGTCTTTCCCTCAATGGTTTATTCTCTTGTTGCTCTGGCTTCTGCCAAGTCATTGAGTACCTTCTTTGTGTCTTTCTAGGCTATTGTTTTTTGGTATTTATATATACACGAGCATCTTTGTGTTTTGCTTATATTGCCTATTAATGCTGCCGTGTTGGTTAGAACATAGTTTATGGCGGGGATTTCTTTATTTGCACTGTCCCGTTTTGTCTATTTGGGCGCTGAAGACAGGATAATAGCGAGGATTGTGCGCATATAAAATCGATTCAAGCTAACCAGTAGGTCTTATTGCCTACTGACCGTTCCAAGTCGGTAACCCTGTCTGCACCACCCTTTCTGTTGTTTTTGTCTCGTTCATTGT
Source organism: Cyrtodaria siliqua (assembly GCA_037043455.1). NCBI lineage: Eukaryota > Metazoa > Mollusca > Bivalvia > Adapedonta > Hiatellidae > Cyrtodaria > Cyrtodaria siliqua. The sequence goes on from JAWPHD010003590.1 coordinate 173,334, forward strand.
AGTTTCAAGTCCTTGTTTGCAGTACAGTGCGGACCTACGATGCCATTGCGTTCGGACGCTGTGGTTTCTATAGGACCCTATATATCATTTTTTATCTTATTGTGTTGACAGTAGGGTAAGTGTTAGGTTTGGTGCACCATAGAACCTGCTTTAAACCCCCAGCAGCCTTTTTTGCCACCGACCGTTCCAAGGCGGTAGCCCTATTGTCAACCCTTTTGTGCTTGTGATGTCTTATTTGGCCTTTTATTCATCTTTAAATTTGTTCTTTGTTTCTGTGTGTGTTTGTGGTTGACTGTCGTCCTGAATGCTGCTTTTCCTGTTCGAAGTTTATATCTATATTGTCGTACGTTTAACGGTTTGTTCTCTTATTGCTCTGGCAAGTCATTAAGTACTTGCTTTGTGGCTTTCTAGGCTTTTGTTTTTTATATTATATATACATGATCATTTATGTGTTATACTTATACTGTCTATTAATGTTGCCTTGTTTGTTAGAGAACATAATCGGGCGGAGCTAATGAGGCTTGGTGCGCCCTAGAACCTGGTTAAACTCCCAGCGACATTTGTTTTTGCCACTGACCGTTCTAAGGTGGTAGCCCGTTTATCAACCTGTTTGTGTTTGTGATGCCACGTGCCATGTTTCATATTAACATTGTAATTGTTGTTTGTTTTAATGCGTGTGTTTGGTTGACTGTGTTCTGTGAAAGCTACATATCCTGTTCGACTTGTATACCTACTTTTGTTAAACAGTAGATAAAATAGACCAGATTTAAGTACAAATATGTAAATAAGCTGTAAATATAGATATAAAAATCGAACAGGAAAAGCAGCATTCAAGGACGACAGTCAACCACAAACACACACAGAAACAAAGAACAAATTTAACGATGAATAAGGCCAAATAAGACATCACAAGCACAAAAGGGTTGACAATAGGGCTACCGCCTTGGAACGGTCGGTGGCAAAACCAACACGGCAGCATTAATAGGCAATATAAGCAAAACACAAAGATGCTCGTGTATATACAAACCCATTTAGGTCCACGAAAAAATAAAATCTGTAATACATTATCTCGGTGATTTCTTTGCTTTTAGGTTAAACAGATATTACAAGTAAAACAATACGTGTTAATGACATTTCATAAGATCAGTGGAATAATTTGTACCTGTTTGGAATTGCCTTATTCTGCCATTTTCGCTTTATCGAGAGATTACCTGGCCACAGCTTCAGAATTGTCATCTTAGGGGTTGATGTTCCATTTTCAAATACATTTATTTTAAAGGGCCCTGAAAAACGTGAAAAAATATGAAATTATCAAAATATCATGAAAAATAAAGGAGATACGACCTATGAAAAATGTGCAAAGAAGCATCTATTGAGGTGGCCATCTTGGAATATTGACATCATCGCGCCTTTTTACCATATATGACATATTGACAAAATATCTTTAAAATAAAAATAAATCGCTGCAAATTGATTAAAAATAAATATAAAAATGTAAAATGTATACACTGTATGCTTAGTTTTCATTTGCTTGAATTCTTTGTCAATATGCCATATATGGTAGAAAGGCGCGATGACGTCATCGTTCCAAGATGGCCGACTCCATTTATGTTTCTTTGTAAATGTTCAATAGGTCATATCTCCTTTATTTTTCACGGTATTTTGATAATTCTTTCATCTTTTATCATGTTTTTCAGAGACTTTTTAAATCACTTTGTTTGACAATAGTGCATCAACCCCTTTAAAGTAACTTTAGTACATACATGTGCTAAGAAGGAATTATTAATTAAGGGTGTGCATGATGTGGATTCCATTATATCCATTAATTTCCCTGTCGTTGTGATTTCATAATAAGAGATGAAAACGACTGATCTCATGGATTTCTGGTTTGAATAAACGTCCAGCTTACATACATTGTTAATTAGACATGCCATTATATAGCTATAGATAGATTCGTGCTTTGTGTAATAATATCCTTCTAGAAAATGATCCGGTATTGTGTTAGTGTTGTTTTAATTAGCTAAATAATTAGTGCTAGTCCTTAATTGTATGAACATCGAATAGCTATTAACCTTTAGTTAATTATTGAAACAATTAAAATTACCATAAAAATGCAGATTAATTACACTTTTGCAAAGAACACGATGGTTAGAACTGTCTAGGTTTACACGTACATTGTGCGGATGCTTCATTATCGGAAAAAGAAGAACACGCTGTTAAGGTTTCATTGAGCAACTAAGTGATGTGTGCTTAAGGTTTGCGGACTATCTTTTTTTCTCTAAGATACATTGTACATGCGACCATCAGTCCATGAACTCTTAATAATAAATAAATTTGTTAATTTACTTACAGTTCATTTCTATATAAGATGTAAAGAAATATCTATTGTGGGCCTCCGTTTGCGGGGCCACACAATAGGCACTTGTGTTTCTGTTAGATAAAATGAATACGCCATTGATGTGAGGGCATTATTTGAAATTGTCGTGTCGACATTAGGTTTAATTACGTCTACCTCGGTATAGTCTCGGCTCACATTATTTTTCTCAGGTTGACAATTTCCAATAGCGCTGTCACAGGAATGTCCTATTTATATAATACTTTCAGGAATGTCCTGTTTATATAATACTTTATCTAAACTAAACATGATAGCATGTATAATACATGTCATTTTCTATGTTTATTGTAATTTCAAACATTTTTTTTGTTCGTCATAAATATTTTCATACAAAAATGCCTGGATGATAGTTTTCTGTGATATAGAAAGTATCCAATTTAGTGTCCACAAACTGAGTCTTTAAAACAACACTTTTTGTAAGTACATATAACTAATGAAGAATATACTACAGTGTTGCGTTGAAACCTCGAAATACTATCAGATTCGCTTTTGTAAACACACAATTAATGACCAAGACAGATAAAATGAGATTGTTACTCCAGAACCACTGACGCTTCTGCAAATGGAGTAATTTTATCACCAAAAACTATTACTAAGCCAAGGTGCATGATGCCGACTTCCGGTTCGACGAACATGAATGTGACAAGAAACAATTAAGGCTAAAGATTAAATGGTGTTAAGCTTTCCGAATGACTGAGATTAAAGCGCCTTTATGATCAAGATGTAGTTATGACTCCATTAAGGAATGGGATTTAGGATCGATGCGACATGCGCGTTTAATGTACATCCGATGGGAACAATTTATGTCACATCAAGTCTTTACGCAAACTTTAAACGTTAACTTTCTAACACGTAAAGTACTGTGTGGGAACTTTTCAGTATAAAGTGTTGTCGTTTTGAATAAATTTATGGTTCAAGAGATTTTACAATCTTCGACTCAAACTCGAAAAAAACATGACGTCAACGAATGATAAAGAATGATCTAGAATGATAAAAGTTGGCCTATTCATTAAAATGATAGATACTAATAGAAGAAAGAGGTTTAACGGTGTTCGATTAAACAAAAGATGGCCAAAATGGCACTAATCGCTCACCTCTTGATCTTCGCAAAGATGGAAAAATATCAAACAGGTTTATAATTTCATAGTTAGATTACGCGGACGATGGTGTGCCATGACAAATTCTAAACCCACCTTAAGGCCCAGTAAGTGTATAATTGGTTATAGGGTTAGGGATCTCAACGGTTTCCAAGTTATGACTCGGGTTATGTCCTCAGGAATGGGGATGGACTCCGGGGCCAATGCTGATTGGATGGTTGTATCCTTTTGTCCATGACCAGTAAGTATATGTATTGCTACAGGTAGAGGATCTCAACGGTGTCCAAGTTGTTACCCATGGACTATTTCCCCACTGGTGGCGACGTACCGCGGTGCCAATTCTGGTTTGATGGCTGCATCCGTATGTTCGTGCCCAGTAAGTGTATATATGGTTACTGGGTGGGAATCTCAACGGTTTACAAGTTATGACCCAGGGTCTATGTCCCTAGGGGTGGGGATATACCCCGGAGGCCGATGCTGGTGGGATGGTTCCACCTGTCTGTCCATGCACATTGAGATATATGGTTATTGGGTGGCATAGACTCCAGGGCCGATGATGGCTGGATGGTTGTATCCGTCTGTCCATGCCCAGTAAGTGTATATATGGTTATAGAATTGAGATCTCAATGGTTTCCAAGTTTTGACCCAGGGGCTATTTCCCCAGGGGTGAGGACAGACCCCAGGCCCTATGCTGGTTGGATAGTTTTATCCGACTGTTCATGCTTAGTAAATGTATAACTGTGGTTTCAGAGAAGAACATATTTTAAGTTGTTTCCTTATATAAGTCCATGTAAAAGATGTGACACCTAGGGTAGGGTCAGATTTAACCCATGGTCTCGATTTCAACAAACTTGACAGAGGGCAATAAGCTTATAGGCCATGCACAATATCAGTCATTTAGCTCATGTAATTTCAAAGAAGATGTAGTTTTTTAAAGATGTATCACTCTATGTTAAACTGTGACCTCCGGTGCGGGATCAGATTTGAACAACGTGTTTGAGGACCATAAACGTATTCTGCATACAATAAATGAAAGCTCTGTAAGTTGTGCTTTCAGAGATGAAGACTTTTAAGTTTTCCCTATACAAGTCTACGTAAAAAGTGTGACCCCTTGGGCGGAGCCAAATTTGACCCCAGGGTTACCATTTGAACAAACTTGGTAGGGGACCATAAACGTATGCAAAATATGAAACCCCTGGCTAGTTTAAGAGATTGTGTTTTGAAAAGTCTCCTATATAACTCTAAGCAAAACTGTGACGCTCGGGGACGGGCCAGATTTGACACCAGGGTCACCATTTGAACAAACTTGGTAGAGGACCATAATCTAACATTCAATATATGAGAACTTGTGGTTTTGGAGAAGAAGATTTTTCAAGTGTTTCCCTATATATCTATGTAAAACGTGCAAAATCTCCATATGGATATTTTGGACCCCAGGGGCGGGGGTCATTTATTTTTGACACCGGGGACTTTATTTGAACCAGCTTGATAGTCTAAGCATTGGCCATCATTTATAAAGACAACCTGTCAAAATGTATTCAGCGGTGTTTGGGGAGAAGACGTTTAAGGTATCGATCATTTATGGTAATGGCGACCATCTTGAATGTCACTTTGGGCAAATTTTAACAAACTTGAAAGTCATTGACCTCAGCAGCATTCATGTGAAGTTTGGTCAAACTCATCCAAGCAGTTTATGAGGAGAAGTAGTTTAAGCAAAGGTTAACGGACGACGGACGGACAAAGAGCTCAGGCTAAAAAGCACATATGGTTACTTGTATTTTTATTTGTCTACAAATTGATGTTGGTTTTTTGTTTTTGTTTTTTATATTGTTTTTATATCAAGATTGTGTTTGTTTGATCTTTTTGATATGCATACGTGTTTAAGCTTTCAAGGTTTAATCAAAGAAAAATGTCTCTGATATATAGAGATAATTTATACACAAAGTCGAACTTTACTAACTAAAAGGTGGAATGATATTAAAATAAAACAAAATGATGCCGCAACAAGACCGAAGCATACTCAAAGTAAAAAAATAAAGTGTGCACATCTAAGAACTCTTCTGGGACAAGGACTACCGCAACCTTACTTCTATGGTGATGTGATTCACAAACTTCGTAAAATCCTTGCTCATAATCACTTGCATACAATCTTTATTAAACTTGATAAAAGTTTTATCAAAAGTGGTTATGACCCTATCATTTTGCAACGCACTGCATGTTTAGTGGTTGACCAATTTACAGTTCGCCACTGTGCTTTCCTCCTTGATTGTGCGATGACCGGACAGATTGCGGACCTTTGATGACGTTTACCTACATCCTTATAGGACGGTAGCGTTTGATGTTTGTCTTTAATCTTGTCTTTTCGTACCCTTAACGGTTTGATCTCTTGTTGCTCTGGCTTCTGCTAAGTCATTGAGTACTTACTTTGTGGCTTTCTAGGCTTTTTATTAAAAGATTATATATTCATGATCAATTATGTGTTTTACTTATATTGCCTATTAATTCTTCCTTGTTTGTTAGCAATTATAAACTGGTTTGGATATCTTTATTTACACTGTTCCGTTTATTGGGATGGCAATAGGGTAAGAGTGAGGTTTGGTGCACCTAGACACTGGAATAATCATCGTGTTAATTGCTGGTTTTCTGGAATTTCTAATAAATGTCCAACTTTTAACTTCTTCTCAAACATAACGTTATGATGTATGCACATTTGTTTTACTCGTAATGCGGTTGATTGTGCACATCTGAGTGCACTGTATCTTCTTTGAATCCGTATATTTGAAAATTGTCTTTCTCTTATAGGTCAACAGAAATGGATAAGCGGGCTTCCCTTAAACATCCTCCTACCAAACACACAACAATATATAACATACGAGGGCTCACTTACTCAGCCTGGCTGTCAAGAAACTGTCACCTGGGTGATATTTAACAAACCAATTTATATACACAAAGATCAGGTGAGTAATACTAGTATATTTTAAGTCAGTTAAAAGTCTGTACTGTTGATTTTTATGAATATTGAGTTCTGCTCAACCCGGGGCTAGAGGGCGTGAGCGGTATCTAGCATATTTCACTCCCGCTTATGAAAGTCTCAATCAAACCGAGACTGAAATATTTCGTATGTGTCGTGCTCGGCCGTTTCCAAAGGTCCATTATCATACTCTTATTCATGCTACACATATTTTGTAATTCCATTTAAATGTAAACTGTAAACAGGTCATAAGCAACAGGTAGACATTTGCTAAAGGGGGAGTTTGCGAAAACTTCTCTCTAAAATTGCTGACATGTCCGTGACAGTGAGTGGAAAGAGAAGTTTCTGGTATGCATGTAATACTAATAAGAAAAGAAAAGTAAAAGATGATTGAGAACCTTTTCGTTTGGGCGACGCTTCTCCCTGTAATGTGGACCCGGCTTGAGTCCAGGGTAAAATATACCAGTATTAGTTGACTCTTGTTTTATTAATAATATAAGTATTACTACAACAAACACAAGCAATACCATCTTCCCATGTAAGCGCCCAAACCGGTTCTGAATTATTTAAGCGCATGTGGGATTGCTTAAAAATCATGTACTATTGATGTTTGTTCTGTGGCGTTATAGTGACAAGTAATTTATTATTGATGTTTGCTTAAAAATATAAACATATAAATATGTTTGCAGCTCAGAGAGCTTAGAACCGTGAACAGGGAAGGCGGCCATCACCTGCTTATCTCCGGAAACATCCGCCCCTCCATGCCGGTCAATAACAGACTTATACGAACAAATATAAGTTATAGACCTAGAGTAAGTTGATATGCTACTGTAAGCCGGGGTCAAACAAATCTAGAGAAGGTACCTGAATATGCTAAGATAGAACGAAGATTTTACAGAACATAATATGTTAATTTAGACCTAGGTCAAACAAATAAGTTAACGACCTAGAGAAGGTAGATACGTATGCTTATATTGACAGAGGTCCTTACAAAACATGATATGCTAATAGTATAATGTATACACCAAGGAAAAACAAAACTAGATATACTAATAAAAACGGGGATATACTTGTATAAACCAAGGTCAAATAAAACAAGATCTCCTCATATTATAATAGGTAAAATAGTATGATAGTGGACAATATATGCTTTATAAACCAAAGTCAAATAAAACCAGATAGGCTCATATATTTGTAAACCAAATCAATATATGCTTTATAAACCAAAGTCAAATAAAACCAGATAGGCTAATATATTTGTAAACCAAATCAATATATGCTTTATAAACCAAGGTAAAAAAAACCCAGACAGGCTCATATAGATCTAGGTAAACCAAAACAATATATGCTTTATAGACCAAGGTAAAAAAAACCCAGATAGGCTCATATAGATCTAGGTAAACCAAAACAATATATGCTTTATAAACCAAGGTCAAATAAAACCAGATAGGCTCGTGTAGATCTAGGTAAACCAAAACAATATATGCTTTATAAACCAAGGTCAAATAAAACCAGATAGGCTCGTATAGATCTAGGTAACACAAACAAAATATATGCTTTGTAAACCAAGGTCAAACAAAAACAGGTATGTTTTTACAGACCGAGGTCAAATAAAACCAGGTAAGTCTATATAGACCGAGGTATAAAACAAATAGATATGCTTTTATAGACCCAGTCAAATAAAACGAGTTAAACATGACCAATACAGTCATACATGTTCAAGTTAATTAATAAACTAGTGAAGAAAATGCTTGGTGGTATTATCTTAAAATCATACTATAGACCTGGGGATGGGGGATCGACATTGGTCCAAATGCCATTTTGCAAGGCGGGGGCTGGGTGGGCGTAGACGTGGGAGTTGGGGTGGGGATTTAGTACAGTTTCATTTGTTTTTCAACCCATCCTCCATGCTTGTTTCCAATTACTGTAATGTTTTATGGGGTGTATAATTCCCATCGTTTTGTTTCGGCATTCAAGAATGATTGCTAGGTTTTTGTTTGACGAACAAGGGGCGTACGCCACTCATCGACTAGCAATAAAATAGGACAATATAGGACTTAAATTTGAATTTATCCAACACAATAAAACAATTTTTTGGACAGAATTCTACAAATAAAATAGTTTTACTATTTTCTGTTGCAGCATAATTTTGCATTGAAAATGCCCTATCAATGTGAAATATTAATTTCTCAACCGACTTAAACAAGTAAGGTACTTTAAATGTATTTTGCACTGATATTGATGTCCTATTAAACTGTGTCGAAAAATCAACAAAAGTGTTGCAAATGCAAGTGCCCCAAACAGTAAACGACACCGTATTAATATGAATATCAACTACTGTGCATTTTAGGGTGCCTGGACGTCAATTTTTGTTTATTAATTGCTATATGTTTTTATACCTGATATGGTTAGATAGAATGAAAATAGATCCTCCTGGATCTGTTTACAATCTTGCCATAGCCATCCGTTATGCTTCACAAGGTCTAAAATTAATTTTGAGAGCAAGAGGGGCTTACATTGTAAAAATTAAAACAACATGGCGGCATTACTTTTAGAAATTGTCGTCTGCGCATGCCTGTTTCTAGGGTTCAGATGTACTAAGTAAAACGTAGGTAATGAAGGGAGTTGTTATTGTTCAATGTTCAGCACCTCCAGCAATCGATCATACTTACCTTTTATTTTGGAATGAAAAACATTATATCTAGCAAATAAAATGTAGTAAAATAGTATGCTATAATTATGTATTATTATTTACACCACTATTGGTCAACTGATTTTTAAAGTCACTCTACCCTAGAAAAATGGAATATTCCGCCGTCGCCATTTCGGTTTTCAGCTGTCAATAAAATTACATGTAAACAGTGGAGGTTAAAATGATTTTTTGGCTTTGCTAAGCTTACACTTGGCTATAAGCTTACACTTGGCTATAAGCTTACTTGGCTACACGAAGATTGCAAACAGATTCAGGAGCGCCCGTTTTCATTCTTTTCAATCATCTCAGGTTTGAAAACATATAGAAATTTAAAAAAGAATCTTGATTCATATTCGACGTCTAGGAACCTTGAAATACACAGTAGCTTCTGTCAGAATCGTTTTTAGACACAATTTCTGTTTCATCAGCATGTTTTATTCCAAATATATTTTTTTCATTCCAGACAAAAGCATGCTCTATGGCGAGAGAAGTATTTTATGAAGGCAAGTATTTAAAACAAACACGTGTTAAATTATAACTATTTGCCATGTCTGTTTACCAAAACGCAGTGTGAAAGTATATACGCGTTACACGTGTTAATGGTTGCTAGTGGTGTATAGTCTCCAATTATGTACGTGTTGCACGTGTTAATGGTTTCTAGTGGTTTCTAATCTGCAATTATACGCGTGTTGCACTTGTTATTACTTTTTCTTCGCTTCTTATCTCCAATTATATACATGTTGCACGTGTTAATTGTTTCTAGTGGTTTATAGTCTACAATTATATACGTGTTGCATTTGTCAACGATTTTTAGTTGTCTCTAGTCTAAAACTATATACGTGGTGCACGTGTTAATGGTTTCTTGTGGTTTCTCGTCTAAAATTGTATACGTGTTGCACGTGCTTATGGTTTCTATTGGTTTCTAATCTCCAATTATATACGGTTTCACGTGTTAATGGTTTTTAGTGGTTTCTAGTCGACAATTACATACGTGTTGCACGTGTTAATGAGTTCTAGTCGTTTCTAGTCTACAATTATATACGTGTTGCACGCGTTAATGAGATCTTATCTACTAGCATAACAAATAGTTGTTAAAATAGTCTATATCATCTAGACACACTCAAGTTGTCTGCGAGCGCTAGCGAGCGTCCATCGTATGGATTTTTTTTGATAGAACTCTCGCGAGAGGTCTGGCTGATCGAGACCTTGGATGATCGAGGCTTGTTAAAAGTGTTGGCTCAGTATAGACACGTTTGCATTAAAAAATGTTTTGTAATCTCATATATTTCAGTGAACACAATAAAGCCAATAAATGGAAGATAAAGACCAGAAGATACGACAATATGATGCCAATACACGCAAATAATGGATGACTCATATAATAACCATTGTAAGGCGAGGATTTAATAACGTTATCAATGATATTTTATTATACGAGTGTATGTTCGTTGTGTTTATGATCAGCTAATTCGTCCGTTTATCAAACATGTTTTTAGCTGGAATAAATACCATCCAAAAGTCTAGTTACCAACAATTAGTAAGGCTTCAGTAGCTATGATATTGGATTGAGGAACTGATTTTAAAAACAATATTTTTAAATGTGTAATTTTTTTTGCATTTTGTTATTACAAGAAATTGGAGATATTGCGGTTATAAACGAAGTGTTGATTGTGATGTGTAGATAAGCAATGAGAAGCAATGAGAGACGATACTCGGGTGTCATATGTGTGTAAGATTAAGACTTGTGCCAAAATAGAATATGAACAATACTGCAGTGATGATGATGATGAATATAACATGTGCTTAACTAAGTAGAATATAAACGGTACATAGGCTTAACATAACAGAGCATGTGGTAAACGACATTAATCATGTCCTAGTACTTAACGACACACATAATGTGCTTAACGACACAGATCGTGTGATTATCAACACAATGAATAACAACATCAGGTGCCGACACAGATCGTCTACTTAATGACATAGATCGTTTGCTTAATAACATATATCGTGTGCTTAATAACATATATCGTGTGCTTAACGACACATGCTGTGTGCTTAACGACATAGATCGTGTGATCGTGTGCTTAACTACATATATCGTGTTTTAACGGCATATATTGTGTGCTAAAATTACTGAACATCGTACTTACGTAACTGCGCTATTGTGTGGTTTTACGATTGGTTCATAGGTACTGTGAGACATGGTTGTTCCCTAGAATCTCAAGAATGTGTCCGCAACCTCTATAATGTGTTAGCAACCTCTAGAATGTGTCAGCAACCTCAAAAATGTGTCATCATACTCTAGAATATGTCAGCAACCACTAAAAACAAACAACAAGATAGACGTATACTTGCCTTGAATACTAGTACTGTTGTAAACATATATTTAAAGAATGTCAGACAAGCTGTTGTATACGTACATTAATGGAAAATAGTAAATGCTGTTGTATACGTACGTTAAAGGAATGTCGGAAAAGCTGTAGTATACATACATTAAAGGAATGTCAGACAAGCTATTGTATACGCACATTAAAGGAATGTCAGAAAAGCTGTTTTATACATACATTAAATGAATGTCAGACGCTGTTGTATACGTACATTAAAGGAATGTCAGACAAGCTGTTGTATATATAAATTAAAGTAATGTTAGACAAGCTGTTGTATACATACATTAAAGTAATGTTACACAAGCTGTTATATACATACATTAAAGGAATGTCTGAATTATGCTGTTGCATACCTACATTAAAGGAATGTCAGACAAGCAGTTGTATACATACATTAAAAGAATGTCAGACAAGCTGTTGAATACATACATTAAAGGAATGTCTGAATTATGCTGTTGTATACGTCCATTAAAGGAATGTCAGACAAGTTGCTGTATACATACATAAAGGAATGTCAGACAAGCTGTTGTATACGTATATTAAAGGAATGTCAGACAAGCTGTTGTATACATACATTAAAGGAATGTCTGAATTATGCTGTTGTATACGTACATTAAAGGAATGTCAGACAAGCTGTTGTATACATACATTAAAGGAATGTCAGAATTATGCTGTTGTATACGTACATTAAAGGAATGTCAGACAAGCTGTTGTATACGTGCATTTAAGGAATGTCAGACAAGCTGTTGTATACGTACATTAAAGGACTGTCAAACAAGCTGTTGTATACGTACACTTAAGGAATGTCTGAATTATGCTGTTGTATACGTACATTAAAGGAATGTCAGACAAGCTGTTGTATACGTACATTAAAGGAATGTCAGACAAGCTGTTGTATACGTACATTAAAGGAATGTCAGACAAGCTGTTGTATACGTACAATTAAGGAATGTCTGAATTATATGCTGTTGTATTTGTATATACGTACATTAAACGAATGTTTGACATGTTGTTGTATTCGTGCATTTAAGGAATGTCTAAATTATGTTGTTGTATACGTACATTAAAGGAATGTCTGACATGCTGTTCTAGACGTACATTAAAGCTATGTCTGAATTATGCTGTTTTATTGGTGTATACGTACATTAAAGGAATGTCTGACATGTTGCTGTATATGTACATTTAAGGAATGTCTGAGATGTTGCTGTATACGTACACTAAAGGCATGTCTTAATTATGCTGTTGCATGCGTACACTAAAGGAATGCTTGACATGTTGTCGTATTCGTGCATTTAAGGAATGTCTAAATTATGCTGTTGTATACATACATTAAAGGAATGTCTGAATTTTGTTGTATACATACTCTAAAGGAATGTCTGACATATTGTTGTAGTCGTACATTTAAGGAATATCTGACTTGCTGTTGTATTGCTGTATACGTACACTAAAGGAATATCTTAAATATGCTGCTATATACGTACACTAAATGAATGTCTGAATTTTGCTGTTGTATACGTACAGTAATGGAATGTCTCACATGCTGTTGTATACTTTCATTAAAGGAATGTCTGAATTATGTTGTTGTATACGTATATTAAAAGAATGTCTGAATTATGCTGTTGTATACATACATTAAAGGAATATCTGACATGTTGCGGAATGTCTGACATGCTGTTTTAACGTACATTAAAGGAATATGTCTTACATGCTGTTGTTAAGGACATTAAAGGAATGTCTGACATGATGCGTAATGTCTTACATGATGCTGTTAAGTACATTAAATGAATTTCTGACATGTTGTGAAATGTCTGACATGCTTTGGAATGCCTGACATGCTGTTGTTAAGTATACTAATGGAATATCTGACTTGTTGTGGAATGTTTGACATGTTGCGGAATATCTGACATGCTGTTGTTAAGTACATTAAAGGAATGTCTGACATGTTGTGGAATGTCTGACATGCTATTGTTAAGTATAGTAATGAAATATCTGACATGTTGTGGAATGTCTGACATGCTTTGGAATGCCTGACATGCTGTTGTTAAGTATATTAATGGAATATCTGACTTGTTGTGGAATGTTTGACATGTTGCGGAATATCTGACATGCTGTTGTTAAGTACATTAAAGGGATGTCTGACATGCTGTGGAATATTTAGATTATTTTCCCGTCGCTAATGTACCAACAATAACGTGCCTTGGGAGATGTTAACAATGAAAAAAAAGTGCAAGAGAGACAACTACCGTCAGTGTATTTTCAGACAGTGGAATAGCATTTTCTATTGAGACACATGGGATGCGAACGCAGTTGGAGTTGAAAAATGAAGTTTATTCGAATTTAAACACTTTCTTTTTTTCAACGGACTGAAACTATTTACATTAAGGCTTAAACAATGCCATTCTTTTCAGTTATTATATTGTTGTTATACGGCCTATGAACACAAGCAGGCATAACATGCAATGATTTAAAGAACACAGTCAACCAAAAGCATGCATTCGAAAATACAACAATTACAAGGTCAGATAGAAGCAGAGTGTGCGAGACCAAAAACATAACAAGCTTGACAAGAAGGCCGCTGGTGCCTAATTGAATTGAAGTGAATGTTGTTTAACGGCTCATCAACACAGTATAGGTTATTTAGAGCCGCCCCAGGGAGAGGGGAAGGATACATATGAATCCGGGAACCGTGCCATACACTTATTATCGAATATATTCCTGGTTCTTTAACGTGCTCGGAGGACAGACCGATTCACGAGACCGCCCGGTTTAACGTTCCCATCCTACGGACGAGGCTAAGGGAAAGTGTCTTGTCCAAGAACACACCGACGAAACTCAGTGGCACCACGGAGGATTGAACCCGGGGCCTCCGGTTACAAATCCGCATTCTAGGGTGGTACGACATGTCAATATTTTGGTTATTTAGAGTCGCGTTCTATTGTCTGATATATATGCTCACTTTAAACTTGTATATCGCTTTTATATAGCTGTATAATGTATATTTAATAAATTGTATAACAATAAAGCGAATGTTCCCCTCGTTTCTTATTTCATTTTAGTGATGAATTGCTTGGCATTAAATTTGGCACAGGTCAGCAATCAATGTGTTTGCATTACCAAAACAACATACAAACAAGACAACATACAACGTTTGATATGTCACGGATATTAGATTTGAATTGCTTATATCAAATATAATGGGACTGGGATGAGACCACATGATAATGCGGAACAATGAGAGAAAGCGCAGAGCAAAATAACCACAACTATACCTTTATTAGAGTTATTGCCCTTTGAAACGGTATACTTACAATTCTTGTCCGGAGTATAACTTAAAAACTACTAATAGTACTGGAATGAAATGAGGGCAATACAAAATGTACAGAGCATATGAAACATCACTCTACAGTTATTTAAATTAGAGTTATTGTCCTTTCTAATGTTATATTTATTATTATTATCTGGTACAAAACTCGAGAACTACTAATGAGATTAGAACGACATTTGACATCATGATGATGGGAGCATTGAGACAAATTGTAAAATGCAAGAACCATAAGTATATCCTCATTTAATTTCGAGTTATTGTCCTTAGTAATCTTGCATTAATAATTCTTGTTCAGGGCATAACTTGAAAACCACTAATGGAATTGGGATGCAAGTTTACACAATATAGGGCAATACGAGAAAATGTGGAGCACACGAACCATAACTTTATACTCATCCCAATAAGAGTGACTGACCTTTGTCAGTAAATACATGCAATTTACAAGCTACGTAACTACAGGGACTGTATTGAAACACAATGATATAGGGATGAGAGAAAGTGTAGACCATAAAACTAAGAAACATTGCCCTTTGTAGTTGTATACATGTTATTATTGGAGAGCACTGTAATAACAACACATAAAATATTTTTTAAACTTTAATAGATTTGGCAAATATTGGGCGTGGCATGGATTGATAAACAAGCCCCAATCATGGGGCTTAACAATTGGGCTGCCGGTAAGCACAAAAGACCATTATGGCAAGCCCTTACAGTAGAAAGCATTAAGCAATAAAGCAAATTGAATATTACAATATTAAGGACATAAATACATGTGCACCAAATTAAATGTTCATTATGAAAGCAACTTTTCTGATAAGCATTTAAGCAAGTGTTGAAAGCACGGTTGTTATTCAAGCATAATTACAAGTGCACCGAATTCAATCAATTCAAATGTTTTTAGCAATTCGTACGGACAGCAAATTTGTATATAATTTATGTTTAGATTACAATTCAGTCTCTGGGTATACAGGAGCTGAATAAAGTTAAACTCAAAAATTTAGGTTTAGATTACAATTCAGTCTCTGGGTATACAGGAGCTGAATAAAGTTAAACTCAAACTTATATGTCCTTCCTTTCACACCTTCGCTGCCCGCACACAAACACATTAACTAGTTGTGATCCAAATGTTCCATCAAGTATGTAAGTGCACTGAATGTCCATGCCACACCAGTAATTGTTGACTAGGTAAGTGGATCCAGGTGAAGGCATCAACTAAAAATATATAACTCAGAAAAAGCAACATGATCTTGCAACATAAAATGCTATCTTTTGAATAGAAGTATTGACACACATTTAGACTGTCTTAGATGAACTTGTTGTACTTATACAACTGAAAGACAATATTATCGATTTAAATCAAATGATCCTGTGGGCAGGGAGGGAGGGAATTTCAGTTTTTAAATGTAAGCTCAAAGCAAATCTTACCTATTTGTGAACAAATCAACATGCCGGTGTACATATACGAAGAAATGCACCGTGAAAATTACTCAAGTCCAGACTCTATTGTGCCCATCGCGTGAGGTACACCTTGACGCGTTCGTTGGCGGACGGACCACAAACCCCAGAACCAACACACACACACGTGAAAATTACTCGTATCCTCCAATAACTGTGACTACAAAATAGATTTTTTATAGTCAGTATTATTGGAGAGCACTGTAATAACAACACATAAAATATTTTTTAAACTTTAATAGATTTGGCAAATATTGGGCGTGGCATGGATTGATAAACAAGCCCCAATCATGGGGCTTAACAATTGGGCTGCCGGTAAGCACAAAAGACCATTATGGCAAGCCCTTACAGTAGAAAGCATTAAGCAATAAAGCAAATTGAATGTTACAATATTAAGGACATAAATACATGTGCACCAAATTAAATGTTCATTATGAAAGCAACTTTTCTGATAAGCATTTAAGCAAGTGTTGAAAGCACGGTTGATATTCAAGCATAATTACAAGTGCACCGAATTCAATCAATTCAAATGTTTTTAGCAATTCGTACGGACAGCAAATTTGTATATAATTTATGTTTAGATTACAATTCAGTCTCTGGGTATACAGGAGCTGAATAAAGTTAAACTCAAACTTATATGTCCTTCCTTTCACACCTTCGCTGCCCGCCATATGGATGGGAGCCCGGACACTCCCATCATGGAGTGTCCAGGCTCCCATCCACCGCCAAAAACGGAGGAAACATTTTCATTTTTGGCAGCAGCGAAGAGTGCGTATCAAAAGCAAAATATCCAAATGCCACGCCCAAAACAGAAAAGGTGCCAAAAAAGTATAAATTTCCTTAGCACTGCCCACTTTTAATGAAACATTAAAATCCAGCCAGAAACTGGTTAAGAAAAGTTGTTCCCCACATTTGATATATGAACACCATCCGGTTCAAGACAGGTATCATCAGCCTGAATGTCTATAGCAGATAATGACCCTAATATCTATTATCGCCTTAGTAGCATAACTGTTTAGCCTCTTTCTGGCCCTTTCCATTTCAAAAGGGTGGTTAGGCTAACGCCATGAAAGCCTAGGAAGTATGCGAGACCAAATAACGACCACATTATGTAAATTGACCCTAAAAACTCGGTCAGAAGCTTAACATGCTTTCTAAGAACCTTTAATGGGTATTTCTCTAAATCAATTCCCCAGGACCACATTGTTGATGCATCAGACATTGACAAAATAAATAAATGTCAGAAAAGTATCCAGTATGTAAAGGTTGGAGGAAGACTTTAACCTTTAATGTGTGGCGCCAAACACAAATTGACTGTTAAACGTTTCGAAGCTGTCATAAATTAGCATCAGCAATATAAAGAATATGAAGTGTAACATGTACATGTTACTCAGTGTCAGACCTTGACCATTGAATGATTTCTGATTAAGGATGTGTCCTTTCCTCTGTTTTCGTGTTCCACTGTTATTTCATTTCAGTCAGCAAACAACTGATATACATTTGTTCGTATATACTATGCACATTTTCCCAATTTAACTTTTGCCGCCTTGATAATCAAGTTTGTGTCTATTGTGAACGGGTCTTTAACTGTACTTTTACCTTTAACCTACGATCGGTTTTTAGAATTTTGTATCAATCATCATCATCTTCAGAGGCCTAAGTAATTGATGAACAGTTAGGCAATCAATCGGTACATGCATGTGTACAAGCCATATATAGTAACTCTCAATTGATGTCCTTGCTCCACTATTTTATTAGCCACACTAGAAATAGCAAGTATTTGCATAACGATCTAATCCTATCTGAAAGCTGATCCATCCATACACTCCGACAACAATAGACGAAGAACATGTATCCATTTCAAGTAAATTCAGGGTTCGACATTAACAGTTGTCCCCTTTACCTGTGCGATATAGATTCTACTGGGGACAAGTTAATTGTCCCAGGTGACCTGTCCTACGGACAACTAAATTTTTTAACAGACATGAATTTTTTATCTTTAAAACTTGTGGCTGAAAAAATGTCAAAACATTGGCGAGCACATTGTAAATGACAAATAAAAACCATCTTGTTGTCATTGGTGGAATGCAACTGAGGGAATGTAATGTCACTTTCATGATTGATCTTGTTTTTTGTATCACTTTTACATGAAGTGCTGGGAAAAGTAAATTTGACTGGGGACAAATAACTGGTGTAAGTTACTTGTCCTATGGAGTAGTTGCTGAAAAAAGTTAGTTTCAAACCCTGAAATTAGTCCACATTTAAAAGGTTAGCCGCAAAACTATGTAAACTCCTTTTGACTAATACATAAAGGTGATGTCATAGTGATTTGATTCTGACTATTGAAATGACATTTACCTCATTTATCACCTTCCTGTATGACAACCTAAGATGAGGTTGTTGAATTGGATGACGTGTTATTAGAATACCATTTGCAGCCTGCCCAGGTTCTATTGTGCATATACCTTTTGGACGCCCTGTTGTGTATATGACTATGACTATTGACTATAAACCCCAGAGCTACACACACACATTACAGTGTGGAACCTTGCAGAGAAGTCTATTTTGAATAGAACACAGCATAGGTAGAAGTGGTTTTATAATTTGGCGACCATGCACATAACTGGTTTAAAGTGCTATGTATTGAATAGGGACAATCGGAAAGGAAAAGCTAACTTAACTTCAATGAACCGCTGACAAAACTACCTGGTGCAGGATAAATAAAACATCATCCCGTTGCAGGATAAATAAAACCTCATCGATCAAAAGGAATAGCCCTAAACTAAACCAATGATCAAATAGAATAGCCTTAAAATAAGGCTTATGAAAAGTATGTAACTTCTTTCCAGGTCTTGAATATGTACACAACTGATAAGGCACTGTCGATGTAATAAATATGAATGTACTAAAGAACTGTAGGGATATATTCCCCAAACTCCACACGAAAACTTTCGAAATGAACCATGTTTTGAAAAGCTGATGGGTGGCGTAGGCTTATCTTGTATAACAGGTAAAAAGTGGAACATTACATACAATACCAACACTGGAGAACTCTATGACCTGTTCCACACAATGCATCCGATACAGACATAGGAACGTTTGACCGGTCTTAAGTGAACTTGATGGTTACACAAACTGAAATATAAGGCAACTTGTTCGAGAGAAGGAAACACAATAAACCTTGAAAGATGTGATAGAGATCCAATCATAAATAATCGGCAACAGCAACAGCATCCGTATATAAACCTGTAATGAAAACATCATTGTAAGCAAACTGAATAAATTAAGGCTGTTTGCTAGACGAAAAGCATTGTATGTTTTATAAACAGTCAATCTAGAAAAAAGGCAAGTACAAAAGAGGCATGAATTGATTTTAAACTGTTAAACCGTATTAATTCAAATGAAAATAATGCCATATCCAACACAATGCTTCCGCACTATGATAGACGCACTCCCAGACAGTATGACGTTACCTATCGCTCTGGGTCATGAATATGCATTGCCTCCATTGACAGACCAACAACTTTTATTAGCAGCAACAGTAAACAGCAGCAAGTTAAAATTAGCGGAGATCAACAAACTGTTGAGATATACTTATCCGCAGTAAGAAAACATACATGTATAGCCCAAACACTCCAATTACATGGTTAGCATCATAAAACACGATTTCACCAACAGTGTTGGGAGTTAAATAATAGCAGCAGAAGCTGAAAAGAATAATAGCAGCAGAAGCTGAAAAGATAGTGCACAACCACGATGATGATAACAATAGGCTAACATTATGGCTAGATAAACATTACTCCATCAACTAGACGGTGTCAACACATTTTTCTTATATAAATGGTTTTCATAATAGTTCTTAAGTAATATTTGCAGTAGATATGGATCTAATCCGCATAATGACAACATGACAAAATTTAGCTCTGACTTGAGTAGAATAAAAATATTTTCCAATGTGACTCACTGTTATTTACAGTTTTAATTGCCTCTCGAATGACTCAATAATTGTTATGATTATTTTTTTCATTGTGTTTGCAAATTGATTCAGTGAGTTGAAAATGTAGTCTAACTACCGTCATTACAAACAGGATATTGTTTACTTTGATACCATTTTAAATTTCCTAGTGTAAACTGTTTGCAGTAACAATGTTTTACTGTAACAAAAATTGAAAAGTTCTGAACAATCATCCGCATAATGACAACAGCCATACACCAACCATCAATATCTACAATGAATTTGCAGACTCCTGGTGGAAACATGATACATATGATAATGTTTGGTGATTTTTGCATTATCTACGACAACATCATTATAAGTGTATAAAAACGAGTCCTTTTCCGGATGAAGTGCAACATCTGTTCCTCTAACTGACTAACATCTGTGTACGGCCGCTTCTGCAACCTCTCAACGATCTGTGACGGCACTGAATAGCTGAACGATATCCACACCCTTCGGATCTGCTGGGAGGCAACCGCTGACTTTTCCAGGCGTTAACTGGCAGTGAAGTAACCCTTGAACTGGCCGCATTATCCAGTGTGATTATGAAAACAAAATTGATGTACAATGTATAAACCACAAATGGAATACAAATGAAAATAAAATTCTAAATAGTAATACAAACGTATTGTAATAACTGTTTGTGCAGTTTTCATGTAGAACTAGTCTATTATTATTTATTTTATTTTATTTATTTATTCTTATTTATTTTTATTTTTTATTTATTTTTTTATTTTTTGATGTATTGTTTTATTTTTTATTTTTATTTTTTATTTTTTTATTTTTATTTTTTTTATTTTTTTTATATAGGTATTATTATTATTATATTTATTTAATTATTATTATTACCATGGATTTATATGTACACGTATATAAATCCGTGTTATTACCCCACACCCAAAAACTGAATAAACGCACCCAGCAATACACATTTGCAGTTAAACTCTCGCTAGCCTAGCTAGACATCCACATTGTTCTAATTTTAGCATAGGCCCTAGATATAAGCAGCTGTTGACCGAGTTAACGTTAACATGAGAGTGCGTTCTCCACCTGCATACACCAGTAAACAGATATTAAAGGGACATTCCATTTTGGAATTAGGTGAATCAGGTGGATAAGTTACTCCCAAACCCGCAGCAAACCCCGCTAAACGAACGCGTTAAACACTTCAATTCGACCCCGACAGCCACAAACCACACAATATCAGAGTAATATTAATCAATGTCTACCTAAAGTCCCTGAAATCTTAACTGCGTGAGAAACGATACGGCACTACACACGGCGGGAGGAATCATGTTTTTATTTATTAATATCCACGACCTATATGAATTATCAGAATAGAAACAAAGAAAGAGACGAAATAAAGCTTATGTGAATAAAATTGGAAATACAAATTTCTCCGGCGAGAACCCAAAAAATGGCGCAAAAATGGTAAAATGGAAAACATTATTTGCATCCAGGAACCACGTAAACATCGGTATGAATAAATAGAAACGAATACATCCTAATAGATGACAAAATCATGAGCACCAGCAATATTACAAAATCATAGATCCTGCGTGTCTGATGTTAATAAATTTCAGTTTTTAAATGTAAGCTCAAAGCAAATCTTACCTATTTGTGAACAAATCAACATGCCGGTGTACATATACGAAGAAATGCACCGTGAAAATTACTCAAGTCCAGACTCTATTGTGCCCATCGCGTGAGGTACACCTTGACGCGTTCGTTGGCGGACGGACCACAAACCCCAGAACCACACACACACACACGTGAAAATTACTCGTATCCTCCAATAACTGTGACTACAAAAAAGATTTTTTATAGTCAGTATTATTGTCTAGAGCATAACTTAAAAACTACTAATTGAATAGGGTTGGATTGAAACATAACGCAATGATAGAGGGCAATGAGAGAGAGTAAAGGCCATAGAAATTAGAGCC
Organism: Cyrtodaria siliqua; assembly: GCA_037043455.1. Lineage (NCBI taxonomy): Eukaryota > Metazoa > Mollusca > Bivalvia > Adapedonta > Hiatellidae > Cyrtodaria > Cyrtodaria siliqua. Next base: position 195,599 of record JAWPHD010003590.1, read on the forward strand.
ATATTTATATCTTTATCCAAATAAGAGGTATTGCCCTTTGTAATGTTATACTTATGATTATTGACAGGAGAATAACTTGAAAACTATAATGGGACTGGAATGAAACTCGAACAACCGATTCTGCTAATTTTCTCTCTTGTTTGTGTTTGTTGCTTCAAATATAATATACTCTTTTCAGTATTTACAAACACAACGATAAGGAGACATATGTGAGGGGGTGCGGAGAGCAAACCCATAATTATATCTTAACCCTTAACAAGCTAAGCACGACTATAATAGCCTTTGCTGATCAAGGTTTACAATGTCCGGCTGCTGATAAGTAATTTCCCCCAAAACACCCCTTTGTCACATTATGGAATAGTCTTAATTCAAAGAAAGAACAGTCCATTATACATATATGTAGAGGGTTAAGGGTTAAATCAAATTAGCGGTATTGTTCTAAATGCAATTTTCTACTTGTACTTCTTGTCCGGAGCATTACTTGAAAACTACTAATACATGTATGATTGCATTGGAAAGGGGTGGTGAGACAAAGTGCAGAACACAAGAACCATAACTCTATCTTTATTCAAATTAGAGTTATATTCCTTTGTAATTTTATAATAATAATTTGTGTCCGGAGAATAACTTGAAAACTACTAATGGGAATTGAATAAAACTTTACAAAAACATGGTAGAGGGCAATAAAAGGTAGTGGAGAGCACAACAAATTATAGCTCTAATGTTAGCTTGAGTAAATACAGAAATAGAAATAGCCCTGTTTGAACACTTACATTTATTTTAATATAACATGTTTAACACATCTCTTGTCTGGAATACTCTTGTCTGGAATATAACATAACATAACATAATTTTATTCAGCATTAAACCATTACAATAGTTTATAGCCTACAAAATGAATAATACAATCTTTCTCCCATTCATGATGACATAATGTAAATAAATATAAATAGCAAATGTTCATTCCAATTCTTTTCAAGGAGGAATGCAAATTCTTATATCCCGGAAAATGTTATTATAAAAGTTGTTATACAATCAATGCGTTAAATTATAATTATTACAATGCGCTTTTCAGAGGCACACTATAATGGATTATATTCTTCTGTTAATTGGTATAGGTAACACATGTTGTTGCCTGCTTTTGACCTATGTGTGAGAAAAAAAATCGCTCATACCATGTACTAACACATGGAGCTATAGAAGTTTATTATTTTTGAACATTTTCTCTTTGACCGTATGTTCACGATACGCATTCATTCACAGGCATCGGTACATCCGATATTCTTATGAAGTATATTCCGTATAACAGGGGGACCCACTTCAACGAAACATATGATCGCTGGTATAGATGTCAGTGACAGGTGGACCCACTTCAGCGAAACACGATCGCTGGTATAGCTGTCAGCCGTTAATATTGTTGCATAATCATGATAATAACCGTAACTGGAGGGGAAATAAATAAACATGTAAAATCAAAATTACTCCGCGTAATGCACTTCTCAATACTTGCGTTTATGTATTTGAGACTGCTTCCTGCGGAATCTTAATGCTGTATGTTTGCATGTACATTAGTGGTATTACCTTAAGTACAAATGTCTGTCGATGCTGTTTGCAAATCGACCAAGACAATGGCAAATATGTATATATTCGCTGAAAGCATCCAATTGCATGTACACCTCTGAGGTGTACTCATGTTTACAATGTATTCCTGTTATAACAAGAGATGTCGGAGCTAAAACAATGTGGGGGTGGGGTTGGGGTTAGGGTTAGGGGCGGGGCGGGTATAGAAACTCGGGCCGATATAAAATTATTGTTAGAATCTCATACAAATTATAGTAAAATTTGAATCTCATACAAATTATAGTAAAATTTGGGGCAGGGTGTGAAATTTATTTTTTATTTTTTATCAGTTTTAATCCAAAATTGCTGTCATTTAAAAGAAATGTATGGTCGAAAGGCAAATATCCAAATAATGGAAGATAAAATGAAAACAATACCCCTCCCACTGTCCTGCATGTGAGGGGAGCCCATAAAGCAATGGGGGTGGTGGGGGGGGGGCACTGTCCTGCATGTGAGGGGAGCCCATAAAGCAATGGGGGGGGGGGGGGGGTCATCATTGATATATGGGTAGATTTGATAAAACAAAACAACACAGACATATAAAAAACAAAAAAAAAAAACCACTTCGGGTGGTGGTGATGATGGGGTGGTGGGATGTTGTGGCGGAACATATTGATAAACTGATGAAACAAAACAACAGAGATATATAAAAAATAAAAATTAAAAAATACATTCGGGTGGTGATGATGAAAATGGGGGTGGTGGTGGGGGAGGGGGGAAGATATATAAAAAAATACATATTCGGGTGGTGGGGGATGGGTGTGTGGAGGTAACATACCTATATGTGTAAAAACTGACCAAAACAACACAGAAATATGTAAAATAATAATAAACAAATCGAGTTTTGGGGAGGGGCTGGGGGATGGGGGTCGGGGGTTGGGTTGGGGGCAACATAGCTATATGTGTCAGAATTTACCAAAACAACACAGACATATGAGAAAAGAAAATGAGTTTCGAGTGGGGGGGGGGGGAGGGCGGAGGGAATGCGGGTGGGTAGGCGGGTAGGGGGGGGGGACAACATAGATATATAGGTAGATAGGTATTTTATTCAAACATAAGGCATTACGCCCAATAGTTCACATGCAAATAGTACATACATATAAACATGTATATGAAATACACACAATATTTTCCAGTTAATGACAATTTGTATAATTGAGTTTCAAGATCATCTGTATATGTTACTAGTTAAAAAGTATTTGACAACTAAGTACTGATCAGTACACATTTATATCTGTGGACAAAAATGGAGAAAATGATATTTATTTGTAAAACATGTCGTCTCTTCTTTTAAAACTTTTACTAATGAAAACGGACAGTTTCTTAATAAATTCTTGTTTTCTGTTGTCATAAGTTCAATAAATTTTGGTATGTTTGGCCGTTTCCAAAAATATTTGTTAACATATTCTTTTCTAATATCATGATATAGTGAACACTCCAATATATATGTAAGAACTGGCCAAGACAACACAGAAATATGTAAACAAACAAAAAAAGTGGGGGTGGGGAGGCTGGAAGGGTGGTGGTAGGGGAGGGGGGGCGGTGGTGGGGGGGGGGGAGGGGCAACATAGCTTCTATGTGTAAGAATTGACCAAAACAACACATAAAACAAGTCTTGGCCAAATTTGGCTGTGATAGGATACTAAATGTAAGACTTGTAAACACACCTTACACGCACACCTTGATGTGGGACGCCGACGCCGACGCCGATGCCGACGCCGGGGTGATTACATAAGCTCTCTTATTCTTGGAATAGTCGAGCTAAAAAGTAATCCCTCATGTTTAAGAATGAAGCAACTGTCAATGAAAACATGCGGTAAACTTTGACCTGTTTAAACGAACTGTAAGGAAAACTGTTTTACAAGAATTGTGACCCCACCTTTTCAGGTGATATTTTTAAGTGGAAAGTTATTTTTCAATATCAAAATAACACTGCTGCGTAATATCCAGAGTTGATAAGAGGTTTCAGCAAATCATTAATATGTGACATTTTAACATTGATGTTAATAGGGAAAATAATTGATGGTTTGATACGTGATACATTAATTAATGCAATAACTTGGACTCCATCAGACTCATAACGAGGAACACATTTTCGATGCAAATTGGTAAAATAAACTCAGAAATACGTTTTGAGCGTTTTATTCACATTTTGTCTATAAAAGCCGTATCATTTTGATTTTAAATTTATTTTTTTTCCGTCTTAAAATGATGTGTTTGTGATGCTTTTGTGATTGAACTTTTTTTTTTTTTTTATAAATGTGTAGGATTGCATGTTTGATAAAACCACTAAATATTTCCCCTACCCCACTAAAATAGGATACTGTGAAACAATATAGATTTGTGTAAAAGGTAAAATAATATTCCTTAAAGCTACAGACCCTGTATTTAAATCGCTTTCTTCTTTGTAGGCATGTCATTGTTTTTGTATCTTCGTGTTCACCAGCTCATGGCGAAATCGGGTATTTGAAGGTACTATAGCTCTATATAAGGCATGTGGGCGTATACCTAAGGCAAATGGGAGCGGTTTAACGCTTACTACCAACTTCAAGCTCGTGAAACATGGCTGGAAACCCGTATCTATACAAGCTTTATAGTGCACATATCACTGGGGGTAAACCCGGTATCAACGCAAATGGATTCTCGACGAAAATCAGTCACGGTTGCGCGACGAAAAGTCAATACTGCCTGTATTATGTAGTTATTCGGCATAACAATGGCATTGTATAAATCTGTCACGGTGTCCTAACGATTGCAATTCTAATGTCACGGTTTCTCCCTTACGGTGTCACGGACTTTCTACGACAATTACAGGGTTGATTAATGGAAGGAATCGTAGCTACTAGTAGGTTTGAGAGTGTGATGGAGTTACTTTTGAGGAAGGATTTTCCATATGCATAAAGGAAGATGAAACTGATGAGTCCACCTTAAAGGGACACACGGTAATCGAAACTAGCTTAGTTTTTATGCCCCCACCACAGAATGGTGACGGGGCATATAGCGTTAGCCATGTCCGTCCGTCCTTCCTTCAGTCCTTCCGTCCCGAAAAGTTTGTGTGTCTATCTCCTCCAACAGTTTTCAACCGATTGCTTCGAAACTTTACAAGATGCTTACCTATGATGTCAAGATGTGTATATCGTTTCGACGTCAACATCAACCCAGTATTACCGGAGTTATGGCCACTTTTTCGTCAAATTTTACGTTTTACACTGATTGTTTTGCAGTGGGGGCATCCGTTTCCCATGGACACATTTCTAGTTTTACATAAAAATGCATTTGTTTAATCAGTAATATTAATTATAAGAATAGTATAAGGCAAATTGTTTTTTGCATGTTACTATCTTAACTGTTGATTATATTTCATCAGTACCATTCAAACCCATGGTAGAATAACGACGAAAAGTTAAACAATCAACATTATATTTAAATATATGCAATTATGTTTAAAATCAAAATAAAATGGAGTGTCTAGCTACAGTAGAATGGTTCTGCACGTTAAAAGGTTCTAGGCCCATTCTCCATATTTTATCTCGATGTACATGGAGGATGAGCCTGGCATGTTCATTCCTATTAGGCGCCATATAACCTTTCATGTGTCAGTGCGTCTTAAAACCAATTAAATTTAATTTAATTAAAGTCAAAATGATGCAAGATTAATTAATCTAAAGGCTAATGTTAATGCTCAATCCGGGGCTAGAGGGCATAAACGGTAGCAAGCATCAATCAAACCGAGACTGCAATATTTTTTGTATTTATCGTGTTCTGCGATTTCAAAATGTCTCATTTCATGCTCTTTCTCCTTTTAACGAGTACACCAGCGAACACAGGGTTAATCAGGACTGTTATTCATTCGATCTTTGGAGATCGCTGAGCCCGATATTTATATTTAGTTATCCGTGGTACATTTTCAATTTCTTTTGTTTTCTTACTTAATTTTCCACTACTCCGGCCGATAAAAGGCTCTGGATATTGTTTAACCATTCATAGGATATGTTGTCTGCTTTTTAATTTAGTCTTTTGGCTGTTACTTGTGATACGCAGGCTTCATAACCGCTGCTCCCAACTAAATTCCATTATGTTTATTTCGCTCTTCGGGGCATTTAATTTTATTAGATACTGGGACCATACGCCGTACGACATGGGGAAGAAATATACTCCATGTCCACCGCCATATGCATGCCATCTTCGGGATGGTTAACATTTTGTACTATTGATTTTATGAATATTGAGTTCTGCTCAACCCGGGACTAGAGGGCGTGAGCGGTAGCTAGCATATTTCACTACCGTTCATGAACAGTCTCAATCAAACCGAGACTGCAATATTTCGTATATGTCGTGTTCGGCCGTTTCCAAAGGTCCACTCTCATACTGTTTTTTGTAGTATGTTGGTTACGCTACAATATGGAATGTTAAAAATATAAATAATATGATGGGTATGACGAATATATGAAGATTTAGTAGCGTCACAATAGTCTTTGACACTAGCATGAAAAGAAAAAATCGTCGTTGAGTAACCGTTACATTAAAAATGTTGTCGTCGAGATGCCGTGACACTTTCAGGGAGAAACCTTGACACGCATTTTTTTTTAAACTGTTGTTATTACCCTATGACAAAAAAATACGAACTAATTATTTTTTCTACTGGTTTGTATACATGTTTTGATAAAGCATAATGTATTAAAGTGCAATACATTTTAAAGTTTTTAAGAATTCTTTCATTTTAAAAATTTATGTATAAAATGTGGTTTATGTAGAAACTATGCAAAACACTTTTATTAAACATAATTAGTTAACCCATATTAGCGTATATAATGATGTATTTCGCGTGAAAAACTCTCTAAAAAGCAAAATACTTACCATTTTCATTTAAAATTTTGTTTGTAAACAGACATTGTTGAGAATCATTGACTATTCTTCACGGTGGCGAAACCGATACCACTGTCGATGAGCAACCGTGACTGGTTTTCGTCGAGAATCTATCTGCGTTTACACCCAGGGCATATTTAATTTCTTTACCTGCTTCCAACAAAGTAACATAAAAATACACACACATTCACTGAAAAATAGTATAGCCTATACAAATTTCGAAATCATGACTTCCGGATTGACAATCACTGTGCTTTGCCATTGGGCTAATCCAGTTAGGGGTTGATTGTTTGTCGATATACTGTTAGCATTGTACTGTTATCCTTAGCTGACTTCGTGTATCTGAATCTGAATCTGAAAAAGTACGTTGCAGGGCCAGTGAAGGCATAAATCGCAACGGAAGAGAGATGATTGTTAACACTGTTTATGTTAAGAGTGTTGTAGAGCTGTCTTAAAGCTCCCCACTGTCTTCGCGTACACAACACTGTCCTCTAGTTTGCTCCACTCTATAACTGTTTCCGGAAAGAAAGAGTTTTTAAACTGCTCAGTTTTACATTTGAAAGTGTTAAAACATTTACTATTGTTTGTTATTTGATTTTCTATGATGTTTATACATTCAAAGTCACTATATTGTCTGGCTTTTATAATGGACCTTTGGAAACGGCCGAAAACGACACATACGAAATATTGCAGTCTCGGTTTGATTGAGACTGTTCATGAGCGGTAGTGAAATATGCTAGCTACCGCTCACGCCCTCTAGCCCCGGGTTGAGGAGAACTCAATATTAATAAAATCAATAGTACAAAATGTTAACCATCACGAAGATGGCATGCATATGGCGGTGGACATGGAGTTTATTGCTTCCCCATGTCGTACGGCGTATGGTCCCAGTATCTAATAAAATTAAATGCCCCGAAGAGCGAAATAAACATAATGGAATTTAGTTGGGAGCAGCGGTTATAAAGCCTGCGTATCACAAGTAACAGTCAAAAGACTAAATTAAAAAGCAGACAACATATCCTATAAGTAGTTAAACAATACCCAGAGCCTTTAATCGGCCGGAGTAGTGGAACCACCGAATCGAAAATTAAGTAAGAAAACAAAAAGAAATGAAAAAGTACCACCGATAATTAGATATAAGTATCGGGCTCAGCGATTTTATGTTTCGTTTGGCACGGACTGGTGACAAAATGTCATGGCAGGGTAGAGCTGGAGCCTGCCCCTCGACCACCTTATAGAGGAATGTCAGTCTGTTCATCTTGCGTCTGCTTTGCAGGCTTGGAAGTTCAAGATGCTCTAGCATCCTAGAAATGCATCCTTCGTCTCGGGAATTATAATCCCCGGTGATGAAGCGTGCTGCTTGTCTTTGCACCTTCTCAATGTGTTCAATGTCCTTGATGTAGTATGGGTCCCAGATGATAGAGCTGTATTCTAGGATAGATCTTACCAGTGCCAGATATGCTGTTTTTCTGCAGGTGATTGGGCAGTGCTTTAAGTTCCTTCTGATGAAGCCCAGGGAGCAGTTTGCTTTTTTTTTTTTTTTACATGTTTGTTGATTTGATGTTCCATTTTAGATCTGATGAGATCGTTACTCCTAGATATGGCTGATCTTGTACTTGCTGCAGAATATGGTGTTCTAGATGGTAGAAGTGAGATGATTTGCCATTAATACTCAGGATGTAACATTTCTTGGCATTAAACTGCATTCCCCATAATTGTGTCCATTTCTCCAAAGCAGCCATGTCTTTTTGAAGAGGTATATGATCTTGTTGTGATCTGATGCACCTATATAGAAGAGTCGTACCTGTGATTTGACATAAGAAGAGGAGTGGACCTAATTGTGGAACCCCGGAGTCAACTGTAACGGAGTCGGAGTATTCGCCGTCCACTACTTCTCTCATATGTATATTGGTGAGGAAATCACGGAGCCAATCGTTTATATGTCCATCTATTCCATAATGTTCCAGCTTATACATTAACTTCTTGTGGGGCACGGTATCGAAGGCCTTAGAGAGGTCAAGTATGGCAATGTCTATCTGGGAGCCTTGGTTGTAATTCTTCAGCAGGTCGTGCATTGTGGTGATAAGTTGTGTTTCGCATGAGTAATCAGATCTGAAGCCGTGATTGAGTGTAGTTAGAATGTTGTTTTTCTCTAGGTGGTCAAGGATATGGTTGCAGATAATGTGCTCCAAAAGTTTACAAGAAATGCATGTCAGTGATACGGGGCGACGTTTGCATTCCGCCAGTCAGCTGGAATCTTGCCAGAGTCGATTGATTTTTGGTAGATGTAACGTAGTGCCGGTGCTAACTGGGAGGCACAATTTTTAAGCATTATATTCGCGATGTTGTCCGGTCCTCTAGCCTTGGTGATGTTTATGTTATTTAAAAGCTTTTCTACGCCGGTTGTAGTGATGTTCAGTTTGGAGATTTTTGACTTTGGCCTACTTTTGATTTCTGGTAGATTGGTTGAGGTGTATGCGTGATCCAATGCGTTTCTAAGAGCATACGTGCACATCAAAGACCTTCAGAAATAAAACGCCCCACAACATATAGATTAAACATTCCAACAAAGAATAGTATACGCTGCAAATATAGTGTGTATGTTGTGTTGAAATAACTGAGAAATGACACAAAATCTATAATTAAACGAATACATAGTTATGAAAAATAGTATTTCAGTTGTCTCTTTGGCCTAATGGCTATGTACTAGTATACGGATTGTCAATTCGGAGTTCTCGAGTTCGTATCACGTGTTGAGCAAAGTATTTTTCAATGATTATGACAGTGATGTTTTTTTTATATCGCTACAACGAACGATGGATTACAAATTATGTCCTGGTATAGGTTTCACTCCTTAATATATACGGGTTTCCGGCCATGTTTTACAAGCTTTAATTTGGTAGTAAAATCCTCCCATTCGTCTGCACTCCTTATACTGAGCTACACGCCCGTAGCTACACTGAGGCACACCGAGGCAGTTGCCTCGGTAGAATTTTGGGAAGATAACATTGAAATAGGCATTCTAATGAAATATAATATAAAACCACTAAAGTAGGCTTGTATATGGGAAGGTACCAAACATTGAAGTAGGCATTCTTGTAAGAAGATTCAAAATCCATAAAAAAAAAATGTTTTAATTAACCGGCCCGTAGCTACACTGAGGCACACGAGGCTGTTGACTCGGTAGAATTTTGGGAAAGTACCAAACATTGAAGTAGACATTATAATGTTATATCGAATAAAATTACTAAAGCACGCTTGTATATATTTGTCTAACTTAAACGCTGTCCCGGGAATACACTAAAGTGAACAAATCACATATATAAATCAACATTGTTTTCGGGGTATATGTCCTCAGACCCTGTAGGAAGGTATTTGCCTCGGTTAAATTCCAGGGCTGACTACGGGCCTGGTTAAGAATACACAGGCATGCGGTATACAAATGAATGCACATAAGAAGAATCTGGCAAGAAATAAGCAAAGCATTATAAAGGGCATTACATACAAATACGTGACAGAAGAAATAAAGGTAGATGCACATGTCGGTCAGGAAATGTAGCATGCACAGAACGCGGGCGTCCAACGCGTATTATACAACAATTACCTGGATATACAAGTAATAGATAGAGTATGGTCTCATTGAGTTGGTTAATTTAAACATCGAGATGGGCGTAGCCCTTCGAGGTATTTGAATTAACCAACGAGATATAACCATACTCTGCTTGTTTTGTAGCATGCCCATTTCAGCTCCCTGCCATACAATAACTTTCAATAACTGGTAGTTGTAGTACACCATTTATTCTGACAGGTGTTATTTTCAATTGAACCTGTGCTATTACAAAGGGAATTTTCAGTGACCATGCTACAATCATAGTTATACCGGCAGTCAATGAAAACGCACAGTATATTTCATGGGTGTTTAATTGTATTGCTAAAGTTATTTATAATAAAGAGCATATTTTGAAACTGAAGGATATTAATTAACAATTGCAAACACTGATTGTCTCGAAATGCATGAACGTATTGTCAGGGCTTTTAGTTATTGTCCCAGATATTGTATAGTGATCAATTAAATAAATACTAATAAAGGTGATCCTTTGGAAGCAACAAACACAACAGAATAAAGCAGCAGACTCGGTTTTATTGAGTCTGTTCATGATAAGTAATGAAAGAAGCCACACCTCTCACGTCACATAGCACCAGCTTAAACGGTATTCTACTTTAAAGCCACCTATATTGGGCTCGCTGGTAAAATCACATGGGTAAAAAAACAAAAGTCACACATTTTAATACCGGGTATGGACAAGCGTTTTACCGTTCTTATGAAATCATCCCTACAATGATTCATCATTGATATCATTATTCCAGCAAGACAACGCCATGTGTAACTCGAACTAGAATATTCCAGTACTTCATTTAGTTTTAAGGGGGAATTGACCTATTAGAAACGTCATGGGTAGGCGTATGAACTATATATATTTGACAACTACTCTATTAATTATTAATAGACGATATGTGTTGAGTTGGAGTGAATAAATAGAGGATATTTGTGATATATAATGCACTACTTCCGAGGGAAACACATTAGGGGTCAGGCAAGTGAAATTCAATATCATTAAAATCAGACCCTTTATCACGCTACGATACTCTACCCTACTATAGCGAACGATAGCAAAGCGTAATTAGGATATGATTTTAATGAGATTAAGTGAAATTTAGCCCATTGAACAAAATGCAAAATATGCTGTTTTGTAAATCAGCCACTAGCTCTACAACATTCATTCACTAAATCATTTCGTGAATCACACACATTTGGCTCTCAGTTAAAAAATACACCGAATTGGTCATTTAACAGTTCTCGTCATTCATTCACACTATTGAAAAACATTTACATAGTTATTGCTATGGTATTCACACCATGCGTATGGTGGAATAAACATATCAACCTCCGGGCAGGGATTACTGTAACATAAAGGGGAAGTAATCACTGCGGGGAGTTTGTAAACTTTGTGCTCATACTATCCGAAGACATAGTCTTGGAAAACACACTAAAGTCAGCGGCGTACCGTGACCAATATTTGAGATACTCACGCGGGGTAGGTGTGGGATGGGGTCCTCTTCCTACCGCTGTGGGGTTCCACTCGTTTACTATAAAGTATATAATATAAATGCATACATTACAATTACTGAGGAGGTGTACGCGCAAAATACACAATCACAAAATTCCACATGGGAAGTGGTTGGGGTGGGATGGGGGTAACGAGAAGAAAAAGGGGGTATGGTGGCTCGATTTCTTCCATTTGTTCCCCTATATTTTTATTAGCCTGTGGTAAGCCACGTATTTTCAGGGTTTTTTTTTTAAATCTTGGGATAAAAACAAAATTGTGTATGGGGAGGTGGGGGTATTTGCAGATTGTTTTATGGGGAAGAGTTATGAAATGGATTTCCAGGTGATCTAGGGTGGTATTTTATACATCTTTTCCAGGTGGTATCGTGGCAGGCTCTGAAGAAAAGTTTTTCTACTTTTTTTATGTTGTTGATGTTGGTTTAAACTAGGGGTGTATTCTGGGCTTAACAATACATTTCTTAAAGCGTGGGGTGGTTGTTTGGGTGGGGGCATGGAAGGAGAGTACGGAGATTATCTGGAATAGCTCATCCCCGCCTAACAGAAATTCGTTTCTGTTTAATCCACGGGTTATGCACCGCCGCCTCCTCCCCACATCCACGCACCCGCCCCGGAGAATATACAACAAGCGTATAAACATAAAACTTTGCATAGTGACAAGTAGCTCAGTACCCAAGAGAGATGGTATATGAATGCAATACAACTAGGTGGGAAGTGGGTATAAAGGAACGTCTTTTCCTATTTAGTTTTCCATTAACGATATTCAGACTAATTCATCAACATTTCATCGTCAGAATAGGTACTTAACATTTTGGCACCACTAAGCAGGGGCGTAGCTGGCCGATTTTAAGTTGTAGCCCCAATCAATGAGGTCCGCAGATGCCAAGTTTCTAGGGGGTAGTTGGACAAGAATTCCTAGATTATTTTCTAAAATAAAATCAAGGTTTGTAAAATATAAAAACATTACAAAATGATGCATTCTAACGAGTTTGGGAATATCTTTATGGGGAATAAAGAGAAATCCGAATCGTTCTTCGGTGTGGATTGCAAGATTGTTTTGCGAAACGTTATTCTGAACGTTATTACAAACAGTCCATTTTCGGAATATTTTACAACACATCCCTCCACTCTCACCCCAACCCCCTTATACCCCACTTTTAATGCACTTTTACAAAGTTCTTATCAGGGAAAGAAGTAGTTGGATATCAGTAATTATTAAGGAGATACACGCAAAGCAATTATGCACTTATCAAGTATTTCCCCCGCCACGGTGGGGGTAGGGCGGCAACGGGCTCACCCACGGAAATTCGATTTATTGATCTATCCCAGCCCTAGAAGAAAGATGTTCAGAGTAATCCCCAATGTTGGTATTATACCAGTTCTGTCTGAAGTTCCTAACCCGGTGTCAACGTTGGTGGTATAATTCGGCTTCTCCACGCAATATCCTTACCCATCTAAGAAAGGAAAATATGTTAAAGAGAATGGTGGTGGAGGGAGATCCAGGGGTTGATTCCGAGATTCCTTTCCAATAAGGTGGTGGTATTTTCCGATATTTTCCAGGGGACTGGGGTGTTATCAAAACATATGTCATTTCCTAAAGCCGATTTAGTCATTAGTCAATCTGTCTAGGTTGACCTAGCTGTATTTAACAGTGTTTTTATACTACTACACTCAATCCAATCTTGTTTAGGACTGAAAGAGATAATACAGTTTTTGTTCTAGTTATAAAACTGGAAATCCTCTAATGACGTAAAGCGTCTATACACACTGGCAAATCCCCGAGTCTACAATGTTTCAAGGAGTACTGACCAATCAAATGCGTTGTTACAAGCTCTACCCAGAATGCAATTATACAATATGAATGTAAACTCTTTATTTGAACAATTCTCGCCGAAGTTGTCCACTATTAATCGCTTTTTCGGTCATGGCGGCGATTACCGAAAAAAGTCAAATAAAACCACAAAGTAAACTTTTACTTGTCGTGTAAACAATAAAAACGAGCGTCGCTCGTCACGAGCGAAGCTCGTTTATATGTGAGATTCGCGCGAAGCCCCGAACATTGCTAAAAGATTGGCATTATTCGCATAGTGAACCCTCAAATCATTCAACTTTTACGACATATTGTTACCGCGTTCTGCATGTCCGGTCAAATTTAAATTAATTCGTAAAACCTGTATAAACGAGCAAAGCTAAGCTCGTTTATTATTGAGCTTCACGCGAAGCGAAGCCCCGAAAAGTACAGAAGAAATTATATAAAGCTATACTTTATACCCAAAACCTTATAAACAATTTACGAGAGTATGTCGGCGCGTTAAAAATTAACGTAATTGGTGAAACTATTTATAAACGAGCGAAGCTCGTTTGCTTTTGAGCTTCGCGCTAAGCAAAGCCCTGAACAATACACAACAACTCATATTTACCTAAGCCCAAAACTTTACGAACAATTTACTTACAGACTATGTGGCCCACATCCTTCGCAACATTTCAAATAAGCCTTTAGCGGTAAATGACCGAGTTGGTACGAATGCATTCACCTTAGTTGACCTTTACATGAGAAAATTCCTGTTTTAGAATTGGAAAAAAGGAACGAGCTCGTTTTAAGCTTCGTACGAAGCGAAGACCCATACAACATCCATGAAATTAATTTATTTACAACTAAAAAGGTTTGTGTCATTGCCTTTGTGCACGATGTCACACCGTTACTTAATAATATAGTAAATGCATGGTTTTGAAATACAGCACGAGCGGTCACAATATGTAACGTAAAATCAGATGTTTGTTTACATATTCTGCTTGACACTGTCACTCTAGCAGACGATCACATGTCAAATCTGTTACTGAGAATTCTTTTCAGCCAGACCAGGCCCTTTTAAGAGTTTATACCTGAACTTATTTGGTTGTAAAACAATAGTAGTCATGTATTTTGTATATATTCTGTAATAATTTTTAAATATTACAGTTTAATTCCAAATATTTCACTGACAAATGCCTTTTTGTATTTGGCACCCATCTTTGAATATTTGTTGCTGACTCTCGTGGCAACAACTTTGACAAATACAAGCAGCCGCCTGATGTCAGTTTCATTGTATTATTGAAAGAGGTGCCGTTTGATACTTGCAAAAAGTGTACTGCTACTTACATTGAGGATTCCAGTGTTGATTCAGACACTCCGTGGAAACGTAGAAAATAAGGATCAGGTATCAACACGATGTAGTCATCATTTCTATGAATGCTTACAGTACATACAATCCAGTTGGTGGTATGTGATCGCTAACGGTGACTGTTTACTGTAATTGTTGCATATATATATAAACTATCACTTTTCATGTTGTTATCTGTAGCTTATTTCAGTTTCAAGTTACATTAAGATTACCATCTTCAGTCTATAATTATTTATCCCTATTTCTTTACATTAACAGAATGGATCATCGTACATCTGAGTACGATTATGATCCTACTATGAATATAACCTGTTGTGACAATACGTCGGGTTTGACATTGTCTGGCATGTCCAATACTTTCGCTGAGCATAATTATGCAAATTTAAAAAATCACCCTTCCCCTGCCATTGCTTTGCATGATCATGACTACACACAGGCTATGTCACATCTTACTCATGCCAATGCTTTTGCTGAGCATAATTATTCGAAGAAGCATCCTTCCCATGACATTGCTTTGCATGATCATGATTACACACAGACTGTAACGCATAATTATGTAAATGATTCTGAGCAAAATACTTTCAGTGAGTATGATTGCACACATATTACAATGCATTCATTCTGCTACCACCAATGCTTTGTTAAGTGATTGACCCTCTACAGTCAGTCATTACGCTTCACTTTTCACTTGTGCGATGACTGGAATACCTCTTGGGACTCTATGATTGTACCTACTGAAACCCCAACTAAGGGAGGTTAGTGCATGAGCTTTCGTCCCTCGGGTTTTCTGGTCGTACCCTAGATTAGTTTTCTCTTAGCTGCAACTACTATGGTTGTTCAGTACGATTCTGGATACATCCTGAGATGTTTATTATTTTGTATGTGTTTTAAAGAAACGTTAGTTTCTCTGGATGTGGACTTTATTGTTAGAGAATTCCTTTTGATGTAGTTTTATTTACACTGTCTTGTTTATTTGGGCGCTGAAGACAGGATAATAGCGAGGATTGTGCGCATATAAAATCGATTTAAGCTAACCAGTAGGCCTTTTGCCTACTGATCGTTCCAAGTCGGTAACCCTGTCTTCACCACCTTTTCTGTTGTTTTTTGTCTCTTTCGTTGTATTATCAAGTCCTTGTTTGCAGTACAGTGCGGACCTACGATGCCATTGCGTTCGGACGCTGTGGTTTCTATAGGACCCTATATCTCATTTTTGGATGGTAATAATTATGCAAAATTTCAAACAAATTGGTGCACCACCTCTGCTGTTGATATGCATACATTTTCAAATGATTCAGTTATTGGAACCAATGATAATCATGCATTCAGTCAACCTGCTTTGGATGCCTGTTCCGATACGTCAATTCTGACATATTCTGATACTTGAAATGCGACACCTAACGATGTTAATTCATCTTCTCAAAAAATGTCCCGGAGTGCACGTATTCCCCCATCACATGGCAATGTTTTTGCACAAATATGCCACTGCTCTCCTGTTGAAGCTGCAAAAGTATTTCCATATTCCAGAAACTATTTTGCCTCCTTGTAAATGCGGTAGAGTGTGTTTTACTGTTTTAATATGTATCGTCATTACGGAACTAATGATTGCATGTGTTGAAGTTATGCTAACCTTAACATTATTAGGCTAAAACCCTTTAATAGTACTGGTCATAGCTGAATAGGTTTTAGAGGGAAAGTAGATTGTCACCTGACATCCAGGTGAAATCT
>JAWPHD010003591.1:0-212025 GCA_037043455.1 Cyrtodaria siliqua
AAAAAGTCCGTTTTCAAATAACAGGATTTAACAATGTGTTAATTAGATTTAACAATGTGTTAATTAGACCACTCCTTAGCCATTATGCGTCGAGCGAGCGAAGCGAGCGAGAACATTTTTTTTATACTGAGGGCGTGCATCGAAATTGTTTGATATTTTATCTACAGTAACATGGAAATACATGTATGAATACAAAAGTAAGTTTTCAAATAAAAGGATTTAACAATTTGAATGTGTTAATTAAACCACTCATTAGCCATTGTGTCGAGCGAGCGAAAAAAGTGTTTATACTGAGGGTGTGCATCGAAATTGTTTGATATTTTATCTACAGTAACATGGACATACATGTATGAATAAAAAAGGTCCGTTTTCAAATAAAAGGAATTAAAAATGTGTTAATTAAACCACTCATTAGTCATTATGCGGCGAGCGAGCGAAGCGAGTGAAAAAAATATTATACTGAGGGCGTGCATCGAAATTGTTTGCTATTTTATCTACAGTAACATGGACATACATGTATGAATAAAAAAAGTCCGTTTTCAAATAAAAGGATTTAACAATGTGTTAATGAAACCACTCATTAGTCATTATGCGTCGAGCGAGCGAAGCGAGTGGGAAAAAAATATACTGAGGGCGTGCATCGAAATTGTTTGATATTTTATCTAATTACCACTCATTAGCCATTATGCGTCTAAAAAAATTAATAATACTGAGGGCGTGCATCGAAATTGTTTGGTATTTTATCTACCGTAACATGGACATGCATGTATGAATAAAAAAAAAGTCCGTTTTCAAATAAAAGGATTTGAGAATGTGTCAATTAAACCACTCATAAGTCATTATGCGTCGAGCGAGCGAGAACATTTTTTATACTGAGGGCGTGCATCGAAATTGTTTGATATTTTATCTACAGTAACATGGACATACATGTATGATCCGGAATTTTTAGGAGGGGGGGGGGGGGCGCCGGGTGCGCGCGCCCCCCCCCCCCCCCCCCCCCCCCCCCCTGGATCCGCTAGTGATTTTAGGGGAGTAGCTGTGCCTAAATCAGTGTGTAGGCACAAGGTATAGGGGAATCCGGGGGCATGCTCCCCCGTGTTATTTTTTGTTTAGAAGGATGGCAAATCAACGCGATTTCAAGCTTTTTTAATCTGCGATTTCGCAACAAAAACATCGGAACAGAAGAAAATAACATATATTAATATGAAAACTTGCTTTCTGAAAATCTTTCGAAATTTTGCACAATCATGGTGTGTTTGGTTCCGAAAGACAGCGAGAGAAAACAGTTCGTATTTTCTGAAAAGACCAACAGTAAAAATTTGTATGAGCTGACCATACCCCTACAAACCCTATCCCACTCAGTTTTTATTGCATTTTTGGCATTTTTATGTTTTTTTATTTCTGGGGGACAATGTGTAGGCACGTGTCTACAGTGCCTATAGGCAGCTACGCCACTGCATTTGGAAGTCATTAAATGTCATATCATAATTGATTTTGCATTTAATTTGATAGTTTAGAACTATATCTACAATATATGAAATATAATAGAGAAGAAAGGAAGTAACACAATCATAACTTTCACATGACATCAAAATAATTTGACCAATCAGTGATCAATAAAATAAAAGACCTCCACATTCTGGCAGGGGGAAAACTAGGTGTTTATCGTTGATGCACAACTGACTTTAGCCCTTTATACAACTAGTTTGTAGTGATAATTATATTAAAAGCTTTGTTTTTTGTGTACTTCTATGTATATTCTTTAGGTGTTGTCTGAAATACCAATATGGATACATTTAATTTAAATCATGGTCTAATATTTTCATTTTTCATATAGAGATTGAGGATAAAGTCCGAGTAAACCCCTTTATTTTCACCTACTGAATATCTCGACCTACCGGAAGTCGACCAGATGTGAAAGTTATGATATTCACGTTATTAATATTTAATATGTCATTAGCTCGACTTTTTCGAAGAAAAAAGGAACAATTGTCATCACTTGGTCGCCGTCCAATTAATTGTTTTTCACACCTTATATAATGAATATTGAAGTGATAATTAGTGTTAAGTATATGTTTGACTTAATCAGTCGTTTTTGAAAGTGTTATATTTAACTATAATATGTATATTACATAGACAATTCAAATTCTTTTATTCCAAGATTTTACATGTGTAAAACAGCAATGGATATACTATATAATGCAAATTCAACTATAAATGGTAATCGTTATGACAAATAAAGGTGGTAGTACAGCGAGAGAAAATGATGATAGTGCAGAGCAGAACTGATAGTTTTCACAAAATAATCTACAGTCAGATAAGAAGGTAGATAGCTATTGTTCATCTGTGTCAGATGGGAGACAACTGAGCATGCATAGACACGTGTATATTTATTTATATATCATGCCGGTCTCCCTCCCTTTAACCATATAGACTATAATACAAATAATAGTAACATATTAAATATTGAATTATGGTTAATATTAAGTAATGCATTTAGATCTATAGATGCATGCAAATCAAAATATAACAATATACAACGTAGGTTCATTTCTTTACGGCATATATAAGACATACATTTAACTAAGCTACATGAAAACCAGTGTTTGCACGGGACTTCGACGTACTGCCTATAGATATTTCTTCGAACAATGTGTAAACAGTTCAACAGTGATTCAGTGATACTGGAGCTACTATTTACAGGTAGGAAATTAATAATCTTACTTCAATGCTTATGTGTTTAACAGTAAGTTATTATATAACTAGTATCACACGGAAAAGTAGCATAGTTCAACATGCGCCTTATTATATTGCACAACATGTACACAGGTGGAGATATAACAGGTAGGGATAACCCCAGTATTTATACCTTGACACATAATACGAAAACGAAACCTGTGAAAAGGTATTGTCGGGGTTCTTATGTCTTGTGTATAACAATATAGTATTACAAAATACACACAATACAGTTAAACATTCATAATGGAAAGAAAGTCATTGCCTTTGTATTGGCGTCATTTAGTTTATGTACTATTGACAGTTCTAGAACTTCGTAATTTTACAAATACACATGATTACAATATATATGTAATATAAACAAAAATAGGCTAAAATTGCTTTAATGTGTATTATAAATCGATACACAATTATACATTTTTCAGAATAGCGTCAATGAAATTGCATAATTTTATTAAATCTATCTTGTTAGAGAGAGGATCTTAAATTAATTCATATTTAATAGTTGTTTATGACCATAACCTGGCTTTATGACGTTGTATAAGGATGCCAAACACATGTGTAAAGTTTCAATCCATAATGGATTGAAACTTTACAAAGTAGTTTCGGAAATACAAGCTTAAATATATACTTAACACTAATTATCACTTCAATATTCATTATATAAGGTGTGTTTACACATGTGTTTGGCATCCTTGTGGTGAACTTGGCAGAACGTCATTCATTACAAGAAGATATTTTATAATAATTAAATATTGGTTAAAAATCATGAGAGTACATGATCGTAAATATGTGAAAATTGTTTATAACATGCTGCTTAATGACTGTGAAACATATCCTCAGAAAATAAACTGGGTTTCCCAGTTGAAA
This sequence comes from Cyrtodaria siliqua, assembly GCA_037043455.1. NCBI lineage: Eukaryota > Metazoa > Mollusca > Bivalvia > Adapedonta > Hiatellidae > Cyrtodaria > Cyrtodaria siliqua. Next base: position 3,607 of record JAWPHD010003591.1, read on the forward strand.
CACTTATTGTCCTCGCTTGGGTTTTATGATGCATGGTTACAACAAAGTGTTGGTAACGATAATATTTTTCTTGCAATATTAAAGCAAAGGTTAAATGACAATTTTGTTTAGAATTGGCATAGTCGATTAGAAAATTCCACTAGAGCAGTTTTTTATATAAACATTGCAAAGTTTCAGTTTCAGTCATATCTAGATAATATAAATGTTTTCAAAATGTGTCAAGCACTAACTAAATTAAGGGTGTCATCGCATAGACTGCAAATTGAAGCCGGTAGGTGGGTTAAACCAAATAGAATTCCTGTAAACGATAGAATATGTGTATTTTGTAATAAACTTGAAGATGAATTCCATTTTGTGTTGGAATGCCAAACATACATAATGTTAAGGAAGCAATATATTCCTAAATATTTTTATAAGAGACCAAATATGATCAAGTTTCTGGAATTACTAAACTCACAAAATAAGATATATATTCGCAAACTGTGTACTTTTGTTTTAAAAGCATTTAAGTTACGAAACAAAACACTATACAGAAATTAGCTATTTCTAAATACAATGTATGTAATATATGTGTTAAGGAAATTGTGATGAATTGTAATTTATTTATGCAAGGAAGTGTTATGTAAACGCCTTCTCATTGTATCAGCTCAGTTAAGATAAACTGCATATTTGGACATGTATTGTTTGTAATAACTACACTGTTGCCATGCTTTGTAATTGTATTTTGTATCCTCATGGGCTTTTAAGCCTATTGGAAATTGAAAATAAAGATCTAACACTTTCAAAAACGACTGATTAAGTCAAACATATACTTAACACTAATTATCACTTCAATATTCATTATATAAGGTGTGAAAAACAAATACTTTATGATTTGCAGACTAAGTTTGCAGACTAAGTTCAATTCAATATTTTTATTAAACATAATTACATGTTTACTGCCTTACACAAGACTAGTGATCAATATAATTATGATGACCATTCTGCGTTTATATAAAAGATTTAAAAGAACTAGTAACCCATCGTTTATTATTTATTGGACATACGGTATGAACACTTTCTGTCTGTTTGACCCAATTCCCCGACAATTCAAAATCGTCCCGACTTCATGTAGTCCCCATGAAATGACCGAAATGCGCATGTCAACCGGAAGACAAAAAGACGACAAAACGGAAAAACGACAAATGCAGCGCGAAAAGACGACAGAACGGAAAGACAACATATTAGAAGAAAAAAGACGACAGATGGCCGCACGAAATAACGAAAAGAGACAATATCAAATGGCGTCTTTTCGCGGCGGAAGAGTCGTCTTTTCGCGTTGCGTTTTTTCGTATTTTTGCTCTTGAAATATCGTCTTTTCTTTCTATCGTCTTTTCGTTCTATCGTCTTTTCGCGCTGCATGTGTCGTCTTTTCATTTTGTCGTCTTTTCGCGATTTGTCGTCTTTTCGCGACGAAATAACGAAAAGACGAAATGGCAGAACTCAACCACCATAGTTCGACTTTAATTTAGAGAGAGTATCTTTCCGGGACTTTTTTAAAACTGATGATCATATCTGGACCAGTCGTACTAGATCTAATTATAATGTCTGGCGAAAACTTCATTATTTAAATAGGATAACGATTTTGTCAGTTACTTTAAATTAAAATGCTTGTTTGTTTGTTTAGTTTGGAGGATGGTGACACACCTGACATTATTTGTCACAAACTTGGCCTGTGCTTCACAGAGAAGGGACGGCAGTGTAATCTGTTTCCAATGCAAACTAATGTAAGTTACCTACTTTTGCTTTATATTTCAGCTTATTTCACATCTATAGTTTTAAATTAATACATGTCATATATACTTCAACGGCGTTTATTAAAACAATACGATACAATCAACGGAAACGACGTCATGTCCTGTCACGTGTTACAGTTATGTATATAGTTATAAATGTTTTTTTTTTATGTGAAAATGAAACAATGTACACCACTATATTCAAAGGAAACGGGCAATATTGAAATATGCTTGCATCTGATTAAATAAAAGGAAATAGCATCTGAAGTTATACGTTTTTGGTCATTATTCCATCGTAGTTTAAATATGTTATTTGTTGTAATGTTAGCAACACTGAGTTACACGCAGGCTATTCCAATTGTTGTTCATACCCATTGCAAATTTCCAGCTATTGCACAGAAACGCGATGGTATGAAGTGTACGTTTTGTTTTGCAGGGAAAACTTAATCACTATTCAGAAATCCCATTACTGGCAAAAAGGATGAAGCGTTTCCACATGGTAGGTGAAAAGTAACTCCAAAAACTGTATAAAATAGCTTTATTTAGCATTAAAACAGTCTTAAAATATACTCAAACTTACATGACACAGCATGCAAGTGCGGACCCCATTTTAAAATCTCATGACTGTCCATCACTACTCTGCCAGATCCGCCATGTACTGTTCTGTCATATATATAACACTTTATCATAATGATTATCTCTGAATACAAAACGATGTCCACTTGCAACCATTAATATTTAAAACGTTTTGAAAGTTGGCGATATATTCTTAAATATTGCAATTGTTGGTGCGCATACTATTTAACAAATAGCTTATAGTGCTGAGGTCCATATGCACGATTTTGGACTGGGCCGTCAGAACAAGAATGTTATATGGACCGAAGCGAAGATGAGGTCCATATACCATTCTAGGTCTGAATACCAGTCCATACACCTGCATAGGGACCGAAGCACCATCCAGTATTTGTTATATTATACCGAATCTGACCAATTTGTTTTAGCTATCCCGCAAATAACAGCCAACTTTTACCACCTATGTATACCGTTTCTAAACCTACTGACAACGAGGTATACATACATGTATATAATTACATTTTTGAGAAATATATATGAGAACTCTATTGACACAATATAAACGGCTTTAACCACTGATAACTGTATCGTGCTATTATTTGAGCACATATCTTTGTTCTGTAAGTTTTGCTAAATTTCAGCCAGCAATTGGTGCCGATATATGTACTCTGCCAGGCATCAAAGAGATATGTGACTGGTTAAATTTGTAAGTTGTTGTCTTTAAATTATTCTCAATTCAAATTGTGCTATGAATTTAATTCACCCATGAGTTGTATACAGCACACACTAGTAAACACAGAGCAAAAGTCGTATTCTTGATAGACACAGTAAGGTAAATAAATACATGTGCAACTCGACTTAAAGCTACAAAGTCCCTTGTTAACTGGTAATAACTCATGAATATGAATGAGTCACGTATGAAGTAGTTTCAAATCGACGAACACCTCAAAAGTCGGTATATAATGCAGAAATCGATGCGTACAATTTCACATTTTTATTTAGCCTCCGTACTTATAACATCGATAAATATACGGCTATATACGAATATATGTGATAAAATAAAAAAGTTGCCAGGAACGTGATTTGAACCACAGCTTTGCACATTTAGGTTTCGAAAGATGTGCGCTGAACCACTAGACCACGGCTAGTTATTGGTATGTTGTAGCATTTTTAACAAGTTTCAAGTTTCAAGTTTATTCAGCAATCGGCAAATTTTGCCTTTGGCCATTTACAAAGTTTTAAAAAGAAATATGACAAAGACAACACATATTGTAATAAACATATATAACATAATTACATATTTAACAATACATTACATGTATATTATTCTTGCGAAACAATCATATTTTCAAGGGTATTTTTTCTTATTACAAGAGCTTCTTGGATAAATTTTGAAATTTTTAACAACATTTTTCCATTTTTAGACGACATGATATATGTAAATTTATTGAGTGTAGGCCAAACTATGCGGCCTAAGTATTTAGTACGAATATCGTTGTATTTAGTACAACACAGCAAGAAATGATATTCTGACTCAATAACATTCTGATTACGAACTTAATCTTAAACACGTAAAATGTTTTCGTAGAGAATCACTTTTAAGTTTGACAATATAATCTTCATAGCAAAATATGTTTTTAAATTTTACATAATAATCAAGTTTAGGCGAATTATGTATACTCATACTCCATTCTTGAACAAACTGGTCTCGCAATCGCCTTTTAAGTGTCAGGTAAGTAATTGGTATTGATCCTAAAATCGTTTGCTAAATTCGAATAACCAAGATTGTCAATAATAGTTCAAATACGATTAGCCCAACAGCTTCCATTTATGCTATTACATTGTTCATTATATATACTGTATACAGGTGAATTAACATCACTCATTAATTTTAACCAAAATGTTAACGATCTTTCTTTACTTATAACAGTTAATGGAAATCGCCCTAATTCACCATAGACAGCATAAAACACTAAATAGGCATTACGTAATAACTAGAGCGCACACACAAAACTCATCAAGTGCTAAATAACAAGCCGAGATACGGTTGCTTTGTGGCGAAGTATTATTTTCATATTGATAACATACAGTATTACCTTAGGCAATGCTAATTTACATGTGCGACAAGATGGACTATATATTTATTGATCCATCTTGAGTGTTTAAATATGTTAAGTTATTTTGCCTCATAATAAATGATAGTTTACTATTTTCTGAAGTAGCGTTATAGTTCAGTGGATAGAGCACCTGACTGTAAATCAAAAGGTACGACGTGCACTTGTCGATGTCTATACAGTAAATGATTTCCTGCTCGATCGAAACGTTTTTCTTTACCCTCGCCTTGTTGCATAACGCATTTTGGCGAGCATTTCAATAGTTGATTACGGAGTGCGTAATTACGGGTCCAGGAAAGGCAGTTTCCCTCGTCCAAAGTAACTTCCTGCACTATATTGGCTCGCTTAAATACCCGATTTCGACATAAGCTGGTGAACATGAAGTTACAAATAAGGACACGCTTACAAAGACGAAATCGATTGATATAGAGACTGTGTAGCTTTAAATGTAATATAGCGACACAGCGAAACAAGTACTATTATTCAGCGTTCTGAAAAACTTGGAAAAAGGTGAAAGATTTATCAAAAATCGGATGATAAGCAAACTATTCATGACCATTTGAAAGTTGTTCTAAAACGGATACGGGAGCCGCCATGTTGAGAACTATGACGTCATAGATCCTAATTACCACATATGGAATATTGATCTATATCATTTAAAGCAAAGAAAATCGTTACACATCAATGCAAACTCATTTACTGGTAATATAAAGTAGATATAAAAATCGAACAGGAAAAGTAGCATTCAAGGACGACAGTCAACCACAAACAGCCGTTTCAACAGAACCTTTTTTAAATGCATCTGTATTGTAATAAAATAGTTCAAACTATATAATGAAAAGCGTGATATTTTGTATTAAATACGTTAAACTCTATATTTTTCCAGAATATTTTCTGATCACGACCCTGCTGTTGACCTGGATGGGGACAGACACAGTCCCTTTGAGGTAAACTGCATACGTTCACATAAATGAATACACATGCTTTACTATACATGCCGCGACACTGATCCAAATTAAACAAGCAAATCTATATAATGCAAATTGATTGCATTCATAAAGGATTTTTCCAATATTAGAACAACTTCACTATTAGAAACACCGCCGGTCGGTGCAAACGCTCGACTTACAAGGCATTGTTTATTCACTGGGAAACTGCAGTGAAGGGCATGCTTTTCCTTAATTGCAGAACAGAATTATAGCACTTGTTAACCAAATTGTGTAACCATAAAAGTGGCCGTAATTGTGTTAAAATAAAAGCATGAGTTACAGGATCTGGATGTATACTATTGTCTAATTATGGTGAATACAAGTGTGAACATTTCAATCCATTATGAAAAGTAGTTTCGAAGATACAAGCTTACATATACACTTTAATCCGGCCGCAGACGACGACCACGACGATCAAGTGATGACAATAGCTCTTTTTTTCCTTCGAAAAAATCGAGATAATAACGCAATAAACTGTAATTAACACACTGTTGTTCTTTTTACAGACATTGCGCGGTTATTCCTGGCGAGGGAAGGACTGCAATGACGACAATCGGTCCATACATCCAGGGGCAAGGTGCGTGTTTGAAAAGTTCGTCTTCAAATGGAATTGGCTATGTAACAGGCATAATAAAAGAAAACAAGAAATGTTAAAGAATCTGAGAGTCTGAGGAATGCACACGAATGCCCCGCCCTTATAATTAGGAATAGGGTAGAATATTTGAGGTGAACTGAGGGTCAAGTTACGTACTCACGATTTGTGTGTAGCAAAATGATGATTGGTTTGGCCTTTACAGAGAACTAAAACTAAACGCTGATATAGTGCCAAAAATGAATGCACATTTCAGATTCACACTTTTTAACATATGAGATAAAAAAAAAAAAAGGTATACAGACAGGACATTAAATCATCCCACTTCTTGAACTAATTCTGGCAATTAAAAACGGGGAATACCTTGATAGAAATGTCCAGAGCACAGACATTTCGATATTATCATTTGTCCACATCACAACAAATAAGCTGATCAATTTTCATGATAATTGGTCAAGCGATGATGAACGAGTTTCACGTTTGTTGGTGATTTTTATGTAAATATCAACACAAATGCTCTAAGAAACAATTTCTTTTGATATAATCATGTCGAGCGAAATGCAAATGCAGGCTTTTTGGTGCATATTTCATAAATTAAAAGGGAATATTACTTCATTAGAAAATCAGAACATACTTACTGATTTACCGACGAACTCGCGAATGTATTTCCGTACATTTGTTTTAGCCAATCAGCATTAAGTATTTTAATAAACTTTGTTAGAGTGGTTTATATGTAGCCTATGTATCACCAAACTATGAGATAAAAACCCAAACTCCACCCTTCCAGAGGTATATAGCTATATGTGTAGTTTTAATTAGTGCTTTCATATATACCTATATATGAAACATTTGAACTGTTATTTCAGGACACTAGCTGCTGATACAGAAGTTGATTCCAACTGTAATGGTATACAGGTAAGAGCTTATCATATAGGGAATATCTGTCTAAATCTACTCTTCCCAGAGGCTGCAAGTAAAGGATTGTCACACATAAAGATACTTTATGCAAATAATTCATATAAACTGTCGGTGAGACTAAACCTAGGACTTATGAGTTTCTCACAAAACACATACTACTCCGCGGCATGTATACATATATATACAAACCGGAAAATAAAAGGTTGAGAAATATGCGTTTATGTGAAGAATGCAAAAAAAGCAGAATATCTAAATGCAGTTGTTCACTGAAGCTTAATCAAACATGGGAAGGACGAGTAATATACTCTTTTAAAGTATTTATCTCACGAGCATTTTTTATTTGTAAATTGTATACTAATCACTATACCTTGTACAGGGAGCAGACCCGAAAACAGGGGTACCTTACGAGACAACGTTCTGCTCGGAGTCGAGCCCACGTGGTATAGCCGTTCTTGGAGACTCCATCAGCGCACACTTCCATCTTCCTAGGCAATGGTTCAACTCGTCAGAACTGTCTGAGGTAAGGTTCATCACAGCAAGACGTACATTTATAACTTGAATGAGACACATATTTCTTTTATTTTCATAGGCACCAAAGCACTATGGTACCAGTGTTTTTTTCGTAACTGATTGAATACTCTATTATTTTATTCCGACTCTATTTATCTGATCTACAAACGACTGACCACATTCTTCATTGCAATAATTAAAGCCGTGCACTGCTGTGGTATAAGAAGCTTTAAACTAGAATACATTTTTAAAAATACGAAACTACGTGTTTTGAAATATTTCCTAGCTGTACATAATCATACGCATGAGCAGTAATTACATTTTATTCTTGTCAGTATTTTGCATATAACCTGGTCACACGACTTTCCAGGAATGAATTTAATGTTGTTTAACGGCTCATCAACACAGTTAGGCTATTTAGAGCCGCCCCAGAGAGAGGGTAAGGATACATAGGAATCCGGGAACCGTGCCCTACTCTTATTATCGAATAGATTCCTATGGTTCTTTGACGTGCTCGGAGGATAGACCAAAACACGGGACCGCCCGGTTTACGTCCCCAACCGACGGACGAGGCTAAGGGAAAGGGTCTTGGCCAAGAACACACCTTCCAGGAATGAGCTTACTGACGGACCATTTTGGAGGGAAACAAATGTGAAAACAATTTAACTACGTGTTGTTTTACGATAGTCAACTCTTTTCTATTATTATAGTGTGTATGTTATTATGTCATTAGCTCTTCTGGCCAAGGGCCAGCAGAGCTTATGGGATGGCGAGTTGTCCGTCGTCCGTCCGTCCGTCCGTCCGTCGTTAACTTTTGTCTCGTTAAGACGATAGGAACTTCATTTTTCATCCGATCTTTACCAAACTTTAACAGGTTGTTAATATCAATGACAGCTCGGAAAAGTTTGAAAACCAGCCAGATCGGACTAGTAACAGCGGAGTTATGGCCCTTGATTTAGTTAAAATTGCTATATTGCTATATTTTGCCTCGTTAAGACGATAGGGCCTTCATTTTTCATCCTATATTTACCAAACTTTACCACATTGTTAATATAAATGAAAGCTCGGACAAGTTCGAAAACCAGCCAGATCGGAACAGATACAGCTGAGTTATGGTCCTTGATTTAGTTAAACATGCTATATTGCTATATTTTGCCTCGTTAAGACGATAGGGCCTTCGTTTTTCATCCTATCTTTACCAAACTTTACCACATTCTTAATATCAATATAAGCTCGGACAAGTTCGAAAACCAGTCATATCGGACTAGTAACAGCGGAGTTATGGCCCTTGATTTAGTTAAAAATGCTATATTTTGCCTCGTTAAGACGATAGGGGCTTCATTGTTCATCCGATCTTTACCAAACTTTATCAGATTGTTAATGTCGTTGAAAGCTCGGATAAGTTCGAAAACCATTTACATCGGACCAGTAACAGCGGAGTTATGGCCCTTGATTTAGTTAAAAATGCTATATTTTGCCTCGTTAAGACGATAGGGGGCTTCGTTGTTCATCCGACCTTTACCAAACTTCATCAGATTGTTAATATCAATGAAAGCTCGGACAAGTTCGACAACCATTCATATCGGACCAGTAACAGCGGAGTTATGGCCCTTGATTTAGTTCCAAATGCTATATTTTGCCTCGTTAAGACGATAGGGCCTTCATTTTTCATCCTATCTTTTCCAAACTTTACCACATTGTTAGTGTCAATGAAAGCTCGGACAGGTTCGAAAACCAGCCATATCGGACTAGTAACAATAGAGTTATGGCCCTTGATTTAGTTAAAACTGCTATATTTTGCATCGTTAAGACGATAGGGGCTTCATTGTTCATCCGATCTTTACCAAACTTTATCAGATTGTTAATGTCGTTGAAAGCTCGGATAAGTTCGAAAACCATTTACATCGGACCAGTAACAGCGGAGTTATGGCCCTTGATTTAGTTAAAAATGCTATATTTTGCCTCGTTAAGACGATAGGGGGCTTCATTGTTCATCCGACCTTTACCAAACTTCATCAGATTGTTAATATCAATGAAAGCTCGGACAAGTTCGACAACCATTCATATCGGACCAGTAACAGCGGAGTTATGGCCCTTGATTTAGTTACAAATGCTATATTTTGCCTCGTTAAGACGATAGGGCCTTCATTTTTCATCCTATCTTTTCCAAACTTTACCACATTGTTAGTGTCAATGAAAGCTCGGACAGGTTCGAAAACCAGCCATATCGGACTAGTAACAATAGAGTTATGGCCCTTGATTTAGTTAAAACTGCTATATTTTGCATCGTTAAGACGATAGGGGCTTCATTGTTCATCCGATCTTTACCAAACTTTATCAGATTGTTAATATCGATAAAAGCTCGGATAAGTTCGAAAACCATTCATATCGGACTAGTAACAGCGGAGTTATGGCCCTTGATTTAGTTCAAAATGCTATATTTTGCCTCGTTAAAACGATAGGGCCTTAATTTTTCATCCGATCTTTATCAACCTTTATCAGATTGTTAATGTCAATGAAAGCTCGATCAAGTTGGAAAACCAGCCAGATCGGACCAGTAACAGCGGAGTTATGGCCCTTGATTTTGTTAAAAATGCTATAATTTACCTCGTCATACGATAGGGCCTTATCATTTTGCATCTGATCTTTGCCAAACTTTACCAGACTTTATGACTTTCTTTTTTTATATTATTATTTTTTTTATTCATTTTTTAATTTTTTTAATTTTAATTCTTTTTTTAATTCTTTTTTTTTTTTGATTCAATTTATTTTTTATTTTATTTTATTTTTATTTATTTTTTTAATTTTTTTTAATTATTATTATTTTTTTTATTTATTTTTTATTTTTTTTACATTATTTTTTAGCTCAATGTCGGACCAGCCGGACCAGTAACAGAGGCGTTATGGCTCTTTATTTAGTTAAAAATGCTATATTTTGCCTCGTTAATATGGTAGGGCCTTCATTTTTCATCTGATCTTTACCAAACTTTACCAGATTCTTTAGTTATGGCCCTTGATTTAGTTAAAAAGCTGTTTTTTGCTCGAAACTTTCAAAAAAACGTAAATGGCAGTCACTCGCTTCATTGATGTTATAAGAGCCATGTTAGCCAGTAGAGCGTCCACAGGCTCTCTTGGGCCTCTTGTTTTGAATATAGTTGTCGATTTCTCGTATTTAAATTACTATATATATTAGCGGAAATGAAGGGAAAAACGTCAATCAGGAAAAACACACGAGAAAATGATTGCATATATGTGCATATGCATTTTCTAGGAATGTCTTCAATCCCTTTATACAACTGAAAATGAGTTATTTTACAACTCATTTCTTGAATAAAGTTGTGTTTTTTTTTAAATCCACAAATAGCGACATTAATTGGGAATACTCTAAATAGCCGAAATCAGGCGAGTATGTGTAAAAAATCAAAGAAAGATGACATTTTACAATCGTTTCTGAATACTGAAATAAAGAATTTATATTTAAATGAATGTTCCGATAACGGCTGTCCTGATAAATTACATACACAAGTTGGGACACAATCATTTATTTATTGTTTATTGATAGAAAATAAATTTGCTTATATTATATTCTTCCCGTACTTGGCAGAACCAATACAATACTATTAATTGTATTTATATTACCTGTTACCATACATTTTACAGGCAGTATTCGAGGGGTTGCCGTATATAATATATTACCTGTTACCATACATTTTACAGGCAGTGTTCGAGGGGTTGCCGTATATAATATATTACCTGTTACCATACATTTTACAGGCAGTGTTCGAGGGGTTGCCGTATATAATATATTACCTGTTACCATACATTTTACAGGCAGTGTTCGAGGGGTTGCCGTATATAATATATTACCTGTTACCATACATGTTACAGGCAGTGTTCGAGAGGTTGCCGTATATAATATATTACCTGTTACCATACATTTTACAGGCAGTGTTCGAGGGGTTGCCGTATATAATATATTACCAGTTACCATACATTTTACAGGCAGTGTTCGAGGGGTTGCCGTATATAATATATTACCTGTTACCATACATTTTACAGGCAGTGTTCGAGGGGTTGCCGTATATAATATATTACCTGTTACCATACATTTTACAGGCAGTGTTCGAGGGGTTGCCGTATATAATATATTACCTGTTACCATACATGTTACAGGCAGTGTTCGAGAGGTTGCCGTATATAATATATTACCTGTTACCATACATTTTCACTTCCGGTTCCGGCTTCTTCAAAACAAGACGTCTCCAAAATGTGCTCTCGCTTTATCACTTGAAATCTACGTGAAATCTTCGCCATCCCAGCTCAACAAACTTCAAGATGCAACTGATATCTTTCAACGAACATTAAGGATGGCTCACAATTTTTATTGATTTTATTTAATTAGGAATTTTTGGTATTTTTCACTTTCGAACTTGGTCGGGTGTCTCGTTCCATATTGGAACAAAAAAAAAAAAAAAATAATCTAAATTTCTTTAGACTCGTTTCCTCAATTCTTACATCTGAAATCTACTCTAACCTAAATAAATATGGGGCTTGTTACTTAATTACTAGTTCTTACTAGTTCTTACACATTAGTTTACTAATTATTTATATTTTTACTGGTAAATGCCAGTACAACAAGCGCCATTTTAATCATGTAAACTTTCACCATCTTGAGTCAGGTATTGTGAGCGTGGGGACTGCCCTACATCACCTCTTGCCTGAACTCAGTTGATGTTGTGTTTTTGTCTTTGTTCTGTGTCATGTAGTGTAGTATTCCAGGATTCTACAAGGTAAGCAATGCATGTGATTTTATTGAGTTCAAATTGAACTTACAAATTTTATAATTATCAACACGGTAAATTTGAGTCACGTCGGACCGTTCGCCAGTTATCATATTCATAAGAAATCTAAAAGTCATTGACTAAATTGCTATACTATGTCATCAGAAATAGGAAAAATACATAAATATTTGCAGGCGAATCCTGGGCAAGGGTTTCAGCCATCCACCAATAAACTCTTTATATTGACCGATAGCAAGGGGAATTATCTAATCCCAGAAACATTAAACATAACCTTAAATAAACCAGAGGTGGTTTGGTGGTGCAGGTCTGGAAGAAAATCGGCCGATGGTCTAAGATTCCTAGAATCTAACATTGAACAATTAGCGAAGAACAACAGTGAGGCTACTGTTCTCTTTTGGCACTTTACGTGTGATGTCACTTGCAAGGTTGGAAAATTCATATACCCCCAATACACGAGTTCAGAGGAACTTGTCACTGCCATTAGGCCTGTACTTGATCGATTAGTTGTCTTAAACAGTAAATATGACAATATCCACATAGGGATTCTTCAAATTCCACCAATCTTTACCAAGGACTGGAACAGGGCCAGGGGCATTGCTGAATGGGAGAGCACTGATGACAAAGATCTGCATGTGCAAATAAAGGATCTCAACACAGTAATTGACTCCTACAACCAGGAACTAGGCTTTAACTCGCCAAAATTTGCCTGTGATTTTATACACAGCCGCAAAAAGGGGTCCAAAACACGATATTCTAATAGTTCTGTGCTTCTCCTAGACGGGGTCCATCCCGTCCCCATCGTTGCCAGGAAGTGGCTCCACAAAATTTTCAATATATTTTTGCATTAATAATGCCATTTTTCCAAAATGTTGACAACGACCTGGGGTTAACTTTTTCATCTTGAGTGTGGGGACTGCCCTACCTCATATCCATAATATAAATTCTGCTTGTGACAGCTCGACTTTTTCTTAGGTCTGCCTGCTGGATTACGCCCTTGCACACTACAATTATCTTTGGGAGAGTGGAGACTGCTCTACCCCTAAAGCTGGTTTGACTGTGTGAAATGGATTAGAAACCAAAAACTATCCTTCTGTGTTTATTAAAAAACCAAATGGCCTCGTAAAGAGTCATAATATTATATATAAAATAAATACTTGCTAACTGTGGGTAATAACGGTTGCTTGGTCAAACAAAATAATATCTACGAGTATCCTTATCAATAAACTTGAGTGTGGGGACTGCCCTACCTCTAGCCTTACCTCTAAGTTGTTTATAATCCTCCTCTTGTCTGATATACCTTAAATTTATAAACATGGCATCAGGTTTCAGTACGCCAAAGAGTTTTCTAAGTAAGAATTCTGGGTTTAAAACCAAAAGGTCACGTAAAAGTCCCGGTTCATTGATCAATCCATGCACAAAATGTGATATTGAACTAAAAAAAGATGACGACTATTTGGTGTGTAATGGCTGCTCCCTAAAATTTTGCTTAATATGCACGGGAATGACGAAATCTGCTTTCAACTGTGTCCAAAATGGGGAATTTGAGGACTTTACTTGGTACTGCAAACCATGCAAGGCTACTACACCCACTTTGGAAAATATAACTAGTATGCTAAAAAATATGCAAACAATTCAAAATGAAAGAATTTCGGTTGTTGAAAATAGAGTTGACCAAATTGCATTCAATACATCTAAGGAAATCGCTCAAAAAATGGAAGGGGTTAAAAAAGAGGTAGTCTCAGACATTAGTGAGGATGTAAACAAATTAGTGGAATTGAGATTTAAAGAAATGGAAGACAGAAAGAGAAGAGAATTGAACATTGTACTCTTTAATCTGAGTGAATCCAACAATGTAGATAAGGAAGTAAATATCCAATCTGATAAAGATAAAGTGCTCTGTATTGCCCGCAGTCTAGGCTTAGATGACCTATCAATAGTAGCCATATACAGGTTAGGAAAGCAAACACCTGGTTCCAAAAGAGTTACCAAGGTTATTCTTGATAGTAAAAAACAAAAGAAGTTTTTAATAACTAATGCCAGATTTATAGCAACAAAAGTAGATGATGAGTACAAAAGAGTAATCATCAGTCGTGACCTAACAGAGGTGCAAAGAATAGAGAGGAGGAAAGCTAGGAATGTGGCTGCCCCTAAGGTGAATGTTCTAGTGACTGAGGATATGGAAATACAACCAAGTCAGCCTAAACAGCACATTCGTACTAGTCAACATGACTCTGGACACATTCTTGACACTTACTTCAGGGGCGCCAATATATCGGGGAGTAATATAGAACACTTACCAGGTGATATTACGATAGTTGAACAGCAACAACATGAAAATCAACATCTAGACAACCCATATCTCTCTGACACTTTAGGCCTTGAAACTACAATTGTGGGCGGGCTAACTCAATTACCACCTAACATGGATAATGATTTTTCATCTACATCTAATAGTGAGGAAGAAGATCCTGGATTACCTGGACTTCATGGACACTAGGACAAAGATTTTAGTCCCTATGGTGGACGTGTTTTTAATAAATCAAATACAGTGGTCAATAAGGTGGGCAGTCTGAGTGTTCTGTATACAAATGTTGATTGCTTAACCAAAGAGAAAAAGTCAGAGCTCTCATCTTTAATTAATTCTAATCAGTATGATATTATTGCCTTATCTGAAATTTTACCAAAATATTCAACTATAGTCCAGTGTGAAGAATTCTTTCAAATTGAAGGCTTTGATATGCATACTTCAGACCTACATTCAGGTAGAGGAGTAGTAATCTATACAAAAATAAGCTTAAATGCAATCTTGGTTGAGACTGACTCTGATTTCAAAGAATCTGTATGGTGTGAAGTAAGACTCCACAATACAGATAAACTTATAATAGGTTGTGTATATAGAAGCCCCAATAGTGACTGTGCAAATAATCTCAGACTGCCTGGCCTTATTGGCAAAATTTTATCAAATGTGTATTCCCATGTGTTAATTATGGGAGACTTCAACTTTAAAGAAATCAAGTGGGATATTATGAGAACCACCTGTGGGTATGAGCACCCAGCAAATGTCTTCTTTGAAAGTATCAGAGATAACTTTCTGTTTCAACATGTTGTTGAAGCAACCAGATATAGAGCTGGTGATGAACCCTCTTTAATTGACCTCATATTTACAAATGAGGAAAATATGATTGAATCAATCAACTATGACCCAAGTCTTGGGAAAAGTGATCACATAATGCTAAACTTTAAATTCAATTGTTATTTTGACCTTGAAGTCAATAATACACAAAAATTGAACTTCCATAAAGGTGATTATATTCAATTGAACAGAGATTTGGATGATGTCGATTGGAACGATGTGATAGGGGAAAAACCAATAGCTGAGGCCTGGAGTAGCTTTGCTGAAACCATTATCAATCTATTAGAAAAATCTGTACCAGTGAGCAGAGTCAATCCACGGTCAACCAGAAATAACCCTATTATAGATAAAAATGCAATCAAAATCATCAGAATAAAGCACAGGAAATGGACAAAATATAAACACTGTAAAAATGATATGAACTATAATGAATATAAATTAGCAAGGAATAATGTTGTCTATGAGATGAGAAGATGTAAATATGTCTATGAAAAGGATTTGGCAACAAAAATCAAAACTGATAACAAACTATTCTGGAAATACGTCCGATCAAACACCAAAACAAAAATTTCTGTTAGTAACTTAGAAAACACCAATGGAGGTATAACAAGGAACGACAATGAAAAAGCCGAAGTACTTAATAACCATTTTGTATCTGTATTTACCAATGAAAATATTGATATTATACCAATACTGGAAGAAAAACCAAATTGTTCTAAATTAATAAACATCAACATTACAGAGGAAATTGTCAACAAACTATTATTTCAAATAAAGTCTTCTAAATCACAAGGACCAGATAATCTCCACCCTCGAATACTCAAAGAATGTGCGAATATATTGACTGCACCACTTACAAATCTCTTCAAGAAATCATTGGATGAAGGAAAATTACCAGAAATATGGAAAACAGCCAATGTGACTGCAGTCTTCAAATCAGGGAAAAAGGCTAAGCCGGAAAATTATCGACCAATCAGTCTTACACCGATATCCTGTCGGATAATGGAAAAAATTGTTCGAATGGAAATGGTTGACCATTTAATCGAGAACCAACTATTATCAATTCACCAACATGGTTTCAGACGGGGCTGCTCCTGTGCTACTCAGTTATTGGAGTGTCTCGATGACTGGTCAGAGGCAATTGACTGCGGTCAAGAAGTCGATGTCATTTATCTGGATTTTAAAGCGGCTTTCGACAAAGTACCCCATAAAAGCTTAATGAGTAAGGTTAAATCTATGGGAATAACTGGTAAACTTTATGACTGGATAGAGGACTTTTTAACAAATAGAAAACAGAGGGTGATGGTCAATGGGCAGGTCTCAGAACTCAGGGATGTCACAAGCGGGGTACCCCAGGGCAGTGTTCTTGGGCCTGTTTTGTTTCTTATTTACATCAATGACCTCCCGGACGCCATGTCCTGCACCGCCAAACTTTTTGCTGACGATACTAAACTGTATACATGCATAAATAGCCCACAGCGTGAGATAGACTTACAAGACAGTATCTTCACTGCATGTGAATGGGCTAAAAAATGGCAAATGATATTTAATGCCAAAAAGTGCAAACACTTACATATTGGTAATAATGATGAAGAATCCGATGTATTCTACATCAAGGATAATTCGAATAAAATAGAAGAAATTACCAAGGTAACACATGAAAAAGACCTGGGAGTAACATTTGACTCAAAATTAAAGTTCTCCTATCATATAAGTGGTAAAGTATCTAAGGCCAATAGAAACCTCGGTCTAATATATAAAACTTTTACATACATGGATAGAGAAATGTTTCTGTGTTTGTATAAGTCCCTTGTTAGACCACACCTTGAATATGCTACGGTGGTTTGGTCTCCATACCTAAAAAAAGATATAATTGCCATAGAAAATGTCCAAAAAAGAGCGACTAGGATGGTGGAAAACCTCAGTAACTTTTCATACCATGCTAGACTCACTATGCTAGGACTACCAACCCTTGAGTATAGAAGAGAGCGGGCTGACGTGATTCAGGTTTATAAAATCTTAAATAATATCGATACAGTTGACAAAAATAAACTGTTCACTCAGGCCCCTGAGCTTGGAACAAGGGGAAATTCCAAGAAACTATTTAAAAAAAGAGCAAGAATTGATATTAGGAAATATTCATTTGCTTACAGAGTCGTAGAATCTTGGAATAAACTCTCTAACACTGTCACAAAATGTCACGGGTAGAGCGTACTGGTCGTATATAGCTCTTGTATCGGTTACACCCAAAATCTATTGTTCGAGTTGAAACAATTTCACAATATTCATGATCTATTCATGTAACACGTAAAAGCGTGCACATTTTAAGTGGCCGCCAGAGAGGCCGTGTCATAAGTTTAGTTTTGTGCTAATGCATGTAAACGTATAGGTATATTTTCCTTAAACGGCAAAATTGTATAAGGGCCTCGCGTGTAGATTCAATACTGTAGATTTAGCCACGTTTGTCACGGACTGAACGGGGCAAATAATGATTTGGGCGTAATGTTTGCTATAAAACCCATTGTCTTCTAGCTTTCGCCGGGATCATCGAAAGTACTTTGTTGGAACAGAGATTGGACGGCAAATTTCACAGGCAACATGTGGTTAGTAGTTTTATTAAACTTTTATCGTATATTTGTATTCAGTGGGCGGCGCCATCTTGTTTGGCGGTTACGACATCCGGTTAGCATTGATGTTTCTCAAACATAACTTTAGACTAGCATATGAGTTTGAAGTTACTTTATTAGATGTAATTATTGTAATTGATCATTAATTGTAAAACAATATTAATTTGATAACAGTGGATAATAGGTGCATTAGTTAACGTTGGCGTATAACTCAGTGATTGTAATACACGATTGTTAACATTGCGTGCAAACATAACTCAGTGAGTGTAATATATGAGTTATTTGATCATGTTTATATTACATGTATTAGGGGCATTGATTAACAGCGACGTACATAGCGTATACATGGCGTTGTAGAATATGTATACATTGCTACTCATCATTAGTACAGCTTACATATATTGATTGAATAATGATTTGTTTGGGTAATGATAATTATGCAAGATTGTTATGTTTGTAAACCGACAGCTAAAACGTATGTATAATTACAGCCTAAGCCATCCAGGATATAAGCCATCCAGGGTTGGAGTAAGCCATCTAGGTTTGGATATCCAGGAGTGGAGCTAAGCTTCCACGACTAACGTTACAAGCGGTGGAGACGGTCCCCGTACCTGCGCAGCCAGGTTTTACTAACGACAACCCCCGGGACACAAGGTGGGCCCGTTACCAGTCCTCACTGGAGGAATATCATTCACAATCTCAGTGGAGATTAACTGTCATTGCATCGCGTCATCAACCCTTACAGAAGGCATTTGATGACAATCATCCATTGAATTCGCGCATCATCATCTTCATGAGCTCTCGCGCATCACAGTTATCGCGCTAGATCAACATTGTTATAGCTTTAACAACACTTCAGTGTCTTAGACATTCAGTATTTATAACAATACTAAGAACGTCTTAAACGTTCAGGAGAACATTCTTTTCATAGTTCATTTGTGTATTCGCTTGTTTTTTTAGATAATTGTATATATATTAAACATATTTTAAAAGTTGCATTAAACTTATGTAAATGCATTCACCGTCATTGATTCTTTCCTGAGTTAGCCCAACCACTAAGGTCATCCTGTGACAACTGGTGTCAGAAGTGGGATTTTGGGCGACTACGGAGGGAAAGAATCAATAAGTGATCTTTATTATGATATACTAAATCTCTACTTATTATTTTAGAATTGTGTACCACCCTCTGATCAATAAAGGCGACTGTCGACGATCACGGCTACTGCTTGGAAGACAAGTCAAGACACGACAAGGGTAGGGTGAGTCCAAACTGTTGTTTTGTCCGTTCTTTCCTTGGCGCGAGGTCGCAGTGGTCTACACGAGTGGGTCTGAGGCACTTTTGCTCAATAATTTGGGTGTTTGTTTTTACCTCCCTTGATATACACATAGTATCCAATTAGGTTGGCGAACAAGACGTTCTACTCATGCTGTGACACTCGAGTATACTTATATTGATGGGAGAAGTAAATATACATGTACATGTTATACACATTTCGATGATTGTTTAAGGTTTATGTCCAATATCAAATTAAGATATTTTATGTAGTGTATATGTTTTGTGGAAGCTAGATACTTTCTATATATAACCGTTAGTAGTTAGCGCTAGTACAAATGTGTATGTAACTTGTCCTATGATGATGCCCAGGTATTTACTGAGGACACAGTGACTTACCATTAGTAGTTAGTTGAGTAGAATTATTAGTGACGTGTGTATTGTAATTATTGTAGTGTGTAGTTCACAATGTCTATAACCATGACGTCCATAAAGGATCTTACGGAAATGGGTAAGGAGTTAGGGTATGCTGGAGAGGAGCTTAGAACCTTTGTTAAAGACGAACAGGCTAGGGAAAGGGAATTCAGACTTAAGGAAAGAGAATTAGAGAAAGATAGGCTAGAATTCGAAAGTAGATTAGCTAAAGAGAAGCGAGATGAAGAAAGTAGACTAGCCACAGAGAAGCTAGAATTAGAAAGTAGATTAGCTAAAGAGAAGTTAGATGCTGATAAAGAGAATTTAGAATTAGAAGGCAGGTTAGCTAAAGAGAAGCTAGATTTAGAAGGTAGATTAGCTAAAGAGAAGCGAGATGATGATAAAGAGAAGGTAGAATTAGAAAGTAGAATAGTAAAGGAGAAGCAAGAGTTAGAACATGAGAGGTTCGAAACAGATGGTAGACTAGCTAAGGCTAAGATGATAATGGAAAGGGAGCAAAAAGAGTTTGATCATAAGTTAGCTTTAGAGTTGGAAGCAGCTAAGACACATAGTAAGGAAAGTAAAACTGAAGGGAAAGATAGTTATTCTGGGAAGTTAAAAGGTTCGAAGTTACCATACTTTGATGCTGACAAAGATAACATGGACAGTTACTTGTTACGGTTCGAACGTTATGCTGAGTTACAGGAATGGACCAAAGATAAGTGGGCAGTTCATTTAAGTGCGTTATTGAGAGGCAAGGCCTTAGATGTATTTTCTAGATTACCTAGTTTAGATGCTCTTGACTATGACAAGTTAAAGGATGCTCTTTTAAAGAGATTTGAGTTAACTGAAGAAGGTTTTAGAAAGCGGTTTAGAGCTTGTCTGCCTGAGAAAGGCGAGTCATTTATTCAGTTTATTAGTAGATCTAGAAATTACTTAGATAGGTGGTTAGAGTTAGGGAAAGTAGCGCAGACTTATCAGGGCCTCATAGATTTCTTGTTGCGGGACCAGCTATTCAATGTTTGTAGTAGAGATCTGTTCTTATTTCTGAAAGAAAGAAAATTAGCTAGTGTAGGAGAAATGGCAACACAAGCAGATCAGTTTGCCGAGGCTAGAGGCGGAGCTCATAATGTAGTGTCGAAAGACAGAACTTTTAGAGATAGGCAAGGGGACGATCATAAACAGAAAGGCCAGAGTGGAAACTATAGAGGTGGAGGTAGTTCGATGGGTTCTAGAGGAGGTAGCAATAGTGGTAACATAGGTAGACCTTTTATTCGTTGTCGTCACTGTAATGGAAATCATGCTTCACATGAGTGTAGGAAAGCGGTGAAAGTGTCCGCTGTCGTAGACAATTTTAGTGACAATAGTAGAGGGGACAACCATGTAGGTAGTCCGAACCAAGGTTTTAACAACCCATGGAATTTCGGTAGAGGTAGAGGTGGTCAAAACCGAGGTAGAGGTAGAGGCAGAGGTAGTAATAGTCCGGTTATTAAAACCGAGAGTAGTAGCTGTTGTGTAAAAGCGGATGGTGTAATGACGAAGATCGGAACATGTCTCTTTCCGTATGCAAATCTTCCAACGGCAGATGGTAGAGTGAATGGCACGGACGTAATTGTAATGAGGGATACAGGTTGTACAGGTGTGGTAGTTAGGCGTAGTTTAGTTACGGATGACCAGTTGGTAGGTAAACAGTCACCGTGTATGTTGCTAAATAAGTCGGTAGAGCACGTGCCAATAGCGAGAATAGATGTAGATACACCTTTCTTTAAAGGGACTACAGAGGCACTATGTATGGATGACCCGATGTATGATTTAACGATAGGGAACATAGATGGTTCAGCACTTCCGGTAATGTCCGATTTTAGAAGTAGCATAAGTAATGCCGTAGAGACTAGAGCGCAGGTTCAGAAGCAAGCTCAGGCTTATAGAAAATTAAAGGTTCCTGCAGCCGTAGGTGACATATCGAAAGCGGAGTTTATAGAAGCACAAACTCAAGACGAGTCATTAGGTCCTTGTAAGGTGAAGGCCAAGGATGGTGTAGTGAAGAAGTGTAAAGGGTCCGGTAGTTGTAAGTTTGTACATAAGAATAGGTTATTGTACAGAGAATTTGAAGATAGTGGTAGTAGACAGTTTCACCAATTAGTGGTACCTACCCAGTATAGAACGACAGTGCTTAAGGTAGCTCATGAGTCGATTATGGGAGGTCATTTAGGCGTAAAGAAAACGTCAGATAGAGTATTGGCAGAATTTTATTGGCCAGGCGTTAGTGGAGATGTAACTAGGTATTGTAGGTCCTGCGATGTATGCCAAAGGACAGTACCAAAAGGTCGAGTGACCAAAGTACATTTAGGTCAGATGCCACTGATAGATACACCATTTAAGCGGGTAGCCGTAGACATAGTTGGACCAATTTTTCCAGTGTCGGATAGGAAAAATAGGTACATTTTAACCATGGTAGACTATGCAACTAGGTATCCGGAGGCAGTAGCATTGCCCTCAATTGAAACTGAGAGAGTAGCTGAGGCATTAGTTGATATGTTCAGTAGGCTAGGTGTACCAGAGGAAATGCTGACTGATTGTGGGTCACAGTTTACGTCAGAACTTATGGCTGAAGTAAGCAGGTTATTGTCTTTGCGTCAAATCATGACAACACCATATCACCCTATGTGTAACGGGTTAGTCGAACGATTTAACGGGACGTTAAAGCAAATGTTACGGCGTATGTGTACCGAGAGACCCAAAGATTGGGACAAGTATCTCAATGCTTTATTGTTTGCATTTAGAGAGGTTCCACAAGAGAGTTTAGGATTTTCTCCGTTTGAGTTATTGTACGGTAGGTCAGTTAGAGGTCCCATGAGGATTCTTAGAGAGATGTGGGCAGGTGAAGTAGATAGTGATGAGGTTAAGACTACATATCAGTATGTTTTAGATCTGAAGGAGAAACTAGAGGAGACTTGTAAGATAGCTCAAAGTCAGTTAGTTAAGGCAAGTACCAAGTATAAACGGTACTATGACCAGAAAGCTAGAGCTAGGAAGTTTAAGATAGATGACCAGGTGTTACTGTTACTCCCGACCGACAATAACAAGTTGTTATTACAATGGAAAGGTCCGTTTTACGTTAGAGGGATAGTGAACACTATGGATTACCGTATCGAGATAAACGGAAAGTTAAAGACCTTTCATGCGAATATGCTGAAAGAGTATATAAGTAGAACCGATAATGTGCAACAAGGGGTGTTAACCGTAGTTAATGTTGCAGTTATTGAGGATAGTGAGGAAGACAGTAGTGAGGACACTAGTCCCATGTATTTTCCCATTAGTGTAGGTAAGGAGACAGCAGCCGATGTAGACATATCGGGCATGCTTAGTGTAGAGCAGCAACGAGAGATGGGTAGTTTACTCTCGGAGTTCAGTGATGTCTTGTCCGAAAACCCGGGGCAGACAGATGGAGTGCAACATGATATTGTACTCACATCAGGGGAACCAATAAGAATTAAGGGGTATCCCATTCCATTTCACTCCCGATCAATTGTTGATGAGGAGGTGAAAGACATGTTGAAATTGGGTGTCATCGAACCTTCAAACGCCCCATTTTCATCCCCAGTCGTACTTATTAAGAAGAAAGATGGGTCAATTCGATTCTGTATCGATTTTAGGCAGCTTAATAAACGTACCATCTTTGATGCAGAGCCAATGCCTAATATTGAGGAGGTATTCTCTAAACTTGCGGGATATTCGTATTTCTCCAAGTTAGACCTCAGTAAAGGTTATTGGCAAGTCCCACTTACAGACCGAGCTAAAGAGATGACCTCCTTCGAAACTTCGCAAGGACTGTTTAAGTTCAAGGTCATGCCCTTTGGTCTCGTAAACGCCCCAGCAACATTCTGTAGGTTAATGAGGAAAGTCCTGAAGGATTTGTCCAACACAGACAGTTTTGTAGATGACATCCTGGTGTTTACAACAACATTTGAAGACCATATTAAGGCTCTACGTAATCTGTTGGAACGGCTACGCCGGTTTAAACTGACTGCAAAACCTAGCAAGTGTCACATAGGTTACGCAGATATAGAGTGTCTGGGTCATGTTGTCGGGAGGGACCAGAAATTGAAACCAAACCCCGACAAGGTTAAGGCAATTCAGGAAGCACCAAGACCCGAGACAAAGAAACAAGTTAGGTCATTTTTAGGGTTGGCGGGTTTTTACAGGAAGTTTATTCCAAACTTTTCGGCTATAGCTGCACCTTTGTCAGACTTGACAAAGAAAGGTCAACCCAATAGGATAACTTGGGGGGAAAGCCAGGAGCGAGCTTTTGTCTCTTTAAAGGGGAGTCTGGTCAAAACCCCAATACTAAAATTACCTGAACTTGACCAGGAGTTTATCCTCAGAACGGATGCCTCCGATATCGGGGTGGGTGCAGTCCTACTGCAAGAGCAAGATGGGTGTAGTCTCCCCGTGGCTTACGCAAGTCGGAAACTATTACCCCGGGAATGTAACTACTCTGTTATCGAAAGGGAGTGTCTTGCAGTAGTGTGGGGTGTCAGTAAATTCCACCGATATGTTTTTGGTAAGGAATTTGTCTTGGAGACTGACCACCAACCGTTAGCTTATATGAATAAAGCTAAGGTAGCTAACAGTAGGTTAATGAGGTGGGCACTGACTCTGCAGCCTTACCGGATGAAAATTAAAGCAATCCGTGGAAAGGACAATATTGGGGCAGACTATTTAAGTCGCCGCACATAATGACCGGTTTAATACAATAGTGTATTGCAGTGTATTGTACAATAATAGTATATGTTACGACAGGGTAGTGTACAATTGTAGAATAGTGTTGAAATTGTAATTACATATTATAGTCAGGTTATAACTGCAGTGGATGTTTTCCGGAAGACGGTCGTTGTACTGGCTGAAGGTTGCATCCCTCAGTAGTAATAGTTAACATACTCAAGCGATTGAGCGATCAGCTTCTACGTTTTGTCGCTCATTTGCTCAGAAGAATTAATAGTTTCTTAACGTGTAAATATTAATTATCATTTTGTTGAATTTTAAAAGTGTAGCACTTTCTTTAAGTGGGGAGATGTTGTCACAAAATGTCACGGGTAGAGCGTACTGGTCGTATATAGCTCTTGTATCGGTTACACCCAAAATCTATTGTTCGAGTTGAAACAATTTCACAATATTCATGATCTATTCATGTAACACGTAAAAGCGTGCACATTTTAAGTGGCCGCCAGAGAGGCCGTGTCATAAGTTTAGTTTTGTGCTAATGCATGTAAACGTATAGGTATATTTTCCTTAAACGGCAAAATTGTATAAGGGCCTCGCGTGTAGATTCAATACTGTAGATTTAGCCACGTTTGTCACGGACTGAACGGGGCAAATAATGATTTGGGCGTAATGTTTGCTATAAAACCCATTGTCTTCTAGCTTTCGCCGGGATCATCGAAAGTACTTTGTTGGAACAGAGATTGGACGGCAAATTTCACAGGCAACATGTGGTTAGTAGTTTTATTAAACTTTTATCGTATATTTGTATTCAGTGGGCGGCGCCATCTTGTTTGGCGGTTACGACATCCGGTTAGCATTGATGTTTCTCAAACATAACTTTAGACTAGCATATGAGTTTGAAGTTACTTTATTAGATGTAATTATTGTAATTGATCATTAATTGTAAAACAATATTAATTTGATAACAGTGGATAATAGGTGCATTAGTTAACGTTGGCGTATAACTCAGTGATTGTAATACACGATTGTTAACATTGCGTGCAAACATAACTCAGTGAGTGTAATATATGAGTTATTTGATCATGTTTATATTACATGTATTAGGGGCATTGATTAACAGCGACGTACATAGCGTATACATGGCGTTGTAGAATATGTATACATTGCTACTCATCATTAGTACAGCTTACATATATTGATTGAATAATGATTTGTTTGGGTAATGATAATTATGCAAGATTGTTATGTTTGTAAACCGACAGCTAAAACGTATGTATAATTACAGCCTAAGCCATCCAGGATATAAGCCATCCAGGGTTGGAGTAAGCCATCTAGGTTTGGATATCCAGGAGTGGAGCTAAGCTTCCACGACTAACGTTACAAGCGGTGGAGACGGTCCCCGTACCTGCGCAGCCAGGTTTTACTAACGACAACCCCCGGGACACAAGGTGGGCCCGTTACCAGTCCTCACTGGAGGAATATCATTCACAATCTCAGTGGAGATTAACTGTCATTGCATCGCGTCATCAACCCTTACAGAAGGCATTTGATGACAATCATCCATTGAATTCGCGCATCATCATCTTCATGAGCTCTCGCGCATCACAGTTATCGCGCTAGATCAACATTGTTATAGCTTTAACAACACTTCAGTGTCTTAGACATTCAGTATTTATAACAATACTAAGAACGTCTTAAACGTTCAGGAGAACATTCTTTTCATAGTTCATTTGTGTATTCGCTTGTTTTTTTAGATAATTGTATATATATTAAACATATTTTAAAAGTTGCATTAAACTTATGTAAATGCATTCACCGTCATTGATTCTTTCCTGAGTTAGCCCAACCACTAAGGTCATCCTGTGACAAACACTGTGATTGAGGCACCCACCATCAATTCCTTTAAAAGTAGGCTAAATTTACATTGGGCAAATCATCCAAATAAATTCAACCCAAAAAACTAATAAGGAACCGGAAGTCCTTCACTATGATATAAATCATAACTAGACTGGGAAAACAACATCAAAAAGGGCCTAAGAAACCTGTTGGTTTAGACTGGCTTCTACTACAGTATGAACAGTATGAACAGTATTTTACAGGCAGTGTTCGAGGGGTTGCCGTATATAATATATTACCTGTTACCATACATTTTACAGGCAGTGTTCGAGGGGTTGCCGTATATAATATATTACCTGTTACCATACATTTTACAGGCAGTGTTCGAGGGGTTGCCGTTTATAATATATTACCTGTTACCATACATTTTACAGGCAGTGTTCGAGGGGTTGCCGTATATAATATATTACCTGTTACCATACATTTTACAGGCAGTGTTCGCTGTCACCATACATTTTACAGGCAGTGTTCGAGGGGTTGCCGTATATAATATATTACCTGTCACCATACATTTTACAGGCAGGGTTCGAGGGGTTGCCGTATATAATATATTACATTTTACAGGCAATATTCGAGGTGTTGCCGTTTATAATATATTACCTGTCACCATACATTTTACAGGCAGTGTTCGAGGGGTTGCCGTATATGATATATTACCTGTTACCATACATTTTACAGGCAGTATTCGAGGGGTTGCCGTATATAATATATTACCTGTTACCATACATTTTACAGGCAGTATTCGAGGGGTTGCCGTATATAATATATTACCTGTCACCATACATTTTACAGGCAGTGTTCGAGGGGTTGCCGTATATAATATATTACCTGTTACCATACATTTTACAGGCAATATTCGAGGTGTTGCCGTTTATAATATATTACCTGTCACCATACATTTTACAGGCAGTGTTCGAGGGGTTGCCGTATATGATATATTACCTGTTACCATACATTTTACAGGCAGTGTTCGAGGGGTTGCCGTATATAATATATTACCTGTTACCATACATTTTACAGGCAGTGTTCGAGGGGTTGCCGTATATAATATATTACCTGTTACCATACATTTTACAGGCAGTGTTCGAGGGGTTGCCGTATATAATATATTACCTGTTACCATACATTTTACAGGCAGTGTTCGCTGTCACCATACATTTTACAGGCAGTGTTCGAGGGGTTGCCGTATATAATATATTACCTGTCACCATACATTTTACAGGCAGGGTTCGAGGGGTTGCCGTATATAATATATTACATTTTACAGGCAATATTCGAGGGGTTGCCGTTTATAATATATTACCTGTCACCATACATTTTACAGGCAGTGTTCGAGGGGTTGCCGTATATGATATATTACCTGTTACCATACATTTTACAGGCAGTATTTGAGGGGTTGCCGTATATAATATATTACCTGTTACCATACATTTTACAGGCAGTATTCGAGGGGTTGCCGTATATAATATATTACCTGTCACCATACATTTTACAGGCAGTGGTCGAGTGGTATTTTACAGGCAGTGTTCGAGGGGTTGCCGTATATAATATATTACCTGTTACCATACATTTTACAGGCAGTGTTCGAGTGGTTTTTTACAGGCAGTGTTCGAGGGGTTGCCGTATATAATATATTACCTGTTACCATACATTTTACAGGCAGTGTTCGAGGGGTTGCCGTATATAATATATTACCTGTTACCATACATTTTACAGGCAGTGTTCTAGGGTTGCCGTATATAATATATTACCTGTTACCATACATTTTACAGGCAGTGTTCGAGGGGTTGCCGTATATAATATATTACCTGTTACCATACATTTTACAGGCAGTGTTCGAGGGGTTGCCGTATATTGCGGAAAATGAGCTGGATTGGCCAGCTTTTTCGTACGGAACAGGTATAGTATAAAATTACAATTGTCGTTATTCATATATCAGTAGTATTTATCATGGCATTATCACATTTGATGCAAATACAAGTATAAATAAAAGGTTAACAGGAATTATAGCATTCAAGGATCACAATCAACCAAAAACACGCACAAAAACAAACGATACTTACAAAGATGAATAAAAGGCAAGATATGACCTAACTAAAAATAAAAAAGTTGACAATGGGGCTACCGCCATGGAACTGCCAGTGGCAAAAAAGGCTGATGGGGTTTAAACCAACTTCTAGGGTGCACCAAACCTCACGCTTACCCTGTTGTCAGCCCAGTAAAACGGGCCAGTGGAAATAAAGACATGACCGCCCGTTATAAGGCAGCATTTATAAGTAGTATACGTATAACAGATAAATGGTCATGCATATATGAATATAAAAAACAAAAGCCTAGAAAGCCACAAAGCAAGTACTCAGTGACTTGGCAGAATCCAGAGCAACACGAGAACAAACCGTTAAGGTTACGGCAAGACAATACTAAAGACACACATCACAATGATTAGTCGGATCTGTATCGGAGATGCTCTCCAATATATTAAGTGTGATAGTAATGGCCAGCCATGCCACGCTGTGTTGTGCTCTTTTTATAATTTATAGCTTTCCCTTTATTATGTATAATGCCCGTCGCATGTCAAAATCGTTACATCCATCTTATGTACGTATTTTTATATTTACCGTCTGGTGAATTTGAATAAATCTATCTTTGCTTTTATCTTCCTTTGTGATTTGTTTCAGACAGATATCTCTGCTTTCTGACTGTGTGACTATTTTTCAGGATTTATGAACGCGACAGACACATTACGAAAAGTAATCGAAGGCAAGACGGACTCGCTGTATCTGCGACTATGGGAGAGAAACAGATGTAACTTTAAGGACTACCAGAATATTGCTGTTAATGGTAATATTTGTTTATTGATCGTGAATCATGATTTATAACAAGTATATAATGTATGGCTATTGTTTTTTGTCTGTCCTTCCGTTCGTCCTTAACCTGTAGGACCTGTAGGACAAATGACTCAGTTATACAGTACACATATTCACAAATGTATGTGTGATACACGTTTAAAAAATTGACATAATTTCTAAGTCTCTATGAAATTGTGGTATAGCTATTGATAGTCTAAGTCATAGTTAGACGACTCAGGAACATGCTACTACAGTTACAAATTTCAACCATGAGCAGGTAATGGTTACCCTTGCTTGCTACAGGTTCAAACAGTCCGAGAGTTCGATATTTGCAATATAATGTATAAATGCATGACGATAACTTTTACCGTTTTTAAGAAAATAGCATGACTTGCTTTTCAATAATTTATTATATGGCATATGCAGTGCTCCTGTTTGTATTTGTTGTGGAAATTTATATGATGCATGTTGATTTATAACTACTATGATATTGAAATACCTTATAATCGGTGACATGTGTGTGCAGCATTGCGTTGATGCGCAGTCTCAGTTTATTCACAGCAATTATCTTGTCTGTATTGTTTATCAATTCTCTATGTGCCAATATCCAGATTTTAAATAAGGTATAATAATTACGGTATGTACCTGTGTGTTACAGTATGTACCTGTGTATAACAGTATGTACCTGTGTATAACAGTATGTACCTGTGTGTTGCAGTATGTACCTGTGTATTACAGTATGTACCTGTGTATTACAGTATGTACCTGTGTGTTACAGTATGTACCTGTGTATTGCAGTATGTACCTGTGTATTACAGTATGTACCTGTATTTGTTTGAGATTAGAATAATTGTTATAAAGACACTATTCGAACGTTGTCTTTATCATTTTGTGTGTACACGTTTGTTGTAAATGTCTTTTGCCGTTGTTTATGTTTAAATCGGCTTGATAAATACAATTACTAATGTATATATTATGTCTTAAATTGCTTCTATGTGTTCATGTAAACTTGGTTCTATGTTAAATCACACAACCACTGGTTCTTATACCTAAGTTATAATAATAATAACAGCTGCTCATGCTCATTTGTAAAAATTATTCTTAAGCATGATAGATGGTTGACGGCATTTTATTGTCTATACTTGTAACTACGAAAATTGTACTGAACCATTTCTAGTATGTTGCCTTCACTTGCTACATAGTGTCGTGCTTTAGTTGGCTCTAACTCCGGTTTGGCACACATTTTCTTGCAATGCTCTCTGTTCACTTCATACAATTTATGGGTTTAGAGATTCATATACCCAGTACAATCCTTAAACCACCTATTTCTTATACACTTGCTTTCACAAAGTGAAGTGGGGGCTATATAGGAATCACGTTGTCCCCATCGTCCCGTCGCGTCGCGTCCCGGCACGTAACACATGTTTGTCCCGTTGCATCCCGTCACATCGCATCCCGTCGCGTAACACATTTTAATACTTGCATATCTCAAACACTTTTGAATAGATTGTTCCCAAACTTGATATACTCACAACAACTGATGACCTTATGTCCCTCTACATCACCCATCATTGATTGCCTAATTTATTACAGAATTATGACCCTTTGTTTCCACTCTAATATTATATAATGACGTGTTAACACATTTTTCCTGAAACGTTTTCGAATAGATTGTTTTCAAACGAAATGTACACATAAAAACTGATGACCTTATGTTCCTGTACATCTCCCATCATTGATTGCCTACTTTATTAGAGGATTATGGCCCTTTGTTTGACTTAGATTTTTTCACTCTATAATGAACTTCATGTGGCTTTCACTTTAACACTTTTCATGTATTGTTATTACACTTGACATACAGTTCACACGTGATGATAGGATCTGTCTCTGCATTAATGGTTTCAATTCTGCATTCACAGAATTATGGACCATTGTTTTACTTAGAATTTCTTTCACATTAAAAAAATAGCAAATATTTTTGACATTCATTCTTCTTCATTTTGCCCATCATCGGCTATAGCAAAAAAGCGAGGGTATTCATCACCTTCAGTGATAGTTCTAGAATATATATTATTTAAGTATACAAACTATATATGTTTTATTTTTCATTTTATTTTGTATTCAATGGCTATTTAAACACTTTTACTAAAATGCCAACGAATAAATCCACAACAAGATACCGAGCACACTAATGGGTAATTAAACAGTGTACAGCATGTTACAGACTCTATCCGCCGTTATTACGCCGTTATTACGCTGAAACCCATTATGCACCAACGCTTCAGATAAATGCATTGATTTCTTTCTCACTGAATTAATAAAGTGTACACAAAGTTTAAATTTATGAAATTATTTTTACAATGTTGATACATCTTGCATGGAACTAATTGGTTAAACAATATGAACATAAACAATATGAACACTTGTCCTATAGAAACCGCAGGACCCAAACGCAATGGTACCGTATGTCCGCACGGAATATTTCTTTTACAGCGTATATATCTAGAAAACTTGGACTACTTAATGCATTTCAACTTACCATTGCTAGGTGCCAGAGCAAGCGCAATGGCAGACAGTATAGAGAAAAGGTGAGTAATTATCTGTTTAGGTCCTGGCCTTTAGACTATTCTGTCATGCTGGGTGTTGACATCTGGTGAATCCTGTATATTATATATGTCCATATGTCTTACCAGATTTAGTTGGTGAATAATACACTCATGTTATAATAGCCTGTACTTATATAAACATGTATATACTAGATACACGAACGATTTCAGTCTACAATTGTTAATTTGTTAGTAGGTTGTTATACATTTCCTCTAGTGAAAGCGTCTGAGAGACAGAAT
The DNA here is from genome assembly GCA_037043455.1 of Cyrtodaria siliqua. Lineage (NCBI taxonomy): Eukaryota > Metazoa > Mollusca > Bivalvia > Adapedonta > Hiatellidae > Cyrtodaria > Cyrtodaria siliqua. The sequence continues at coordinate 35,643 of JAWPHD010003591.1, forward strand.
ATATTGCATCTGCTATTGTTTACATCTATTCATTCGACAGTGTTGCCGAATTAGATTGAATGTTGTTTAACGGCTCATCAACGCATTATTGATATTTAGAGCCGCACCAGAGAGAGGGTAAGGATACATATGTATCCGGGAACCTGGTCTACTCTTACTTACGAAAACGTTACTAACGCGCTCGGAGGATGGACTGGTCTACTTCCCCATCCGACGGAAGAGGCCAACTGCAAAACAGGAAATATCAGACCAGAGACTGCTGTAGTAAAATGTTCAATACCGTCTGGTGTGGTAGGGCCAGTAGGTCACGTGTGTGCTGCACATGTCGTGTAATTCCAGTATATATATATATAATCGCAAACTTGCTATACTCTGGACATAGTAAGTACACCTACAGTATGTTTGCTATGCTCCGTTGTCCTACATTTTTCAGTCTATACAGAAACAGGACAGGCGACTATCCACTGATTGTCATCTACGCCTTGGTGGGAAATGATGTTTGTAATGGGTATGTATTCACAAATGGATTTTTAAACTATTCACACATGTGTAATGGCATAAAGAAAGCTGGACTTGGATGTTGTTTAATATATATCTTCTGTTTTAAAGGTCTGCAACATTTTCTATATCATTTATCAAACATGTAGAACATTTATCAAAAACATTACCATGCACTGCATGTTTAGTGGTTGACCCATTTACTGAGTTCACCAAAATGTTACCGACATATTGTGGACCCTATGATGACGTCTATCGAAATTCTGAAACTGATGGTATAATTGCTTGTACATCTTGTCTTGTCGTGCGCTTAACGGTTTATTTTCTTTTGCTCTGGCTTCTGCCAAGTTATTGAGTACTTACGTTGTGGTGTTCTAGGTTGTGGTGTTCTTGTTTGTGGCGTTCTAGGCCTTTTTTTATATTTATATATGCATGATCAGACACTACTCAACTTTTATAATCGGTCACCCAGGTTTTTTGAAAATAGCAAGAATACCAAAAACTGGAAATCACCGAAACACATACAAATATTTATTAAGTTTATCAACAATGTAATCTGAAAAATCACTTTTTCCAGATTACATTGGTGATAAACTGAATAAAATATGATTTTTTAGATTACATTGTTGATAAACTTAATAAAATATTGGTATGTGTTTCGGTGATTTCCACTTTTTAGTATTCGTGTTATTTTCAAAATACCTGGGCGGCCGATTATAAAAGTTGAGTAGTGTATATGTGGAGCAGAGCTTATGGGATGCCGAGTTCTCCGTCGTCCGTTCGTCCGTCGTCCGTCGTTAACTTTTGGCTCGTTAAGACGATAGGGCCTTCATTTTTCATCTGATCTTTACCAAACTTTACCTGATTGTTAATGTCAATGAAAGCTCGGGAAAGTTTGAAAACCAGCCAAATCGGACCAGTAAGAGCGGAGTTATGGCCCTTGATTTAGTTAAAAATGCTAAGACAATAGGGCGATCATTTTTTATCCGATCTTTACCAAACTTTAACAGATTGCTAATGTCAATGATAGCTCGGAAACCAGCCAGATCGGAGCAGTAACAGCGGAGTTATGGCCCTTTGATTTAGTTAAAAATGCAATAGTTTGCCTCGTTAAGACGATAGGGCCTCCATTTTTCATCCGATCTTTACCAAACTTTACCAGATTGTTAGTGTCAATAAAAGCTCGGATAAGTTCGAAAACCAACCAGATCGGACCAGTAACAGCGGAGTTATGGCCCTTGATTTAGTTATGCTATATTTTGCCTCGTTAAGACGATAGGGCCTTCATTTTTCATCCGATCTTTACCAAATTTTTACTAGATTGCTAATGTCAATAAAAGCTCGGAGAAATCCGAAAACCAGCCAAATCGGACCAGTAACAACGGAGTTATGGCCCTTGATTTCGTTAAATATGCTATATTTTGCCTTGTTAAGGCGATAGGGCCTTAATTTTTCATCTGATCTTTACCAAACTTTACCAGATTTTTTTACTTTTTTTTTCTTTTATTATTTTTTAATATATATATATATATTTTTTTAATTTTTTTAATTTTTTTTTTTTATTTTTTTTTATTTTTTTTTATTTTTATTATCTCTACTGGCCAAGTTCGAAAACCAGCCAGATCGGACCAGTAATGCCGGAGTTATGGCTCTTGATTGAGTTAAAAACGCTATATTTTGCCTCTTTAAGACGATAGTCACTCGCTTCATTGATGTTATAAGAGCCATATTAGCGAGTAGAGCGCCCACAGGCCCTCTTGGACCCCTTGTTATAAACATATTAAGATGATTATCTTAAAGTTTGTGTTTTACATATATCGTCGGTGAGTGCTGCCTAGGTTGTAAAGAGGATGCAGTCTGGTGGGGGTTTCATAGTTTACACTGTCCCGTTTAATTGAGGTTGAGCATTATGGTAAGATTCAGGTTTGGTATACCCAATTACCTGGTTTAAACATTAGTATACATTTTGCCGCTGACCGTTTCTATGCTGTACTCCTGTTGTCAATCCTTTGATGTTTGTGGCGTCACGTACTTTGCATCTTCGTGAATATTTATACTTGTAATTGTTGCTTGTATTATACTGCGTTCTGTGTATGCTACACCTTCTGTTCAAATGTATCTTCTTGCAAAAGTGATATAAAAGTCGGACAGGAAATGCAGCATTCAAGGACCACAATCAACCACAAACACGCACAGAAACAAACTACAACTACAAATATGAATAAAACGCAAGATATGACATCATAAACAGAAAAGTATACAATAGGGCTACCGCCTTGGAACGGTCAATGGCAAAATAGCTCGCTGGGGGTTGCGGGGGTTGGGGATGGGGGGGGGGGGGGTTTCTAGGGTGCACCAAACCTCACTCTTATCCTATTGCCATTTCAATAAAACGAAACTTTGTAAATAAATATATCCCCGCAATACTCAAGCCAAGAATCGGGGAATTTTTCTGTCACCCAAATATTATTAAATATATCAAGAAGTGTAGAGAGACAGGTTTCAGGTAAATGTTTTTATAATTGTCAACAGTATACATAGCAATATACTTAAACGCAAAATTAATTGATATCATTTCATAAATGATTTTTTAAAGAATAAATGAAAAACCACGGAAAATGAAACAAAACACCGTTATTGTATATACTCGATTTCAGACATCCTGACACGATAAGTCATATGACGACCCCAGCTGAAATGCAGAAAAGTGCCATGAAAACGCTTCAGTATTTGGTGAGAACATGTTAAGTTATTTAACTATGTATTATAATTTTACGCAACGTTATTCACAGCAGAACATTTTACTGTTTCAATTTGACATACGTTTGACACTGTATGTCTAGACCAGGACAAAATCAGATAAATGTGTCAACAATTTCTTTATTTTATTTAAAACTATAGTTTACTGATATTCAGCAATACATATTAAACCCTGATTTAAAATATGTTTGATTCCTTAAATATGTCTTCATTTAATAAATACTGAAAAGGGGATCCCTTGGAAGCAACACACACAAACAAGAGATAAAAGTAGCAGACTCGGTTTTATTGAGTCTGTTCATGAGAGGCAGTGTTAAGTGCAACACCACTCACGCCTCCAAAAACCGGCGTAAGCGATATTCTACTTCAAAACCCACAAAAAGTGGGCTTGATGACCCCAAAGGACCAGTAAGTAACAACACTACTGATTTGTAGTCGGGGCAACTTTTACGTCCGCCACATATCACTAAACAAACGCTAGTGTGAATGTCAATAAATACTGAAAAGGGGATCCCTTGGAAGCAACAAACACAAACAAGAGATACAAGTAGCATTGAGTCATGTTCGTGAGAGGTAATGCAATGTGCAACACCTCTCATGACATTATAAGAATGAGAACCTGGTTTAAACCCCATCCATCTTTCTTGCCACTGACCATTCCAAGGCGGTTACTCTTTTGTCAACTCTTGTATGTGTGTGATGTCATTTACCTTGTCATTTATTTATGGTTGTTATTGTTGTTTGTTTCTTCGCGTGTTTTTGTTTGACAATGATCATTGAATGCTGCATTTCCTGTTCGACTTTTATATCTACTGTTAAAGAACATTTGAAGAGATGTATTTATTTGTTTAGGATGCCAACATACCGGCAGGAAGTTTCGTGTTCTTGACCGGTCTTGCTGACGGCAGAGTTTTGTATGATAGTTTGAAGAATAGAATACACCCTATTGGTTCACTGAGAAATGACGTCACATACGCTCATTTCTACGATTATTTCAACTGTCTAGAGGTGTGTATAAATTGCGTAGCATAAGGTTGTAAAGGTTCGACTCTTCTTTTATTTTTCTAGTTTCTTGAACATATGTGTGCTATAATGAATGTTTGTTTTAAATGCTAAATATTTCGAAAAATAATCATACATTCAATTATAGCATTAGGATGATATTGCATGGTTAAAAGCTTCAAATTTGCATATATTATACTAGTATGTTGTTTTTCATTTTATCCGTCATGACGTAAACATTTATTCTAGAAAAAACGGCATAAATTAGTGGGATCATAGCTATGTGAATTTATGATTTATTTGTGCAGATATCTCCGTGTACAGGATGGATGAACACAAATGGTACCCTGAGAGATCTCACAACAAAGGTACAGTTTGCGGAATAAGCTACCATTGACATGACTATGCAAATACAGTATTTTAGTGTGACGCATCAAAGATGTCTTAATAATTAAGACTTTACAGCGGCAAGGTCATGTCATGATTTGTTTTATTCGTTCAAATGCTTAACCAAAAATTTAAATAATAAACTTTTTTCATGACTGACATTTATACATACTACGTAGCCTAGATAATTGTTGGGACACACTTTTTAGATTGACTGCAAATACTTATTATTTACCGCCGGAACTACAAGTAAGGCGTAACTTGTCCCAGCAAATATTGGTAATAGTTTTAGGGACGCATGCATTTGTTGATAAGAAAACATATCGTAATTATATATAACACAGGGAAACTAATTCAAGATATTTCATACTGTTTCATCAGCGGGCCATGGAACTGAGTGCGACTCTGGAGCAGGTAGCCACATCTACATCCGGGACTTGGAAGAACTTTAAAGTGTATTACAACGACAATCCTCTAAATAAAGGTACACTTTTATAGATATGATTTACATAATAATTGTTGACACTTAGCAGCGCAGATAGTTTGCCTAGACTAGTCTCTGCTGAATTCCTGGCTGGATTTCAACGAATCTTGGCGGGGATGATGAGCACCAAGCTTAGTGGCGCCTGTCATCGCCGTGTTCCGGTTGAAAGAGTTTGGGCAGAGTTATGGACTCAATGATCCCAAAAGACCAGTAAGTATTAAAACTACTGATGTGTAGTCGGGGCGACATTTTACAGCCGTCGCACAGCACTAAACAAACGCTAGTGTGAGTATCAATACATACTGAAAAGGGGCTTACTTGGAAGCAACAACCACAAACAAGAGAGAAGAAATGAGAAGAATGGTTATATAGAAATCACAGCAGCCAAACGCAATGTCACCGTAGATCCGCACTGTACCACAAACAAAGAGAACATTAACAATACAATGATAAGGACATTAAACAACACAGCCAGTGGTGAAGCCAGGGCTACCGACTTGGAACGGTCAGTAGGCAATAAGGCCCACTGGTTAGCTTAAATCCATTTTAAAGCGTATTTACCTGAATATAAATGTAACTATTGGTGAGACTAAAGAACTAAGAAACTATATTCAATACAGACACATTATATATTATACTAATACGCATTCTTGTAGGCTGCACTATAAACATATATTGGTACATATATATTCACTCACCCAGGTCACGTTGCTTCGCCAATAAAGGAAGTAAATTACAAGTATATCATACATGTGTGTTCGTCAAATACATTTACAAATGTTTTATTTTATTTGTTTTAGTCATAGCAGATTGGGAAAAGGCAGGAAAAGCAACATGGGAACTGTTGGAACCAGTCGATGGTTTTCATGCCAACCAGGTATACCCATTTTTAATTCTTCGAAAATGTATAATTTACTTATCTGTGATATTCCAGTTGCACCTCGTCTAAATAAGGTCTGTATTATTTTTAGCCATGTGTTTGTCCAATGCACATGCAATTTCGTCACTTTAGAATAACATTTTCGCTTGAAATTGACACGAAACTAGCACAAACAGAATTTCTAGCGAATATCAAAAAAACTTTATATGTATAATTATAATTATATTGGTTTATTTGATTTCTGCGAAGTCACATTTTATTTCGGTTGAACTGTTTACACGAATTGCACCTGAATTAATGGTGACCGTCTTCCGCTTGAATTGTACAAGATTTGCTCGTATATAATATACTATTCTTTACATAATGTGCTAGAGTGAGGTTTGGTGCACCACAGAACCTGGGTTTAACCCACAGCGGACTTTTTACCACTTACTGTTCCAATTCGGTAGCTCTATTGTCAACCCGTCTGTGTTTGTGATGTCACATGCCTTGTTTATTATTAACATTGTAATTATGTTGCCCTACTTTGTGGAGGGAAGACATAATGCTTTTGTACTGTCCGACGTCTGTCGTCTGCCTGTATGTCACAAACTCTTTCCGTACTTGTTCTGAACCCATGGCCAGATTACAACGACATTTGGCAGGGATAATCAGTACCAATCCTAGCTGAATGATTTTTTGCGGAGTTGGTTTTTATACACAACCTTTGTCCGGACTAGTTCTCCTGAACAACTGGCCGGATTTAACGAAACTTGGCAGTCATGATCAGTATCAAGTCTAGTTTGCGCATATCGTTGCCGTATTCCTATTCCGTTCGAATGGTTTTTGGCAGAGTTATGGCCCTTTAAAGGTTTTAATACACAAACTTAATCTGAACTAGTTCCCCTGACCGGAGGGATGATCAGTAACAATCCTAGTTGCACATATCGTCGGCATGCTCCACTTGAATGATGTTTGGTGGAGTTATGGCCCCTTATATGCACACACTTTGTCCGGACTTGTTCTCCTGAACTCCTGGCCTGATTTCAACGAAACTATATAGGAATGATCAGTATTAAACCTAGTTAAGAGTTAAGCCTCTTATTCAAAAACCTTGTCAGGGCTAGTTCTTCCGAACCCGTTACTGGATTTTAATGAAACTATCCGTAGCAAGCTTAGTTGCGCATATCGTTGCCGTGTTCCGCTTGAATGATTTTTGGTGTAGTTGTGGCCCTTTAAATGTTTTAGTACACAAACTTTGTCCGTACTAGTTATCCTCAACCACAGGTCTGATTTCACAGGACATATTGTTGTCTTCTTTTGGTTGAATGGTTTTGGCGAAGTTATGGCCCTTTAAAAGTTTTAATACAGTTTGTCCGGACTATTTCTCCTGGACACCTGACCGAAATTTGGTAGGGATGATCAGTAACAAACCTAGTCGTCGTGTTCCATTCAAATGATCTTTGGTGGATTTTTGGCCCTTTCCCCGACGGGGGAGACATCTGTTTTTACTAAAACAACTTCTCCTGTGCATTTCAGGGTGCCTATATGTCGAATATGAATCGAGATGTTTTTATATTACTTTATATATGTTTTTATACCTGATATGATTGAATAGAATGAAAACAGACGCTCCTGGTTATGTATGCAATCTTATCGTAGCCATCCGCTAAGCTTCGTAAAGACAAAAATTAATTTTGACCCCCCATGTTTACATATAATTTTATTGGCAGCCAAAAACAAAATGGCGACGGCGGAACAATCCATTTCTCTAGGGTAGGGTGACTTAAAATATCAGCTGACCAATAGTGGTGGAAATAACAAAATATAATAAACGCAGTATACTAATTACCTACCTTTTAGTTGCTTGATATAATGGTTTTCATTCCAAAATAAAAATAAAATATGATCGATTTTTGGACAGGTGCTGAACATTGAACAACAACACCATGCATAGCCTACGCTTTACTTGGTACATCCGAACCATAGAAACAGACATGCGCAGACAACCATTTCTAAAAATAACGCCACCATGTTTTTTTTAAATTTACAATGTAAACAAGGGGGTCAAAATAAATTTTAGGCTTTGTGAAGCAGAACGGATACCTATGGCAAGACTGTAAGCAGATCTAGGAGCGTCTATGTTCATTCTATCTAACCGTATGAAAACATATAGCAAGTAATAAAGAATTTTCAATTCATATTCGACGTCCAGACACCCTTAAATGCACAAAGTTGTTGTTTGTGTTAATGCTTGTTTTTGGTTGACTGCGTTCTGTGAAAGCTATATTTCCTGTTCGACTTTTATACTTGCTTTTATCAGTATACACTGGTTGCCCTTAGCATCACATCTGATCAGTTGTTTTCTGTTTTACTACTTGCCAGAAAGTTAAGATGGAACGCATGAGCCTCATTGTTCCACCGATGTATTTCAGATCGGCCAGGCCGAGATTGCTCGAGTTGTGTGGGAGGAGTTTTTAAAATACTGGCCAGATGTGATTGGAAAGGAGAATCCACATAACGCCAACATCAGGGACGTATTTGGTGACCAGGGAGGTTACAGATGAGAACTGTTACAGAGGAGTTTTACCGGCTCAATTTATAATATGTTACCTCTATTACATACATTTTGTACTGCAAACTTTAGGGACACTAATTACATAACTGCAGCTAATCAGAACGTGCTTTTGATACACTTGACACGTGTCTTTTTAATGTTCACATATTATGGGGGTTTGTTGCTTTCATATATGATTCCAGCAGAGCGCCTTACTGCATAATAAAGCAAGAATATACCATCCATTTTCCTTGGCACAACATGCTCATCAGATATTGATTATATTTTGTATCTTTTTGTGCTCATCTATAAGAAGTATGTCTATTCTTGCAAACTGAGAAAATGTCTACCTCACTATACAATATTTTTAGAACAAGTGAAAAGTTACAGAGATATGGAATTGTTCTCAACATATATGTATATATAAAATCAAATACCATTAAATCCAGGTGGTGAACCAACACATGAAAGGTTATATGGCGTCTTACAGGAATGAACATGCCAGGCTCATCCACCTATCGAGATAAAATATGGAGAATGGGCCGAGAACCTTCTCACCTAGTTCAAAATGTGTTGGTGATGTAAGCTGTGCAAAATGTTTGTGATACACTAGTTTTAATGTTTTGAATTTACAGCTGGAAGGAAGGTAACTCCATTCCACAAATATAATGAAGTTATAATTTACTATAGGAGCAGGTAGACTATAATGCGTCCATATATGTAATATAAATGTATATAAATGTTTGTACACTTGATATTCAAATACAATGTTAAAAACAAAAAAAGATTATACCATCTATTTTTATGTTATCAAATACATAAATATGAGATGTATTATTTACATAATTTTAATTTCTTCGACGTATAATTACTAATGATATGAACTTCATATTTTGTATACGTCAATACTTATTGCATTAATGTATACTTTGTACTGGTTCTGCTACTACTTGCCTCAATGTTAAATTCAGGGACTTACAATAATTGCTTAACCCTTTTGCCGCCAAATTTCAAATGTCGTCTGCTTAAATTTGAATTTAATCGTTCCGATAATATTTTATATATACAGTGTTATGGAAAACTTTCTTGCTGAGTGGCGAACAGTGTTAACCCTGATCAATGTTTACAATGGTTGTAAAATCAATGTTTTCGACTGCGGCAGTAAAAGAGTAAATAATATATACAGGATCTTACATGAGTACTCATTCATTATGATTTATTAAACGAGTTGGCAAAATGATATAATGCGAGGCTCTTGCCGAGCAGTATATCATTTTTGCTAACGAGTTTAATAAATTCAGTAATGAATAAGAACGAATGTTCTATTTATCACATAACTCACATAACGACTTTTATTGCATTTTGCCTGTCGCTTTAACACGCGAAACCGACATAAACCGCGGGAATTGGATCCTATAGTCAGTATCGATTGTTTTTGAAAACTAGCGTACTAGGCTCATTTGCATACTTATATAACTAGCTATATATAAAAAATATAGAATGGTGTTATTCCACTCCCACACCATAAGTTATGTGATAATGATTAATACGTACCTCTCTTAATTGTATATTACATATCTTGCCTTATTCATACACAGACCCTCTTGTTTAACACTTTTCTTATGTTGCTACGTATTTTAGTTACGTTTTGTTACATGCTAGTGACTTATACATATACTAATAATAGTTATGTTTAATGCACGATGCTATGGCTGTGATATGTTACCGATGGTTTGTTACCAATGTGTTATCAAAGTGTTATCTTTATTGTATATCGTGACAACTTAGGTTGGGGTAAGTTCTCGTCGGGTTAACAACATATCAATGGGAGGCTGTAAATAAATATATACAATATTTATTTCTTGCAAAATACCAGCAATTGATGACCTCAATGTATCAAACATCGAGTCATTGCTTTGAATTAATATATAACAAATTGTCAATATATATAAATTAATATGAAAACAAACATGGCGGACAACAAAGAAACATGCCTGACGGGTTCTCAGGCAAAGGTTTTACATTTAAACATCAATAAAAGCACAAAATGCATACATGTATCTGATAGACTTTAACTTAGATATGAAGAATAAGATGTAATAATAAGTTACCTGTAAATAAATATATACAATACTTTTTTCTTGCAAAATACTAGTAATCGATGACCTCGATGTATCATCGAGTCATGGCTTTGAATGATTCGAAGTCCGATAAATCTATTGGTCAACACTTACGAGTAATTAGCATAACAAAGGGATAGTGAATGTATTACATGCACGTGCACAGGTATACTATGTGAACAGGTTAGATTTGTCAAGTTTTTACCTGATACGTTAAAGTTACACAATCTATCTACTAGGCTTATTACAATTATTCCATGTACTTACGAATTATTACATCTTAATACATATAACCATAAACATTAATATCTTATCCTATGACAGATATATAGGGCCTACTACTCAACGTTTGCTCATCACCAAACCACTCCTTTTCAACTTCACCCAAAATACAGCCCGAAATTATATGTTGTAGGGTGACATGCAAAAATACACAAGTGAATTTTTTTCTTATCAATTTGGACAATAAAATAATGAATTTCACATAAATTGGTAAAATCAGCCACCGTAAAATGTCAAATTGAATCTTGGTGCTTAGCAGACTTTGAGTAGTTTAATATATGGTCATATTTACTCCAAGCATTGCCTTACACCCCGTCATATTTTGTGCCAAATTGTTTGTTAAAATGTATTATGTATACGCATATTAAAGTTACACAAATATTTACAGATAACGTTTGTTTTGCTACACGTGTCACACTAATAGTACCTGTTTCAGTAAAAACATAACAACCTCCGAAGGGAGAGGGGCTCCGAATGGAGAGGGCATATAGTATACACATCGTCCTCAGTCCGTCCGTTCGTTCGTTCGTTCGTTCGTCCGTTCATTCCTTCGTTCGTTCGTTCGTCCGAAACAATGGTGTTTCAGCCATCTTCCGTGAATTTCATGAAAATTGAAACAAATGTTGATGTTAAATATGGCTCGCAAAAAGCAGTTTCAAACTCTTCAATAAGGTGCCAGTAAGTTAATAACCATAGGAAGAACTTTTAAAATGATTACGTTCAGGAATAAACATCACTGAAAGCCGTGTAGTAAAGTCACTAGGCTGAGAGACGAATACCAAGAAGGTAACAAAAAGTCGAAATGTAGCATTCACAGAACACAGTCAACTAAGACACCATAAACGTAAAACGGTTGACAATAGGGGTACCGCATTGGAACGGTCAGTGGCAAAACGGCCGCTGGGATTTTAAACGAGATTCTAGGGTGCATTAAAACTCACCCTAACCATATTGTCATCCGAATAAAACGGAACAGTGTAAATAACGAAATTCCCGAAAGTCTACTTCTCTTGCAAACTAGGCAGTATTAATAGGTGAATAGGTATAACACAAATATGATCAGGTATATATGAATATATAATACAAAACGACGGCCTTAAAAAAGCCACAAAACAAATACTCATTGACATGACAGAAGCCAGAACAACAAGAAAATAAACAATTAAGATTACGAAAAGAAAATATTGAAGAAAGCATTAACCCTTATCCCGCTAAGCACGACTATAATAGCCTTTGTGTCCCTTCGAGTAACTCGCATGCTGATCAGGGTTTACAATGTCCGCTGCTGATCAGTCATTACCCCCCAAAACAACCCTTTGCACATAAATGGAATTCTTAATTCAAAGAAAGAACAGTCAATTATATATATGTAACGGGTTAAGGGTTAAACGTTACCGTCTTTCACGATTTACATAGACGTCATCATAGCGACCACACTCTGTCCGGTAATCGCACACTCAAAGAGAAATTCATAGTCACCGTGGCGAACTGTGGGTCAACCACTAAACATGCAGTGCGTTGCAAAATGATAGGGCGATAAACTCTTTTGATAAATGTTGAACAAGTTTAATAAAGATTGTATGAAAGTGATCATAACCAAGGACATACGATAATAACATTGTGCAAAGGTTTTTAGAAGTTTATGGTAGCGTAACCCTGATGGAGTAGTTTTTTTAGTTATACATATGTTAGAATATTAAATTCCTCAACTCGACTACAAGCACTAGAAAAACAAATAAGCTGAGAAACATCCTTGCCTAAGTGAGCATTATTAACAATATTAAAACCGAAATCATCTCTCTTGTCATAGATTTGTTAATTATTTCTCCATTTTCTATAGAGAGATATAAATCGGGAAATGAAGCGACCGTATCAGAAATGTTGGCTTTGTTGAGTTGAAGTTCTTTAGGATAGATAGGTTTAACCATAAGATAAAAGAAAGGTTTGCAAATGTTCACTATGTCATCCAGACACTATGGTTACTAATATATATCCTAAATAACTTCAACTTAACAAAGCTAAATATTTTGATTATTGTCGTTTCTTTTCTCGATTTACATCTTTCGATCGAAAATGGTGATCGAGACTTACAATAACTTCCAGTTATACTGGATTACTGTTATAATAACCTCCAAGTAATATAATGACGAACTCAAATTAAACTGGATCATCATTATATAAACTCAAATTAGATTAGATTACCATTCTAGAATCCGAAATTAGACTGAATAACTAACCTCAAACTAGACTGGTGATTAGCAAGATATTTATGTATTTATACACTGATGTCACTCGTTTAATTAATGCAAATAAAACAATTGTTTTCTTATATATGACAAAACAAACAAGACAACTCACAACCCACTATAGTTTGCTAATATACTCAGTTTTATAATACAACATCACATTTTGACCTAAAACTAAATATATCTCTTCTCATCATAATGACTTAAAACTCGATACAATTTCCTGATTTGATATTGTTTTGCAAATTACACTTATTCACATACATACAAAAACACAGGTCATTGATTAAAATACACCATACTGTTTCACTATCTAATAAATCAATTTCATAATAATATATATGTATTTTGGGGTTTCTGTTGTAATTTTTGTCTCACTCTGTTTCGATTCAAATTACAACAGAAACGCCCAAAATACATATATATAATAAATCACCATAAAATGGTGATTTACTTGATTTATTAAAACTTTTTTAAAATAGGGGTAGTGAAGATTGCAAGTTTAAATTTTTTATAGATATCAAATTACACCCCCAAAAATATAAAATGTTTATTTAATACAAAACAAATTTGTTGATTTGTTATTAAAATTACATTCAAATTAACGAATAAACACAAAGTCAATAAAATAGAATTTAAACCTTAATACGTCTAAATCTGAGACACTCAGGGTTATACGACTTTAACCTCCAATAATCGTTCATTTTTCTAATTGAAGCTGCACCGCAACCAACACACACTTGATATTTTGCAGAAGTGCCTTTTTTACATATTAGACACGGAATTGCATGACTTGTTTTTAATCTATATTAATGCAAACTGCAATAATTAGAACCTTTTGTTGGCTTATTTTTACATGGATTATGTAATCCAATTTTAAGAAATTTACAAACATTGATTTCCATTGTCTATTTTATATATAATTATTTTTATATTAAATATTTTTTTTTTTAAATATATAACAAATAAAGAGAATGGAAAAAAACGAAGAGACTATAAGAAATTTAATACGCCTGTTTGATACAGGAGTGATAAGCAAAGAAACACTAGAACATAGTCTTATGGCTATTCAACCACCCGAGGCATTGAAAAGAAAACCAATCCCAGCACCACGAGTTGTAAAACCAATCCCAACCCCTCTACTCGTACTACAATCAAACCCCGTGAAACTCCAAAGGAAACTTCAAAAGAGGTTAATTTTCAAACATTAGAAAATTTACTCAAGAGACGACGTAACAAAAAACAACGTAAACGAGAAAAGCAGAAATATAATAAATTACAAGAAAATGTTATAAATGAACAAAAGCAGAAATATGCTAAATTACAAGAAAATGTTATAAATGAACTAAAACAAGTTTTTCAAGGTAGCAAATTAAAACTGGTTGACAAACCAATGTGCGGCTATTTTAAAGCATACGAGATATCTGCCGAGAAATACAAAGACCCTCAAAAACTATTTCGTGATAAAAAATCCATTATCACAAAACAAATAAGCAAAGAGCTGACAAAGATGAATGGATTAAAGTTTCAATTAGGTCTCACTGTAAATTTATTCAAAGATGATGGTGATACCAAAAAATACACCACAGCAGTATTACACAGCGAACAAAATGCAATTTTAACCTCTGAAAAAATAAATGAGTTGTACGATAAATCATCTGCAAATATACAAGAGAGTCTTGAAATATCCGGATTAGAAATTGATTACTGTGTTACGTTTTACCTAAATATTGCAAAGTACGAGCCGTTAAAAGGTTCTTCATATATTCCTTTGTCTAAAGCAGTATCTGATAAAAAAGCAATAATTAATGTCAATAATGAAGATAATAAGTGCTTGGAAGTGGCATTGGTTTCTGCTTTGTGACCTAATAAAAATAATCCAACTAGGATATCTAGTTACAACAAACACATAGGTAAGTTGAATATGGATAGTATTGATTTTCCCACTCCAATTTCTCAAATAACCAAAGTAGAAAAACAAAATAATCTTGCTATTAATGTTTATGGATATACCATAACAGGAAAAAATAAAAAGGTATCTGTTTTTCCATATAAAATATCAGAACAACCAAAAGATATTGAACGAATTCATTTGATCTTAATATCTGAAGACACTGAGGTTGAATCAGAGAAAGAAGACGATCCAAATAATGAAGAGGGAATTATAGATGACAACTATAACCCTGATGATTATTCTAAAGAACCAAAAAAAAACAAATTAACAACAAAATATCACTATTGCTGGATTAAAAATCTGAATAGACTACTTTATGACCAAAACAAACATAAAGGTCAAACTTACTTCTGCGATCGTTGCCTTCACGGCTATTCTGGAAAAGGACTACTTACCAAACACAAAGAAGACTGTGATGGTATCAACAAAAATTCTTGCAGAATAGAAATGCCGCAAGAAGGTAAAAATCACATAAAATTTAAAAATCATTATTCTGAAATTACAAATGTACACGAAGCTTGTGGTTTTGGATACCAGGTTGTCAGATATGATGGCAAAGCTGAAGAACCTGTTATTTACAGAGGTGAAGATGTTGTTGAAAAGTTTTTAAATCACTTAGAATGTGAGAAGAGCAACATTAATAAAATATTTGCTCACCCAAAACCATTAATCATGAGGCAGCAAAATGAGGAAGATTATGAAAAAGCAACACAATGTTGGATATGCGAGAATGAAATAGGTAGAAAATGCGGCAACAACTGTAAAGTAAGAGACCACTGTCATTTTACAGGAGAATACAGAGGTGCAGCACATAAAAACTGTAACCTGAAACTGAAAATAAAACCAAATAAAACAATCATCCCTGTTATATTTCATAACCTCAAAGGATATGATAGTCATCTCATCATGCAAAAAATACATAAAATGACAGGTAATATTACATGCATTCCAAACAACGCTGAAAAGTATATTTCGATTAGTGCCGGACAACTTAGATTTTTGGATAGTTTTCAGTTTATGGCTTCGTCTTTGGAAAAATTGGTTAAAGCAACAGACAAATCTGATTTTAAAATTACCAAAAATCAGTTTGGAAAACAAACAGATTTACTTTTACAAAAAGGTGTTTATCCATACGAATATATGGACAGATTGGAAAGATTTAAGGAAACGCAATTACCACCCATAGAAGAATTTTACAGTAAATTAAGAGGTGAAGGTATTACCCAAGAAGATTACGAATACGCTCAAAAAATATGGGAAGAGTTTAACTGTAAAACTCTTGGAGACTATCATGATTTATATCTAAAAACTGATGTAACTCTGTTAGCAGATGTGTTTCAAACTTTTAGAAAAACATGTATGAATGCATATAAACTTGATGCTTTACATTACTATACAGCACCTGGATTATCTTGGGATGCTTTACTTAAACATTCAAAAATAGAATTAGAACTTTTGACAGACATTGACATGCACTTATTCATAGAAAAAGGAATGCGAGGTGGCATAAGTATGGTATCAAAAAAATATGCCAAAGCAAACAATCCATATGTAGCTGATTATAACCCTGACAAGGAAAACAGCTACTTAATGTATCTGGATGCAAATAATCTTTATGGGTGGGCAATGAGTCAGCTACTTCCATGTTCTGGCTTTAAATGGGTTGATTTAAAAACATTACAAGAGCTAAGAAAATATAAAGGATATTTTCTTGAAGTAGATTTAAAATATTCTAAAGAACTACATGATAGTCAAAATGATGATCCACTTGCCCCTGAAAAATTAAAAGTAAAAAAAGAATGGTTATCTGAGTACCAAACAAATTTATTAAAAAATGAAAATAACGTTATGACAGAACAACTAGTACCAAATCTTATGGACAAAACAAAATATGTATTACATTATAAAAATTTACAGTTGTATTTATCATTAGGCATGGAATTAACAAAAATTCACAGGGTGCTAGAATTTAATGAAAAACCTTGGATGGAATCATACATAAACCTAAACACAGAACTTAGAAAAAAAGCTAAATCACAATTTGAAAACGATTTTTACAAACTTATGAACAACTCTGTGTTTGGCAAAACAATGGAAAATCTACGCAAGCGGACTGATATAAAACTAGTCAGAACTGACGGCTCTGAAAATGAAAAGATAAAAAAAATAATAGCCAAACCCAACTTTAACAGGCGTATACAATTTTCAGATGAATTGTCAGCAATACATGTGAACAAAACAAAATTAACATTAAACAAACCAATTTATGTTGGAATGTCAGTATTGAATTTATCAAAGTATATGATGTATGATTGGTACTATAATACTCTAAAGAAAAGGTACGGAGATAAATGTACTTTATTATACACAGACACTGATAGCTTGCTGGTAGAAATCAAAACAGAAGATGTGTACAAAGACATGGCTAAAATGAAAGATGAGTTTGACTTAAGTGATTATCCAAAATACCATCCACTGCACGATGATACAAATAAAAAAGTATTAGGTAAAATGAAAGATGAATGTGCTGGTGTTGCTATAGCTGAGTATGTTGGATTAAGACCCAAGCTATATTCTATTTTGAGAGCAGATGAGCAGATGATTAAGAAAGTAATAGATAAAATGAAAGATGAATGTCCTGGTGTTTCGATAGTTGAGTATATTGAATCAAGACCCGAACTATATTCTATTTTGGGAGCGGATGTGCAGATGATTGAGAAAGTAACAGACAAAATAAAAGATGAATGTGTTTCTATAGTTGAATCCAAACTATGTTCTATTTTGGGAGCGGATGAGCAGATAATTGAGAAAGTAGTAGATACAATAATAAATAAAACAAAAGATGATGGTGATTCTATAGATGAGTATATAGCTAAGAATATTGGAATAAAATCCGAACTATATTCGATGTTGAGAGCGGATGTGCAGATTGTTAAGAAAGCAATGGAAGATGTAAATATTGAATTAAGATCCAAACAAGATTCTATTTTGAAAGTGAATGAGCAGATTATTAAGAAAGCAAAGGGTGTAAAAAAATATGTAGTTAAAAACACATAAACTTTGAGAACTACAAGGATGCATTGTTTGGCAAGAAAAAATACACCCATAAAATGAATATGATACGATCAATAAAGCATCAAATATTTGGCGTAACAGTAAACAAATCTACACTGTCACCATTTTACTCAAAAAGATACATTCGAGAAGATGGAATTACAACTGATGCATATGGTTTCTATAAAAACTTATGAATTTGAGTATCAGCAGGAACAATAAGTAATTCTTCTTTGACAAATCCTCTTTGAGGCGCTGGTGCTTTCAAATAATAAACTCTTATGCCTTGCGTCACCATATAACTTTTAATCTTGTGAATATCTACACTCCACATTGGATCAGTTGCTCTGCGTCTTCCAACATCTTGTTCCCCGGGTTGATATAAATATCTTACACTTGCATTCATACAGATAGGATCACCTTTTAATATTTTTGTTTCAACAGGAGGGGGCTTTTTTGTTTCCACATTTAATGCTTTAACAACTTCTGGTAATCTCTTTACCCACTCTCTATTGCGTTTTTGTGAATCTGTTTCCTTAGCATACTGATAACCAAACAATCTTTCAGCTAATGTTCTGTTAAATCTTTCCACTAAAGTTTGGTCTCTGTGTATTTCTGTTCTGCCCCGTCTGATATTTACTTTGTGTTTTGCCATCAACTGTGATACTGCACCCATAAATTCTCTGCCTGGATCCACTTGTAATAATTTTGGATATGTCAAATGCCGACTGTATATTTTTTCAAATGCTTTAGCAACTTCTTTACTATCCTTGGAAGTTAGTGGCTCTGCTTCTTTGTATCTACTTGCAATATCAACCACAGTCAGTGCATATTTATATGTCTTGCGTCTAAAAGTATCATGCGGTAAAAATAGCAAATCAGCTTGATGCACTCCATCCTTAGCAGAAACATCAAACCTGGGTCTAATTATTTTCTTTGGCGCAGGTAAATAAATCTGCCACGCAGCTTGTTTCTTTAAAAATGCTAATGCCTTTGTTTCACTGACACCAGCCTCTTTTGCCAATTTTTTAACTGCTGAGTAACCTTTCCAAAATCCTTTTGGGCTGTAATAAATCTTTTCCATTTTTTTCTACTAAAGATTAAACTTTATATAACTATAAAGAAAAAATGGAAATCACAACTGCACAATTTGATGAACTGCTCGATGAGCAAAAGCAAAATCAATATAGCACAAAGAAATGGACAGACTTGGAAATAAATCAAATATATACTATTACAGATACGAAAATAGTGGATACTGAATATGGTCCATCCATGGTATTGACATTATTATACAATGGTGAAGTATGGGCGCCTGGTCATCTCAAAGATAAATTAGAGAAGAGTGCTAAACCACCATATTATATGCGACCACTTGGACTGAAACCATGTAAGAACAACAAAAAAAATAGGTATCATGCATATGACTTAGTTTTTTCAAAGTAAACATACTTAGTCATTCCAAATCCAAAGTAATTATAGTTTTAAACTATTTTTTTTTATGAAATCAATTTATACGCCACAAATCCAGTTGCAGCCATGCCCACCACAATAAACGTAATTTCTCTATTCTGTTGATCCGAAGATGGTGTATAAAAATCACTCAACTTGGGCTCCGGTTCTAAAAGCAAATGTTTGCCAGTTGTATAATAATACTGTTTCATAGCTTGGTCTACATCATCAAAAGTCTGCTCTTTATGATGCTCTTTTTTCAGTTGCTTATTAATAAAATCTAACCTCTCTGTTCTTTTTTTATTCCACGCCGCTTGTGCTGCGTTTAATTGTTCTTCGGCTTTGTCATGTCTTTGTCTTTCCTCATCTGAATGACTTCCCATTCTTGAAAAGAAATAATTTGAACCGCTAAATGCCAATGCATTTGTTAATGCGCCACCTATCATCATTGCTACTGCACTTGCCATTTTTTTTATATATATATGTTTTTAAATTATTTCATAATATCTGCAGGAATAATACCTTGCTTAATCAGCATATCCTTTGTAGCCATTGCTAACATTATATCCACAGACAGCATCCCAACATCTGTCATATTAAAATCCACTTTAGGTGCTGTTCTTTTTAGTAGTTTTTTGCTAATCTCAGAATATCCAACAGTTAAAAGTGTTTCCACTCCAGCGTGATACATCATATTTACAATTTGTTTTCCGTTAATACTTGCTGCCATTTTTTTTATATTATTTTTTATATTATTTTTTTAAATAAATTATTAAAAACAATCAAACGGGTCTTTTGGTGCAACATGAACAGCAGCAGGTTGCACAGGTTGCGTAGCAGATTTTTTGTTATAAGTATATAAACCCAACCCAGCAATACCTAATAAAACCAGACACGGCGGAATATAATTTTTGTATACGTTTATTTTGATTTCTGGTTCCTCTTCATCTATTGTTATTTTTGTTATTTGTTTTGCAGCATCTTGATTTGCATCCTGTGCATCTTGAAGCAAACGCTTTGCCTTTCTTGCCGCTGCTCCTTTTTTTCCAGCTTCTATTCTTTTTGAATTTTTTACTTTTTGTTGTTCAACAGGTTGTGTAACAACAGGTATAACTTCACTCTCTTGGTTCTCCATTTATATTATCTATATTTTTATTTTTATTAAAATCAATATGTCTAACAGTTGTCAGTTTTGCTGTAAATGGTGCTAAGCACATTCCATACCTGTAATACAACTCACAACAAGCGCTTGTCAAAGCATGATTAATAAATGGGTCTTCCTCCCAAATCTTCTATCAGTTTTGGTGGATTGGTTACCTTAAAATATTTTGATACTCCCATAACATACAAGTTAATAAAAGAATTGCCTAAAGTCTTGGTCATGCTTGCCCCAAGCCTTGCTTCATATCTGCAGTAAAGTTTGTTAATTTCATCCGGGGACATGCCATCTATATGCGTGAGTTGTATGTCTCTACCCAAATATTGACGGCTACCACCGCCAGCCACTATGGCTGAAAATCTTTCTTTTTTTGTTTCTTGTTGCTTTGATTCATCACGTTCTGTGAAACCTTCTGATATATCTTGTAATAGTTCTTCCGCATTCATTTTTATATTAATAATCTTATTTTTTATCTTGAAATAAATATAAAATACAAAACAACCAGCTGCGATATTTATGCAACTAGTTATGGTTAGTATTGTTAATAGCATTGTTATTAACATTGCTATTTTTTTTATTAACATTGTTAATTTGCTGCAAGCATTGCTATTAACATTGCTACTTTGCTATGAGCAATGCTATAAGCATTACTATATTTTCTGATATTTTCATTATATTTTCATGTCAGTATTGCTATTAACATTGCTACTTTGCTGTTAGTATTACTATTAGCAACAGTTAGAAAAAAAGTAATTATTCAACCCAATAACCAGTTGATTGGTCAGTTCTCAATATTAACTTTGAATATTTAATTTTTGATAAAGCTTTTCTTATTCTGGTTCTCTCCTCCAGCGTCGGAATAACATCATTTTCTCTCAAACAATTTTCATAACTATCTCTGTCCTTAGTGTAAAACATACACAACCATTTTGCTTGCTCCCTTAAATCTTTCAATACAGAATTATATCTCTGTGAAATGACCCACACTGATTGTTTGGCGTGGCGACCAGAGAATGCCAACTCTGATGACATATCTTTTTTCTTTGTTAATTCTTTTGTGGCGGAGCAATCATCAATGATGCATAATGTGGGCTGGCCAGCATATCTTTTGAAAAATAAACGCAACAGTTCTTGTAGCATTTCTTTGCCTTTGCTAACAGGATTGACAATTGTTATTTTTTTTATCTTTTGGGTTTCTTACATCACCTATCCAGGATCTATTTTTATAAGCCTCGTTCCACTCTATGGTTGGACACAAAATAATTATATGTTCAAAAACTCCAACATACTCTTATTCAAGTATGTCAAGAACAAACTCTGTTTTGCCGCAGCCTGTCTGACCACAGATAATGGCACTGTGTGGATATTTAGGATATTTTTGTTGCAAACTAGTATCCTGCTTCTTTGAATCTTCCATCTTCGAAATTGATTTGCGCATCTTGTATTATATATATATAAATATTTAAAGTTTGATCTGCATCCGCTTTTTTATTTATTAGTATCGTTATACCTTCACTGCCGTTTTCTATTCTTCTTCCACTGCCATATAATAAATTGTCATCACATGTTCTAAGGTCAAGCCACAAAGCATATGATTTTGTTAGATAGGTCTCAAGAGAAACATTGGTAAAGTATAAGTCCCTCGCTACTATTTCTGTCTCTTTGTTTCTTTTTGAGGTCAAGGCAAAATATTTGTTGATTTCATCCCAATGTTGATATGCCTTCATGCCCTGACTATACAACTGATTTGGTACTCCCTCTATTGTCATTTCAACCTTTTCAATCTTTGGCTTGGATTCTGTGTCTGTTCTTTCTGGGTCTTCAAACATCATTAACATACCTTTCATGCTCCGTGCTGGTACATTAATGTTGATGTTCCAAAGGGTTTCAGATTTGTTTGCTATTATTTTTCTATGTCGCAAGATACGATCATACATAAATGACATCTTACCATTAATTTGCTGTCTTATTTGTCTGGGTAATTCAACATCACTAACTGTATCAAATTCCAAGCAGATATTTTTTATTACATAAGATGCATCAGCATCAGTGCTTTTGATAACTTTGTTATAATCGTTAAACGTTAATTCATATTCTAACCTATCGCCAAGCCCCGCTTGATAAAATGGCATATGACTTTCTAACATTTCAAAGTCCAGTGGAATATAAAATCTATTTACATAAGCTGCTGCTATAGCTTCATCTTCGGTGTCTGAGGATTTATCTCACGCACCAACTCTATGTTTTAGCATGTTTGCTTTACCAATACCTTGGTAAGCTATGTTTACTCGTTCAGTAGGGCTTTTCCATAAATCTACATAACAATGATATATATCACTGTCATCTATTGACATGACTTCATTGCCACTTATTCTTATTGTCATTTTTTTCACAATTGTTCTACCCAGATTCTGGAATAGAGTAGCGTTGGCGTCTGTTCTGCTTTTAAGTTCTATTTCAAAGGCAAGACGAGTAGTACGAGGAACTATCACATCATTAGTACTTAGATTGGGAAATCCCACAAGCAGTTGCTGGTTTTGGTCTATTGTTGAGGGATTATTAGTTATTACTACACTTGTGCGGATGCCCTTGGCACCATGAGGTTCTCTTAGTTTTCTATGAGGGCTGAGTTTGTTTCCGTAAGCCGACATTGTTTTTATTTTTTAATTATATTTTTTAAAATTAAATAAAATAAACAATGGCTGAAGGAGGATTTGAATATGACACTCCTACGTTTGATCCAGATATTGAAGATATGGATGAAGATGCCTTGGATAAATTACTTGATGACGAATTTACACAACCTGGCTCAGAATTTCAGAGACAAATTGTAAATGAAAATAACCATATTGATCAGCTTCAAGGGGAAGATAAAACAGGAGAACAACTAACACAAAAAAGGTTGTTAGTAGATCAATTATTTACTGAAGTTAATGCTGAGATCAGCGGAATTGATTATAAAAATGATTTCAGAGTGGCTAAGGACGAAATTGGTAGAACAATGTTATATGCAGTTCGGTTGGGGACGGATGATGTTCCACTTACCTATTATAAGGGAAATAATCTAGAAGAACCAATCAAGTTTTATGCGCTGGACACTCTGAATAAAAAATATGGCATTGGCTTCGTGAAAAATAATTTAAAAATGTATGATTATTTAGTTCCACGTGAAAGACTTGCTCGGGGCAGGGCAGAATTAGCATCCTTGGCAAAAACAAGAGATACCATCGCTGCAGAAAATATACAAATGCAAACTTTTTCAACAACTGAAGATGTACAAAATACAGTAGATGCTGTTAATATAATTAAGAGTATTTTGAGTAATATAATAGATGAAACTCATCCTAAAACTGCTGTTCAAACACAAACAGAAGGTCTAACAATGCGGGAGTTACAAGGTTTAGACAAGGTATTGCAAAGCTTTCGTGGAGAACTTACTAATAATCTCTCAAAGATCACTGAGCTTGATAAAGACATAACAAAAGAAAAACAAAAATTAGAACAGGTTAGCAACCCCGGGCAGGAGGATGAGTTTCAACAAGAGCGCATACGTGACAGAATAAAAAACTTAGAAGATGAAAGAAGTGCACGACTTGAAGCGGCGAGTGAAAACAAAGAAGCATTACGCAGTCAAATAAACAGGATAAAAGAAACTATAAATAAGGTGTTAAAAAAAGACACAACATTGGGTGAGAGAATAAAAACATTATTCAGAGAGCAAGGTGTTACTATTGTTAGTATTTTGACTGCGTTTTGTATGATTATTGGGGTATTAGTTGAGGCCATTATTCCTACAACGGGAGGAGGGACTGCGCCAACTCCAACTCCAAAACCTGATCCATCAAGTGTAACAGATTGGATAAAAAAACAACTACTTAATCTTGGTAAACTTCTTGCCAACCTAGCTGGTAAAGCTGCTGCAGCACTTCCAGGAGTTATTGGTGCAATAGTATCATGGCTTTTATCTGCAACAGGTAATGTTATTAATTGGCTTGGTAACACTCTATGGGCTTTGCTTGTTTTTGTTTCCGGGTTGTTGTATGTGGCAGCCAAAGAGTGGTTTAGTAAATCTCGTAGATAAGTAATGCAGCAAGGCCTATTACTATGGTACCAACAATTATAGTTGTTTTGTTATCTTCATGTTCAATCGCTATTTTTTGTATTTCTAGTGGGTTATGTTCCACAGTTTTATGTATTGATTTATCAAAGTCAGAATGTTCCGGTAAAAATTTCTTTGTTTTGGTGCCTTGAAAAGGTTGAATATTTTTTGGTGGCACTGGTTTTACATTTACATCATTATTCAATCCTAATGCTTGTGCATCGGTTGCTATTACAATTTCATTATTGTAGTCTTGTATTATTCCGATTCTTAATTCCATGTCACTCGGAGACATGTACAATCCACTTCCATAGACAAAATTTACTTTACTTCTTGCATATTTTAGGGTGTTTTCATATTTTGAAATTTGACTGGGCAAGTCGATGGGGCTATTTATTGCGTCCTCTACATTTGCTAAAAATTGTTTTTGTGCATCAAATGCCGTTCCAGTTCCAAGTATATCTGCTCTTGTTTGTGATTGTGAGCCAAGTATTGCCCAGCAGTATGTTCTTATGCTGTCATTGATTCTTTCTACTCCTGCTCTTGTAAATCCAGATGAACAATCTAGTATAAAAGTAGACCAGCTGTTGTCTGCCTCAGATCCTTGTGCAATGTAATCAATGTGATATGTTTTATCACTCTCATAGACTGTAAAACTCATCGTTTTGTTGTCGTATACAGTATTTATCAAAGGATGATAACCAATATGTGTCCAGTAATTATAAATTGTTCCTAGCCCATCATTATAGCTTTGTTTCTGTCTCCAGTCTGAATTTAAGTCAACGTTAAACTCCTTGCATATTCTCTCGTATGCGTTTCGGTTATATGTGTTAATAAACGCATTCCAATTTGAGTCTTGCGGCAATGCTACACTCATCTCAAATAATATTCTTCTGACTTGGTAATAGACATGAAATCGAAATAACGAACCAACCAGGGCATCAGCTTTTAGATGGTTGTTGAAATCAATACCACATCCAGTTGTCGCACACCAAATAGCCAACTGATTCTGCCAAAATAACATCCAATCTGTTCCCTAGCGTTGGACTATAGTATCTGATTTGACGTATGGGAGTTTGTATATTTCAAAGACATTGGGAAATGATGCTTTAAAGGGACACTGTCCGTAACTTTTAGCTTATAAAACACCCAATAATTATGTTCGCAAACATTATACACTAAACATTATTCAATATTTACTAATTAAAAGCAAGATTGTTTAACGGAATTCAATCGCGGTACAAAAAAAAAGCAAATCCACTTCGTGGGTTTGAACTCGCAGCCCAAAGTCGCAGTAAAAATAAATGTGCGTGAGCGTAAAGTTGTCGGAACTCGCTCCCAACTGAGCTAAGCGGGCTATACATATTACGCAATACATACTATGGTGAAAACCTAGTGCGCTATGGAAGTCACGTGAACGCATAAAAGGTAAATATTGTGGGTCCCACTTTATTTACATTTAATAATTAAAACTTTTTTTTTTTCAAACTCACGAATGTATTCCTACATACTTCTTAGGGTCTATCCTCATGTTTTCATGTATACATTTCAATGAATAAAAGTCAGACAGTTATTTGGTTATGCTCAATATCTGCTTACTTACGGACAGTGTCCCTTTAAAGCATTTACCGTCTGATGTAATAACTATGTTTTGATTTATTATATCTATCACTTTCTTGCTAAAAGTATTTGAATAGTGACCATCTGGGTTATATTTGAATTCTTTAGAAATCATTTTTATTTGTGTTTTTATATATATATATTAAAAAAATGTTTCATACAATTTCAAACATAGACAACTCTATTAATTTACAATAGTATATCGATAATAGAGATGGAACTAAGCGCGTTGGATTAAAAAGTTTTACATACACTATCGGTTGGCAAAATATTATTTATGAAACCATAAAGACACGAAACCCAGATAAAATAGAACATTTACCAGGTGGACTCTATAACTTTCAAGACTTGGTAGAAAAGTTTAAAAATCTAAATGAAAAGATTATTCTGGACAATATTGTCCAAATTGGTGCAGCCATTATACATACGCCAATAGAGACACGAATATCAAGCGGTCTTTCAAAAATGCTGGGATTCAAGGACAGAACATGGTTGACAGGTACTAATATAGGAGATTATCCAATTGATTTAGCTCCTTATAAACAGCTATATGTTCATCTGGAACAAGTTAATACGAGTAGTAATTATTTCAATGGTAAGCCAAGCACTATTATAGGTGTTGTACCTGTAGTAAATAAGCAGTTTGGAGATATAGTATATACAAGTTTTTATCCTGAATATCACTGTCTTATGAATGGTGCAATTACTGAATTGAAAATAGAAGTTAGAGATGAGTATGGCAACAAGATATTTAATCACGGTTTGCCTATGAGTTGTGTTTTAGAAATTATTTAAAAAATATAATTTTATAAAAAAAACAATGAGTATATTTGGACCGCCAAGCCCTAAAAAAACAAAAGACTTAGAGGCTTTAATAAATGATGTTCACAATTTATATAGGCGAGTTGTGCCTTTTGTTGACCAGTTTAATCATTTAAAAAATAGAGTTGATAATCTTAAATATGGAATTATAACAATATTTACGGAGGCTAAGGGCCCACTTGTGTTAAATAGAATACTCTCATTTGGTAATGGTGGGGCAGAATCAAATGTGGGGCATGTAATGACACGCCGTGGACGGATTATGGGAATAGGTTTAGCATGTGAACGATTAGTTGGTGACGTAACTGTAATAGTTTCTGTCAATGGTGTTGAACAACCAAATTATGGCATAACGCTTCACATCATCCCACGCAATCATGATAACTTTGATAGTCCTTTAGAAATTGGTGCTGGTTCTGTTGTTAACTTTGTATGCAAGATTGCCAACGCTACCGCTGTAAATACGGTGGCATCATTATTAATTGAATTAATTTAATTTTTTATTTATTAATAAAAAAATGAAGCAACCAACAGCACCAAGTATATATCCTGAGTTGCCAGTGGAAGACGGACAAAATTATAGATTACAAAAGATTTCAGAAATTGAAAAAAAGTTAATTACAGAACGAGATATACGTCAGTCACTTTATAAAAAATATAAACGTGGTATTAATATTACAGATGGAATTGACACTACCTTAATATCTGCAGGTGTTATTATGGCTGGGATTGGATTTGTTGTTCCAGTTTTGTTACCTTTAGAAATAGCAGCAATAGTATGTGGAGCTACAGGTGTTTGTATTAATTTTATCAGACGCAAGCTTAATGCAAAAGCTCAAAAACATCATGAAATAAAAACTTTGGCAGAGGCTAAGTTAAATAGTATAAAGCAGTTAATATCAAAAGCGTTGAGTGATGCACAAATATCTGATCAAGAGTTTAAGATGATTTTAGATGAGTTGGATAAATATTATAGTTTAAAACAGGACACCAAGCAAAAAAAGGCTGAAATAAGTGAAGTTCAAAAAAGGAACTAGTAGAGCAGGGAAGAAAGGAAGCAATGGCAACCTTACAAAAAAGTCTAAAAAGTGTGTGATTTATTGTTTTAGTAGTGTGTTTGAGTATGATCCGCCACCTTTGTATTCAAGGTCGGATAATTGTTAATTTGAATGTAATTTTGATAACTAATAAAAAAATTTAAACTTGCAATCTTCACTACCCCTATTTTAAAAAAGTTTTAATAAATCAAGTAAATCACCATTTTATGGTGATTTATTATATATACACTTCTCAAAACTGCTAACTACACCGCTACGTTTTGGGTTATATATATCGATGGGTTGAATGTAAACACTAAAGTCACACTTTTCATTTCTTGTTCATAAAAGTGTGACTTTAGTGTTTACATGGGTCGTTTGTAATTGCTTATTGTGGTTTAGTTCTAGCATTGCCCATGAAAAAAATAAAATGAAATGATGTAAAAATGATTGAATTGGTATTTCCTTTTTATTTTATTGAAAAACATTCAACCCATCGATATATATAACCCAAAACGTGAGCGGTGTAGTTAGCAGTTTTGAGAAGTGTATGTATTTTGGGCGTTTCTGTTGTAATTTGAGGCGAAACGGAGTGAGACGAAAATTACAACAGAAACCCCAAAATACATATATATTAATATGTAATGGTATGTTAATTAAGTCTGCATCATGTTCGTATTTGTTGTGTTAAATATTTCCAAGAACTCGTATGTCTTTTAACAAACTAAACGATAAATAATATCAAATGATTAAATGGATAGTAGTAGTAGCAGTAATAGTATTAGTAGTAGTATAATTATCAGCAGCAGCAGCAGCAGCAGCAGCAGCAGCAGAGCAGTAACAGTAGTAGTAGTAGTAGTAGTTTACGGTCTACTGACCTAATACTTTTCTCCCAACTGCTGTATTATGCTAGTAGCTGCACGCGCTATTATTCGATGACTTAAAAAGTCAGGAATTGGCCATTTAAACTACAAATATACACACTACTTTTTATGCTTATCAATTTAGAAATGCAATACATCATAAAAAGAAAGTATTTTGCGGTTATTATTGATATCAAAGACTTAAACGCCGAAAACGTTTTTTTTTACAAATGTTACTTGCCTTGACAAACTTTCCTCGGTTTGTATTTTGACGGCTCGTGTCGAAAACTGATAAATACTCGACAGAGGCTCGCATTTATCACTTTTCTTACACTCGCCAAAATACAGCTGCGATTCTAAGTTACTAACCATGTAATTCTTATATAATTACCACGCTTCGTCTTGGTTGATGACACTATTCATATTTGTTTCAGGAAATGGCTTAACGCTTCTTTTCTTAAATCTAGGATGTGGGTAGGGACGCAACATCGCACCTCATTCATTTGCAGTTAGTCCGCAAACATAATGTTCAACCGCTAGCACATATATTGTTTCAGTCAAAGCAGTAGACAACATAGTTGACATAACTTATAATGTTATAGCAATGCAATGTTCGAATTAATATCGAGAGTAATGTTTCTGTTTAGATATAAATTAGCACTTACTGATCCTTAGTGCAACATACCCAAGCATACATGACACTTCTTAAATATATATTTTCTTTCCTATTCCTATGCCTTAAACCCAAGTATATATCTCTCAAACCGAGTTGGTTCTCTGGGCTTGAAGTGGCGTTCTTCTTTGAGTTCGTCTTCTGGAAAGAACGCCGGTACCTCTTCTTTCCATTTAATAATGTTAAAGTACTTGAACATTGCTACGCCTGGTATGCATAGAACCGACATGGAAATTAAAAAAGCAGCTATTAGCTGGCACCACCATGGCCATGGTAACATGACGTTCACGCCCTGGAATTAAAGATAACATGTACTAGCTTGGGTTGTTATGGTGAAGAGATGAACATCCTGTTATATGTGTGAGATAGGTGTGGGGGGATGATTGGTGGTTGAGTGTGGTGATGATTGGTGGTTGAGTGTGGTTTGAGTTTAGGATAAGAGTGAGATTTGGTGCACCCTAGAACCTGGTTTAAATCCCATGCGACATAATTGCCACTGACCGTTCCAAGCTGGTAGTCAACCCTTTTATGTTTGTTTTGAATTTAATTTGAATTGAACACTTTATTTTAAGAGGGTAGCCCAGTTAGTAAAAATACTTAAAATCCATGAGGCCCTCTTGTGATGTTATTATCTTGCATTTTATTCTTTTTTGAAGTTATTGTTTGTTTCTTTGCGTGGTTTTGACTGACTGTGTTCCTTGAGTTTCTGCAATTTCAACAATGTCTACATTTCCTGTTCAACTTTTATACATATATGTACTTGCACATGCTGTTGTGGATGGGTGCATAAGGTGTTGTGGACGGTTGTGTATGCTGCCGTGGAGAATTGTATATACTGTTGTGGAGGGATGTTCATGCTGATCATGTTATGTTACCTCTTAGATATTGTACAACGTTGTGTTGTACGTGTCAATTATGCGTTTATAACATTTCTATCGGTGAAAGATCAGGATTTCTCAGAGACAACGCCACTATAATATTAAATAACTATTGTTTGGGGCGCTTGTTTCAGCCAAAGGTTTTTCTGCAGTAACTCGAGCAATTTAAATAATAACTACATCAGTTATATATCATTAGAACTGGCATTTTTAGTGGTAAATAAAACTACTTTATTTTTGAAAAACGATTGAGAAATAAATATTTTACAGCCAAAATGATTTTTTTGATGGGGCTTTTCCTGTGTAAATTCCTTGTTGGTGGGATAGCAGAAAATTAACAAATGTCAAATAAATTCAGTAATACTTCATATTTTTCTATAAAACTTTCAGGGTATCTTAATTTACTAATATCCAAAAATTTAAAACCATTTTTGGATCAAAATTCTGAAAAAATAACATTTTTCATTGAAAATGACCCATCAGAAACAACTTTCGCACATAATTTTTTTATTTCTCAACCGATTTTGAAAAGTAAGGTATTTTTATTTACAACTACAAATGTCTGTTTCAATGATATACAACTTATTTAGTTAGTAGATTAATTTTATTTTAAAAGTACAAAAAACCTTTGGCTGAAACATGCGCAGCAAAGTTCAAACTAAATAATTTTCAAATACACGTTTAGGTAATATTAACTGAACATTCGCACATTCATGTAAATGCGTGTTTGAGTACCCCACCCCCTCCACCCTTCTCCCCTCCCCCATACACATTTTTTTGTATATATGTTTGCCCCAAACTCATGTATAGCGCGTGATTTCCGATGGCACGTAACCTAGACTCGTACCTGTATGGAGTCCCAAGCTTTGTACAGTGTACCCTTGTTGATGATCTCAACCAAGCTGGCCAGCAGTATCACCATCAGGGCTAAAGGTCCCGTATACCGCCAGCTGATCAACCAGAAATAACTAGGACGGGAACCAATCAGCTCGATGTCGTCACTAAGACTGGAGTGTAAAAACTGATATATACTTAATATGTGCTGAATGGTTGCCACTTAAAAAATAATAATATTTCATAAACATTATCAGTGAGTTACACTTTCATTTGTTCAGGTGAACTCCAGGTAATATTGGTTTGGTACCATGTTGAATATGAACTGCTCAGGTAGGGTTGAATGTTACACTGTTATCATATTGAGCGTGTAACATTGTTATCATATTGAACGTGTAACATTGTTATAATATTGAATGTGTAACATTGTTATAATATTGACCGTGTAACATTGTTTATCATATTGAACGTGTAACAGTGTTATCATATTGAATGTGTAACATTGTTATCATATTGAATGTGTAACATTGTTATCATATTGAATGTGTAACATTGTTATCATATTGAATGTGTAACATTGTTATCATATTGAACGTGTAACATTGTTATCATATTGAACTTGTAACATTGTTTATCATATTGAACGTGTAACATTATCATATTGAACGTGTAACATTGTTATCATATTGAACGTGTAACATTATCATATTGAACGTGTAACATTGTTTATCATATTGAACGTGTAACATTGTTATCATATTGAACGTGTAACATTGTTTATCCTATTGAACGTGTAACATTATCATATTGAACGTGTAACATTGTTTATCATATTGAACGTGTAACATTGTTATCATATTGAACGTGTAACATTATCATATTGAACGTGTAACATTGTTTATCATATTGAACGTGTAACATTGTTATCATATTTAAGTTGCTACAAATGTCTACGATTGAACATGTAATCAGAAAGGAAATACATAAAACAAATAATACCTTTTAAGTCTACCGTAACACGGGAATGACACGTGACAGATAAAAACATAACAATCTTACATTTTAAGCATGTTTTGATAAAGTTTAAATTAAGACAAAAACAACTCATTTCACTGTCCATAGTATATACAATGTGGACATGAATATGGACAAATCAAAACTACAATGTTAGTAAATTATACCATGCATTTAGACATGATACAACAGCTGAGTTGATTTGAATTTAGGTTTGCGTCGCCACAGTCATATGGTGCTATCAACATTGAACTTTCTAGACCCATCCTCGACTTGCACCGAAATAGAAATAGCCCTGGAGAATGAGCCCAGAACATTCTGACTACAAAACTGCATAGTGGTGCACATTATTTTGCAGGCATTTCATTAGGCTGGTTGTCCTTTGTCACCACTTAAGTGGGACCATGTGACCACACACATGGGTCAGGTAATGAGCATGACAAACAACCACAAAATAATTACGCAATTGGTTAAAATCTACCACTGTGTCAAGATAGGCAATACACTATTCATCCACAACGAACACTCGATCAACACATCAATATTTGATTTTGACTGAATCATTTACAGTTTATTGTCAAACAGACAAGACACACTTACTTTTTAAGTCAATATTTAAACGATATGGCCACACACTCCATAAATGCAATAATCAAGAGAGGAATGTTGGCGCAATACGAGTCAAACAGGTCGAACACGTAGGGTCCCGTCGTGGAAGCAAATATCAACGATATGAAGAAAGACACCAAACACGTGATTCCTGAAGACACGACAATATAAAAATATACAAAAGACATTTTAAAGTAACATACTTGTCTCTATTAAGGGCTCTGTGTCTTGGTGTTAATCATACGTATTCTATCGTTTGTTTTTGATTTCATAAAAACATGTGAACTAAGTGAAACTAGTGCTCTTTTTTTTTTTTTATACATGTGACTCTTCAAACCCAGTATGTTGAATTAGGTTTCTGTATAATAACACATTTTATTGAACAAATTAAGGTGAAAAGGTAGTTAGGTTAGAAAATAGACTTAAACTATTGCCATGGATTTTTAAACATCAATAACATTGTTATGTTGCACGATCTGTCTTTCATTTCGATCATGCTTAGTTTTACATTGATTGTCACAACCGCTCTATTTAAATGTGATAATTTTATATTCTTGAAACGAAAAAGCGAAAGTAGTCCAATACAGATTTTCCCTTTAAATGCCATATACGTGTTATGCAACACTGTTTACGCCCACTGGCACCGGCTTGAGTATATTCTACATTAAAACCCCCGTATACTGGGCTCGGTCTTTATTACACTACATTACATAAAACGGTTAATCTTTTACGACCGCCAAACAGCATTAGCTAAATGCTAGTGTGAATGTCCTTAATACTAGAAAGGTGACGCTCCGAACAAACGATCACAAACAGAGAAGGAAGTAGCCGACCCGATTTTAATGAGACACTCACGAGAGGTTACTTATTCGTTAGCTAATGTTGTTCCGTCTTTTATACAGTTATACTCAGTACACATATTCGTAGTTTTAGTGAATTGTCATTGAACGGTATATAAACACATTGTTTCGTTTATTTCGAGAAGCCCCAGAGATCACCGAATTTAGAATCGAACGAACTACAGGGTCCGTTTCAATAAGCAACTTACGCAAGGTTTCTGACGTAAGTTTTGCGTACGCTCTTCTTACCGTATTTCGAGCGTTTCAATAAAAAAGTTACGCATATTTTTTTTCCAGATTTGCGTAAGTTTTTGCGTAACTCTACGCAAGCTCTTAGGCTTGCGTAAGTCTTGCGTGAGTGTGTAAAAGAACGCAACAATCGACAAAACAAGATGGCCGCACACTTGCTTTTTGCATTTCGAGCCCGAATTAATCGTCGTGAGCGAGGTTTTCGTGAGCGAACTAATTCACTTCTAACCATGAGAGACAGCGAACTAATAGCACGTTATCGATTTCCAAGAGCAAGCATAGAAAGTTTAGTTGAGATAATCCGAGATGATATTGAGTGTCTTCATGTCCGGCCTGCTTCAGATTTGTTCAGTACGCCTATGGTAGGCGGATTGATTCAGACTTAAAGTCTTTCATCAATAAGCGTACTTTCAAAAAGTTCTTGCTTCTTACTAAGTCTTGTAGCACGATGTGACGTCAAGTAGGGCTAACTGGTGCGTCAACACGTTAAACATGACGTCATGCGACATTGTAAACATGACGTCATGTGCGTGAACATGCGCTAATTGCTTAGCCTTTGATCTACACTGTTTGCAAGTGAAAGTTGGATGCATGAAGCGGTCTGGCAATGGGGAAGGGAATGGAAATATTTTCAGAAACATATAAGTAAAAGGATACTTATCTAATGTATTCTCACATAAAAACAAATTCCGGAGGATAATGCTACCCCGACCCCCAATCCCGCTATGATAAGTTAAACATCGGGCATATCCTGTTATTTGGGTCTAGCTATGTACCTGTAGTCCGGAGTAAAGGTTTATGTAATTCGTGAACATTAAATAATTTTAAAGTATTGAGCTTCGCGCGAAGCGAAGCCCCGAACATTAAATAAAACGAAGCCAACAGTCACGAGTCGCCCCGTTTTTCTATTCCGTGGTTGATCTTTGTTGACATTTTCAAAGGAAATAGAGTAGAGTGTACATAACAAAACAACGCGGTCACAATATCAAACTTCTTCAGTTGACTACTCTACTGTCTAGCAGGCGAACTCAGCCGAGTTGTTT
Source organism: Cyrtodaria siliqua (assembly GCA_037043455.1). Taxonomy (NCBI): domain Eukaryota; kingdom Metazoa; phylum Mollusca; class Bivalvia; order Adapedonta; family Hiatellidae; genus Cyrtodaria; species Cyrtodaria siliqua. Next base: position 71,037 of record JAWPHD010003591.1, read on the forward strand.
TCAACCATACCTTTTTTTAATAGTACGCCTTATCTGCGAGTGATTGTTAAACAAGTGCATTCTTTCATGTTTACTAATCTAGAGATAAAAAAAGGATATGAGCCGAAACACGCGAAAACAAAATGTTCACATTTTATGTTTTTTATGTTTATGAAACACGTTGATTTTCTCTTTAAAAATGTCTTTATTTTATGTTGATATCTTAATTAAAAACGATTTTATCTCAATTTGAAAATTAATGATTGTAATCACCATTAATTTTGACGCTGTCTTGGACGACGTCGTTGATTAAATAACAACAAAAAACATAAAACATAAACAATTACCATTTTCTATAGCATCAACTATTTATATTAAGAAAGCATATTCCCTATGATATAATAATTAGGTAAAACACAGAGTGACGAGAAATGTGTTCAGGTCTCACACCTCTATTATCTCCCTTGAAAGCTCACGGACCTAGAGACAAAAGGAAAACAGAAAATAATTCTAATTTTTTCTCCATTTTAGGCAATTTTTAATTTGAGAAATAGGTTTTTCTTTGCTTCAGCATACATCTGCAGTGTAAAAGACTGATGATACAGAAAATCCCACGTGGATATGAAGTTGCATTCAAAATTCATAAGCATTTGACCGAAGCACCACAAAGTCAGCTAGATAGTGTATGAATTTGGTATTTTTCATAGAGGTTGCATAAATATGAGCGAGGAAAAAAACCAACCTGGCTAATGTTTGTATTTTTTTGTTTTATTTTACAGATCTTAGCAGTCCTGAAGATATTAAACCAACAACAAGGTCTGCTGGCACGTTTTGAAGGTCATGTGTTGGAAACAGCTATACAGTAACCCTATGGGAAATTAATTGTGGTGTGACCTTCAGGTCTCACACCACAATTAATTTTCCCATAGGGTTACTGTACAGCCTTTTCCAACATCTGAGCTTCAAAGCAGGGCAGCAGACATTGTTGTTGGTTTAATATCTTCAGTATAGCCAAGACCAGTAATTTAAAACAATAAAATATATAAGTTAGCCAGGTTGGTTTTTTTCCTCGCTCATGTTTTGTGAACCCTATGGAAAATACAAAATTCATACACTATCTAGCTGAATATGTGGTGCTTTGGTCAAACAATTCTGAAATTTGAATGAAACCTCATATCAACATGGGATTTTCTGTATCATCTGTCTTTTACACTGCAGATGTATGCTAAAGCAAAGAAAAGCCTATTTTTCAAATTAAAAATTGCCTAAAATTGAGAAAAAATAGAATTATTTTCTGTTTTCCTTTGTCTCTAGGTCGGTGAGCTTTCAGGGGAGAGAATAGAGGTGTGAGACCATTAGTAATTCATTGATTACCGGCCGACGTCATAAATTGTTACTTTATGACGTTGTCGTCTAAACGTCCGAAGGGACGTTTTCGTGTGTTGCGGCTCATATATATCTATGTCTCTGATTCATTTCATACTGCTAATAATTGCTGATATTTTTTAGTGGTAAACTTTGTCCATAAGTATAAATTAAACATGACTAGCAAACACTCTATAAACTAGAAAGGTGCATCCGTATTGTAAGCTTCACACAGGCGATTGCCCCGAACATTAAAAAAAAATAGCGTATATCACACAAGCGAAGACCCAAATCCCTTACAAATTCATATTTTATAATTTATGACAAATAGTGTGAATGGTGTTATAAACGCCAAAAAAACATGCCGAACGCAGCGAGGTGTATAACAAGGTGTATATCACAAACGCCAAAACCTCTCTGATAATGACCACTCAAAATTAAATTATTAAAACATGTCTGTCGAAATTAAAAAACTTTGATTTGAAATGAAACACCAGGCCCAGCTATATAACATATTTAAACAAGAGCTGTCGGAGAAAAGCGCAGCTCGACTATTCGATTTTTCAGAGAATATTAAATTATATAGCTAGTATATACCATCAGAAAACAAGGCTAAAATAATGTGAGGTGGGGTTGGGGGCGCAACATAGCTATGTGTAAGTATTGACCAAAACTACACAGAAATATGTAAAAAATAAATAAATTCGAGTTTTGAGTGGGGTGGGGGGGGGGGGGGGGGGTTTGAGAGGCGGGGGTTGGTGGTGTGGAGGTCGGGGTGGTGAGGTCAACAAATACGTGTAAGAGAGGCTATGTAAGCATTCACTAAAACAACACAAAAATATGTAAAAAAAACTAATTAAAACATCGAGTTTTGAGTGGGGATGGGGGCGAGGCGAGGGGTGGGGAGTGCAACATATATGTGTAAGAAGCTATGTAAGAATAGACCAAAACAACACAGAACTATTGTGAAACAAAATAAAAATAAAAATATTTCTAGAGTGGGGGAGTGGGGGGAAGTATGGGGGGGGGGGAGTGGGGAGGGGGACAAGATAGCTATGTGTAAGAATTGACAAAAACAACACAGAAATATGTAAAAAAAAAAGTGGGGTGAGGAGGGGGGATAGTGGAGAGGCAGGGAGTGGGGTGGAAGGGGCAACATATATGTGTAAGAAGCTATGTGTAGGAATTGACCAAAACAACACAGATATATGTAAAAAACAGTAGACATTAATTATTCCAGTTTCTAGCGTGGGGGTGGGGTGGGGGAGGGGGGGCAACATAGCTATGTGTAAGAATTGACCAAAACAACACAGAAATATTTAAAAAAATAAATAAATATTGAGAGTGGGGGGAAGTGGGGGTGGGTGGGGGGGGGGGGGGGAAGATAGCTACGTGTAGTAAGAATGACAAAAACAACACAGAAATATGTAAAAAAAAAAAGTGGGGTGAGGAATGGGGATAGTGGAGAGGCAGGGAGTGGGGTGGAAGGGGCAACATATATGTGTAAGAACTTATATGTGTAATAATTGACCAAAACAACACAGGTATATGTAAAAAACAGTAAACATTAAATAAAAATATTCCAGTTTCCAGCGTGGGGTTGGGGTGGGGGAGGGTGGCAACATAGCTATGTGTAAGAATTGACCAAAAAAACACAGAAATATGTAAAAAAAATAGAAAATATATAAAAAAAAAGAAGAGAGTTTCGAGCATGCGGGTGGGGTGAGGGGAGGGGAGGGCGGGCAACATAGCTATGTGTAAGAATTGACATTCACAGAAATATGTAAAAAAATAAAATAAATAAAATAAAAAAGGGAGTTTCGAGTGCGTGTGGTGGGTATGGGCGGGGTGGCGCGGGGAGAGGCAGGGGTGGGGAGAGGGGCAACATATATGTGTAAGAAGCTATGTGTAAGAATTGACCAAAACAACACGGAAATATGTAAAAAAAAATGTAAAAAAAAAAAAGGAAATAAAAATATTCCAGTTTCCAGCGTGGGGGTGGGGTGGGGGTGACGGTGTACGAATTGACCAAAACAACACAAAAATATGTAAAAAAAAAAATTAGATTTCAAACCTGGGGAGCGGGGAGGAGGAAGGGGGTGAGAGGCATGGGGAGGGGTGGCAGGGGGCAACATATACGTGTAAGAATTGACTAAAACAACATAGAAATATGTCACAAAAAAAAAGTAAATAAAAAAATGGGGTGTGGAGTGGGGTGGGAGTGGGGGTGGGAGGAGGGAGCCCCAATATGGGTGAAGTATGAATAAGATGCATAATGCTATAACAAGTCCCAAACCAAAATTATAGATCTATACATGCAAACCCTTATTATGTCGTGGCCATGAGTTATTATGTCGTGTCCACGACTTATTATTTTGTGGCCACGACTTATTTATCTCGTGGCCACGACTTATTATCTCGTGGCCACGACTTATTGTCTCGTGGCCACGACTTATTTATCTCGTGGCCACGACATAATTAGCCAATCAGAAGTGCTAAAAAAATCGCTAGAAACCGCGACTTTTCACCCATATTGGGGTATGGGCTCCATCTCCCCCTACCGGCGCCACCCCCATCAGCCCCATCCGGCCACGCCATATTTTTTTTTTACATATTGCTGATTTGTTTTTGGTCCATTCATAGACTTATAGCTATGTTGCCTGCCCCTCCACCCTCCTCCGCCCCACCCACCCCGCCTAACCCACTCGAAACCCGATGTTTTTTAAAAAATATTTCCGTGTTGTTTTGGTCTATTCACAGACTTATAGCTACGTTTCCCCCCTTACCCGCCCCCACACCCACACTCCGCCTAACCCACTCGAAGCCCGATATTTTTTTTTTTTTTTTTTTACATTTTTCTGTTTTGTTACGGTCCATTTCTAGATTTATGGCTATATTGCACCCCACCCCGCCTAACCCACGCGAAACCTGTTTTTTTTAATTTTACATATTTTTTAATTTTTTTTGTCCATTCATAGCTATGTTGTCCCCCCCCCACCCGATGTCTGTTTTTTTACATATTTCTGTGTTGTTTTGGTCATACATAGACTTATAGCTATGTTTTCCCCTACCCTGTCCCCCACACACCCCACTCCGCCGGGGGGAAACATAGCTATAAGTCTCTGAATAGATCAAAACAACACAGAAATATGTAAAAAAACAGACATCGGGTTTCAAGTGGGTTTGGCTTGGCGGGGTGGGTGGGGGCGGGGTGGGTGGGTGGGGGGGGGGGGAGCAGGCAACATAGCTATAAGTCTATGAATGGACCAACAACAAATCAGCAATATGTAAAAAAAATAATTGCCGTGGCCGGATGGGGGTGGTGGGTGGGAGCGCCAGAAGGGGGAGAGGGAGCCCATAGCCTAATATGGGTGAAAAGTCGCGATTTCTAGCGATTTTTTTCAGCACTTCTAGATCTGATTGGCTAATTATATCGTGGCCACGGGATAAATAAGTCGTGGCCACGAGATTATAAGTCGTGGCCACGAGATAAATAAGTCGAGGCCACGACATAATGACATAATAAGTCGTGGCCACGAGTAAAATTATTTTTCTCTCATGTCACTTCTATGCCACCGTACACTTAGCATAATGGAATATTGAATGAAACAAAGAACAAGTTTTACCCATTACAATATATGTTGTGTAACCGGGCACATGTATACTGAAATAACCTCTTAGGTCATCCTTAAAACTGTGTTAGTTTGCAGTGCTCAGACCGACTCCTACTCGCATTTTTTTTTCACTGTGCCAAGCTGCCAATATTCTCTTGCGATCCATTCCGGTAGATTCTATCATGGATCAATCATCATATAAATCTAGGTCTATGATTCTAAAAAAAAAATCAACAACCTACCTACTCACCTTGAAAATTATGGGTTGGAGCCATACATGTACATGTGATACTTTTGAAGACATAATCTGGGAGATTTAAGAAATTGTTAACGGAGATTTGTCTAAAATCTGTGAGATTCTATAAGAAACCATTTCTTAGATCTCTGGTATAAGTGATTTTTAATAAAATATGTTCATACCTTTAAGTTTTTTTAAAGCATTTGATAACATAAAATAAGGGTAAATGTCATTTAAGAGCTTATAGATCTAAAAAAAATAATAATATAGAGGTTCTTAATTATTAAGTTTTGGTGTGTGTTTTTTTGCTACACTACGCGGTTTGATACAATGTGTGGCTGATCATTAACGTGTTATACTTTGATAACATCACAAATAATAATAACCAAGCTCGTGACTTTTATGACTTTTATCTTCCCCCATGTGTAAGTTTATAAGAATCTGTCATGGCATAGACCGAGGTATAAGTGTTTTTATTGGAACCATGGCTTTGCCGAGGTTCCGATTAAACACTTATACCGAGGATTGGAATTCCCTTTCTGAACCGAATACCCATGATAGATTTTTTTTTGCTTATCAGAGACATTTTGTGCGTTGACGTCGTCAGCTACTAATGTTTTGCATGTCCCGGATACCAGATGTTCGTGCGCCGGATGTTGATGCGCGCGTGACTTTTATCTTTACCCATAAAGATAAGACTTTAAAGATAAGACTTTATCTTTATGGATACTTTCCATCTCCCATGCAAAACGTGGATAGTCTTCTCCGGTATGCAAGAAAATACTTTCCATCCCCGATATATACAAGAAATCACATGTATGGTCGGAGTACTGCACGCCAACAATACTTTTGCTAAGGCTGGCCTGGGCATAGTTTGCACTGGTACTGGTAGTGGTAACAATTTGGGGACACATTAGATGTATTCTGCCAAATGTAATGACTCTATAATTTAAAACTACAATTGATTCATTGTCAAAGAAAACATGCTCGACCAATCTACCATCTTCTTGTAATCCGGTCTTGCGGATGCCGATGTGACAGCGAGGCGCGCCAATTGTACTTACCTTCGACGCAAGAGAGTACTTACGCAAAAACTTACGTCAGTTTTTTTGCGTAACTTACGATTTTGCGTTCGTTGGTTTTATTGAAACGCACTTACGCAAGATTATATTTTTTGCGTACGCAAATACTTAAGTTAGAATATTTGCGTAAACGTAAGTTGCTTATTGAAACGGACCCCAAGCTGACTACGAATCAGTAGTGTTATTTTTACTGGTCCTTTGGGACCAACGAGCCCAATATAGGTGGCTTTGAAGTAGAATACCGCTTAAGCCGGTACTACGGGGCGTGAGATGTGTTGCTTCTACCATTACTTCTCATGAACAGACTCAGTAAAAGTCTGCTGCTTTATTCTCTTAATTGTGTTTGTTGCTCCCAAAGGATCACCTTTATCAGTATTTATAAATATAAGAATGGTTACCACACAGTATCTCCTTGCGTAGACCGGGAAACATCATCATGTCATTTATGGAAGTGAGCGCGCCCTCTAGCGTTCCAAACATGCTGTCCAATCCGAGGGTCAGCAGCATAAGGAAGAATAGAACGGACCATAGCTGTGCAACTGGGAACTGGTTAATGGCTTCCGTGAAAACAATAAAGGCGAGTCCAGTACCGGAAGCTGACTGTAAATGTAACATAGAAGAAAGCAAAAACAGCTATTAATTGTGAATAAAATAATTGTATGTACAGAGAATATGACAATTTTCTTTGCTACGGCAAGATTGTAAACATATTGAGGAGCGTCTATTTTCATTCTGTCGAACCAAATCAGGTATGAACACATATAGCAAGCAATAAAGCAAAATCTTGATCACCATAAAATGCTCGGTAGTTTTAGTTCTTAAAAGCTTGATAAATGCACATATAAACTGAACAGAAATAGAATACACTTTTAAAACACTGCATGCTATTCAGAAGCGCATAGGTCATTAACGGCTCATTCTACTTATTGTGTTTGGTGCGACAGGTCTCAAAGAACATGGCTTTGACTTAATAATGTGTTACGCTGCATGTAATAACTACAGAGAACAATTCTTATACAACTCAATCAATACTATTAATATACCGTATTAATATACAAAATTGTTTGTAATTAAATACGATCTTATAGGTTTCAAATTATGCGATTTGGTTCTGATCGATAGAGATAGACGAGTCACGGTCTGGATAAAGTAATAAAATGCAGCAGAAAAATCTTCTTACGTAAGTTTATAATGACACGTCTTACAGCTTGTCAATATTACATACAGGATAATTGCATCATACTGGTATAAGGATGACAAGGGACTAGGCACGTGTTTTTCTGAATGCACAAACTGAACAAGCAAGATCGAGGCAGAAAATCAAGTTTAAGTCGACAATCCGGTTATCACAGATCATTTTACTAACGTCTCACCAAGTAGAAACATAAATAAAAATTGTACACTAGCCATTCTAAATTGTGAGAGACGATTACTTATTCGGGGTGGCGAAACCACCTGACGTTTTAATCGGTTTCACGGCAAAATATGTATACAAAACATGTTTCATATTTAAAAAAAATCAAGGGCCATAACCATAGTGTTAATTGTTCAATCGGGTTGGTTTTCGAACTCGTCCGAGCTTCATTGATATCAACAATCTGGTAAAGTTTGAAAAATATCGGATGAAAAATGAATGTGCTAGAGTATTGACATCAAAAGTTTAACACATTTTTTCAATAATTCAAGGGCCATAACTCCCATGTTACTGATCCGATATGGCTGAAGGTGCTACAGTATAAACAAGGCTTAATATGACATGTTTCAGCAAAACAAGGGCCATAACTCCGGTGTTACTAATCCAATCTGGCTGGTTTTCGAAATAATCCGAGCTGTCACTGATATAAAGACACTGGCAATGAGAGCTAATAATGGAAAATGTTCCCAGGTAGTTGCAATAAAATAGTACTCTGTAAAGTAAAACATAACTGCTAAACATAGTGGGATATGTAACGAATTTAACAAAAATGTTCATATGGCTGCTTAATGAGCTATAATAGTATGTGCTTTTGGTGTGTATTATATATAATGTGTAGTCTGTTAATATTAGGTAATTAATAATAAATCTTTGAATGCGTGCATTGCAATAACGGGGCCAATTCACGTGACATTTTGATCAGTTTTACGGCAAAAGATTGTAAACAAAACGCTCAATTCAGGTAGGTGTTCGCTTCATTACCTTCCTACTATTTATGGATTTGTTTTCATATAAAGAGCACATACCCTCCATAGTGAGCTCTTCCTCCGCCGCAATGGTAATGCGATGTAGCTAGTACTTTCTGAAGTTAGCCCTCTCAAAGTCTTGGAAAAGAAAGAAATCTATGACCGCGTACATTTTGGGATCTCAGAAAGTACTGAATGAAACAAGTTGTCTTTTGTGGAGGAGGAAGAAAAACCCTACATGAATCGAGTTTGCTATATTCCGAACTTTGATCAAACTCATGGTTTCCGCGCAATAACTTTTGTTAAGAATGAGGTATTGCGATGAATCTTGCAGGGTAGATAGCTTATATGGAAAGAAAGGTCGGAATTGCATTTGGGGTCACTGGGGTCAAGGTCAAGGTAACTGTTACTAAAAATAGAAACACTATTTCCGCTCAATAACGTTTGTTTGGAGTGAGGTAGTGTGACGAAACTTGCTGGGTAGGTAGCTTCTGTGAAAAGGAAAGTTGTGAAAAGGAAAGTTGTGATTGACATTGGGGTCACTGGGTTCAAGGTCATTGTCACTGTTACTAAAATAGAAAAATGGTTTCTGTCTAATAACTTGTGTTAGGAATGAGATATTACAATGAAACTTTCAGAGTATGTAGCTTATAAAAAAGGAGAGTTGGGACGTTTGGGGCCACTTGGGTCAAGATCAAAATCGCTGTTACTAAAAATCCACCTAATAACTTTTGTTTAGAGCAAGATATTGCAACGAAACTTACTGGGTATGTAGCCTCTGTGGAAAGAAAGGTTGGGATTGAAATTGAGGTCACTGGGTAAAGATTGCTGTTACTAAAAATAGAAAAATGGTTTCTGCTCAATAACTTTTGTTTGGAATGAGGTATTGCAATGAAACTTGCAGGGTATGTAACTTATATAGAAAAGAGGGTTGGGATTGCGTTTGGGGCTATTGGATTTAAGGTCAAGGTAGCTGTTACTAAAAGTAGAACAATTTTTTGGGCTCAATTACTTTTGTTAGAAGTGAGCTACTGCGGCGAAACTTAATGGGTTGGTAGCTTTTATGGAAAGAAGGGTTGGGGACACTAGGTCATGGCCACTGTTCTAAACTTAGAAAAAATGGTTTCTGCTCAGTAACATTTGTTATGAGTAAGGTATCGCAATTTGTGTTTAACCCATTTTACTGATCTCGACTTAATGATCAAAATGTCGTCCATGTGTATGTGTGTCATTCGTCCATCCGTTTGTTAGTGCGTGCGTCCGATTTCATTTTTTTCATACCTATCTTTCTTACAGGATTTTCACCAAACTTAACCAGGAAGAGCCATTTTAGCAAGTAGAGCGTCCACATGCCCTCCTGGACCTCGTGTTATATGGTTATAAACACCACGCTGTTTCTACTTGTCCATTAATCTCATACTGTATACACTGTGTAACTATATAGAAACTGAGTGAGTGAATCAGAGAGTAAGTACAGGAAATAATACACCTGGTAAGAATATTTCGGCCCGTGTACTTGATCAATTAATATGTACGTGACAACTGTTTCTCTCTCTATATATTGTTCAAATCCTCGAGATGTGATCTGATATTATTTTAGTCATGTTTTCAGACCCCCACATCAACCCACCCCACCGCCGATATGCTTCTAGCTTTCCGAGTTAGTCTGTTCTTTCTTTGACAGTTGACACATCTTTAATGTGTGAGATGTTGCGATTTTGCAAAATAAATTTTATAAATGAATATACTGTGGAATCATTTTCTTTCGTGGGCATTACATTTCGAGATTCTTTCCAAAAAGACAATTTCGAGGGGACGTAAATTCGCGCATTTCTGATTATTGTAAAACCTGTCTGGCGATTACGTCACACATTTCCTGTCGCATGTCAAATTGCCCAATTGACCATGGGTCATTAAACATTAAACATATCCAATTAACGGAGATTTATGTCTGACACCACTGTTCAACCTTGCCATTTCCTGTTATTTTAGTAATCGGTCACGTTTGACTGGATATTGATTTGTTACTCAGATTTTATCGCGACCAATACCGCATGTCCTTGAAAAAATACCAAATTCGATAGCTTCTTTGTTCTTGTTTTCAAAATACGATTTAGTATGTTCTTGTTGATAAAATGTAACAAATAATTTCAGTGGTCAATTCAGTGATGACAACGATAACAAACGTTGATACCATTCGTGAACGATTTACTAGTACACAAGGACTCACACCACTATTATCTCTCTTGAATACTCCTGTCCTACAGATGAAGGAGGTAGATAAAAATAACAAGTTCGCTTTTCTGCATTTTACAGGATACATTAATTTATCTTTACCAGGTTCTAAATCTACAGCATTTTAGGAAAAGATCCCAGAAAAATGCATGTTGATATAAGATGTCTAGCTAATTCTGCCTCATTTTACACATCATGGGTCTAATCTCCACGGGGTTGTATTTGTGTCTAAATTTTGATAGGTGCAAACTTGAAATTAAAAAAAGTTCAATCTGGTAAATATTCGTTAAAAGTTAATAGCATGCAGAAATTGGATCAATGAAGAATTTAAGCATAAATACATGTTGCAAAATCTTTTTTATCTCTATGCCACGAACAAAAACATTACAATGGGACCTTATGGAAAATTAATTGTGGTGTGAGACGTTAAGAAAGAGCTGCAGAATGGGTATCTTTATTCGTTATTCTTAAGGCATTGCGCTTTAGAGCTGCAGAATGGCATTTTCATCCGTCATCTCTAAGGTATTGCGCTTTAGAGCTGCAGAACGAGTATCTTTCATCCTTTAATGCTAAGGCATTGCGCTTTAGAGCTGCAGAACAGGTATCTTTCATCATTCATCTCTAATGCCTTGCAATTTAGAGCTTCAGAATGGGAATATCCATCATTCATCTCTAAGCCCTTGCGCGTTAGAGCTGCAGAACGGGTAACTTACATCCTTCACCTCTAAGCATTGTTTGTGTATCTGTGAACGTTTCAGACATGTTAGGACACAGTTAACACGGTTATTCAGAAATCCCGTCTGTGTATGTATAGTTACTTCAAGTTATCTTCATATTGCAGGAATTAGCAGAAATTTTACTTGATACCATGTTTAACTAAAAATTAACTATATTTTCAAAACCAATACAGGTATAAGCATAATTGTAGCTTTATTTTACAGCTATTGGCTTGTAAAACAAACACACATATCAATGAAGACAGACTACTTTGATAAAATGTCAAAATTAAAGCGAGAGACTGTTACTTTACCTGGAAAATCCAAATTTTGACGGGTAACCCTTAGTTTGTATTTATTATTTTCAGCATTTTTCTCAATAGTCATTTCTTAAAGATCATTTTTATGCTATATTCAGATGTAGAGATGCCTTTTCATGTATATTTGAAAGTTTCAGACATAGCTGAGCACAAATGACAAGGAAAATGCAAAATCCTTATCACTACTGTAGATTTTCAAAATATTAAAGGTGCTCGGCCTGAATTTCGACCAATACCCTAGGTCACTAAAACTTGAATAATTTGAAAAGCAATAAACATGGAATCAATTTTTTAGCACTTTTCAGCGTGTAATTGATTTGTGTACATGTTCAATTATTATTGAGGTGATCATTAGGAAAAAAAAAAGACCTTAAGGACTCACACCACTATTATCTCTCTTGAATACTCCTGCCCTACAGATGAAGGAGGTAGATAAAAAATAACAAGTTCGTTTTTCTGCATTTTACAGGATACATTGATTTATCTTTACCAGGTTCTAAATCTACAGCATTTTAGGAAAAGATCCCAGAAAAATGCATGTTGATATAATATTTCTAGCTAATTCTGCCTCATTTTACACATCATGGGTCTAATCTCCACGGGGTTGTATTTTTGTCTAAATTTTGATAGGTGTCACGCAAACATGAAATTAAAAAAAGTTCAATCTGGTAAATATTCGTTAAAAGTTAATAGCATGCAGATATTGGATCAATGAAGAATTTAAGCATAAATACATGTTGCAAAATCTTTTTATCTCTATGCCACGAACAAAAACATTACAATGGGACCCTATGGAAAATTAATTGTGGTGTGAGACGACAACTGCGAACGTAAACATCCCAAACACTCAGGTTTTTGTTTTTATTATCAAAATAAATGTTTAATCAATACATAACAACATAGAACCTGTTCAATAGTTATTGACTAAATGATGAGCCCAAAACTGCTGTGCAGTACGTATATTAATTATTATGGATTCATAAACAAGGCCGTTTTCGTACACATAATTCAAACTTCTGGGCAAACTTCTGGGCATTAAACATTCTTGGGTATTTGATTTCGTGGTTCAGGTCAACCATGAAATCCACGAAATATAATCCCCACGAATATTAATAATTTCACAGTAGTGTAAATTACTTCTGATACATGCTATACGATATTGTAATTCCGTTATGTAATTGTTGCGTGCAAATCAGTATGTCGCTAAATGAATGCTGAAATGTCGTTTTAAAAGGGTATTAGTTTTTATAAATTCTTGTGTTGATTTCCATATTTCTTGTTTGTTCTCTCATGTATCAAGAGAACTCACAATGGATTTATTGAGAACACATTGGGTTTGTTTAAATGAATTCTGTTCGACGGCTGGGCGCCAACATGTCACTAGGGTAGAAAAATGTGAAGACTGACCAGGGCTCCAATGGATCGGGGACCTTCAAACTACACGTTTCGATGCGTTTCTGTCTGAGCTGAACTACCAGCCATACACTGCTTCATGATTATACCTGTTATATACATATATTTGCATCGTGACAATGTAACCTGTATGAGACGTGCGTAGTCGAATGAAAATATAACATGGCATTCTCAGGTTGACTTTGTTTATCTAAGGTGGTTAAGGACTTACTCCTTCTAAGAATTCTTTGAATATACAAATTGTGGAATTTCCCGGTTCTATTATCTGCCCGAACGTCAACGTTGAGTTGGTTTGGTGTTCTCGAAGACAGTCTTCGTATGCCATTGTTGCTTTAAAACCTGCAAAATATAGTATTTTAGTAACATATTTATGAGGGTATATATCAATAGGCCTATACATGTTGCGTAATATACATAGTTTATATAGGTGTATATCAATATTTGAGTATTAACCATATTTATATCGGTATAAATTTGTAACACATGCGCTAATTTTGAGATTTGTCAAATGTGTTCTCGATCGTATAGAACCAAACATGGAGATCAATTTGATGAATCACCTATACTATTCACTTCATTTTTGCGAAATCGTTTATTTTGACAGGGTCAAGGCTCATTACGTTGTAAACAAAGCGTTGAAGTTGCTCAGTGTCTAACTAGTGTAAGATCCCTTCGACTCAAATCTGGTGAAAATCCGATGACATTCACTAAGTTAATAAATACTGATAAAGGTGATCCTTTGAGAGCAACAAACACAATTAAGAGAATAAAGCAGCAGACTCGGTTTTATTGAGTCTGTTCATGAGAAGTAATGAAAGTAATTAAAGCGTAAACAAGCAGCAATCCGCTTATTTAAACATAATCAAGGACAGTTACTATTTAAGGTATTGGCCGACTTTGGTTTCTAACTCGTTCAAGATCTTAGGAAAACAAAGCTTAATTCAACCTAAAGTTATCTCGTAAATGTTAGCTAACGGACGACGGATCACGCATATTATGAGAGAGCCAGAAAGCAGAAATTCTCTGTTTATATACATATATAGGTGGTATATTCTCAAATACTTTTGTTTTCTTAATTAATTTCGAATAGGTGGTTCAATTACTCCAGACTTTAAAGGTTCTGAGTACTGTTTAATACCCTTAGAATAGATTGTCTGTCTTTTAATTATTTGTTCCACTGTTACTTGTGATACGTAGGCTTCATAACCTCTGCTCCCAACTAAATCCCCATTTTGTTTATTTCGCCAATTATTTTCTCGTTTAGGGCAAAGCATGTTGTTAGAAACTGGGACCATATGCTCTGGTCCTTAGAATGGTTTGAAAATACCTCATTGAAGGTTTCATGTTCACCGTCAAATGCATACCATCTCCGGGATGGCTACAATTTTCCTACTGTTGACATTTTCAATATTGAGTTCTGATCAACCAGGGCTCGAGAGCGTGAACGGTAGTCAAACCGAGACTTCAATATTGTTTTTGTATTTATCGTGTTCGGCGATTTCCAAATTTCTGATTTCATACTCTTTTTTTTTTTGAGGTTTGCATGTATTTCTTTCTGATCTCCAAGATAAATACATATCAGCAAAACACATGTTTTTGTTTTGATATGGATTACCCGATGCAAGGAAACATTTCACATGAAAAGTAATTTCAGCCTAAAACAATTATATAACCGTGTAATGTATTGTTACGTCATGTTCTGTACTAGATATTAAAGCTAAATCCCTACCAACATCTGAAGCAACCTTAACACCTCACTGGCACCAAATAGGAGCGTTTTTGAGATAGTCTCGCAATTTAAAAGTCAGGTATCATTTATTGCCAGCCGCATGCCTGGCTAATGTAATCATATATAAATCATTTGCGTATTATGGATAGGATCTTGTTAGGGATTACACGAAAATTAAAGGTGCAGGATCAGAATGACACAGTGAATTAAGATTATTGAATTAAAGGGAGATACATAAATTCACAACGACAACATAATAAAAAGTTGTTATTTTAACCACGGGAATGGTTTTAATCCTGAAATGAGTCAGAAACATGAGCTTGTTTATCAAATGAGCATGTTACGAGCTATATCTTGTTTCTTTCTTTCTTTGTTTGTATGGTGTTTTACGTAATTTTTAACACGTAATCATAAAGAAAGTTTAGCAGGAATCATCACGTTTCCTTTCCTCGGAAACCACTGCAAAGTCGAACGGAAAGGAGTTTTTATTGTTATGTGCATGGCCAGGAATGAAGGAATATCAATATTGAGACGGAGTAAAGTATGTCGAACATTTATTTCCTCCAGCTTTCGATTTAGATTGACACTGGAAAATTGTATTCAAATGAATTGACCTTAATCATATTATAACTATTGAAGAAGAAGTCAAACAATGTGAAACGACGTTAGACAGATCAATTGTCACAGTATATTACATTTCTGCCTCTGATTTACAGTTGATTTTTGGTTAGTTTTATTTCACATTTATTAAAGAAATATTATATATGTAAAGCTTACTGCTCCCATAATTCAAAGCTACACACAACATATTCTCCGACCCCATATTGACAAGGAGTCTGATCACATCAGGCATTTTCTAAAGATACTGTATCTTAATAAGGTTATTGATTTCATTGACATGCCTAGACTTTTTGAGATAATCATGTAGTTGATTCTATCCCTAAATATTTAAAAAATTCTGAAAGTCCTGTAATTTGTTATAAGTATGAAAACCTATTAGAAATATTATTTTCAACTACAACAGAAATAATTTCTGACCTTGATATAGTAAATTACACTCCTAAGGAATGTGAAAGTAACACATTAAAAGTTTCCTATGCTCCAGCCGGTCATGTCAACACGGTAATTTGGATATTGTTGATAAACGTATTCGACATCTGTTTTCTAAAGGTTCTAGGTATAGATTACCTTCAATCATCGATTTTAATGCCTGTCGTCCTCAGATCGCCCAATCCATTGAGGATTTTAGAATAAAATGGTGTCATAGAGAACATGCGGACCAAAACCCTATTTCTACTTGGAAAAAGTCAATTTTTAACATTATAAATACACGTAATCACTGGACATGGAATGATGACATTAACTATAGCATGTCTACCGCCATATGGATGCCATCTTCGGGATGGTTAACATTTTATACTACTGATTTCTTTTATTAATATTGAATTCTGCTCAACCCGGGGCTAAGGGGCGTGAACGGTAGCAAGCATATTTCACTACCGTCTCAATCAAACAGAGACTGCAATATTTCATATTTTATCGTGTTCGGCCATTTCCAAAGGTCCACTCTCATACTCTTTTTTATAATGCTAACCCCTCTTTACTTCCTCCGAGACCTAGATTTTCCTTTCGTAATTTGAAATCGAGAATTCAAGAATTTCATAATAAATTTGTTTTAGTTCCTGCTGATAAAGCAGCTAATAATCTAATTATTGTTTGACGCCTACATTACGTCAATGTTTTATCTCTGGAACTCTGTAGCACTAAGTCGTATACTCCAGTTACTTCTACCGAGGATGATGTTGTTTCCGCACATATCACTCGGTGCACTACTTTCAAGGCTGGTGTAAACGAAAAGCAGAACAACGGGCCAACTATGTACCGGATTCCTAAATTACATAAAACACCGTATAATGCTTTATTTCGAATTCTAGTGCCTGCACCATTACAATATCTCCAAACTTTTAACTTCTTGTCTTAATGACGTTAAAGATGACTATATTGTGCTAAAACTTATGAAAACTCTGGGAATAATTTATTATGGTCTATTAAAAATTCAGAAGACGTTCTTGATAAAATTTGAAATAAACGTCAAGTTTCATCTATTAGCACTTATGACTTCTATGCACTATATACAACCTTACCACATTACCGTATTAAAGACAAGTTTATTGCTCTTGTTCAAAAAACTTTCGCTATAAAAATAACTACAATTTTGGTCTGTAACAATATTATAGCGTTTTGTTTTTACTAACGGCAGATTAGACAATTACACTATATGGGCTTGCCAAGAGGTTTGTGAAGCACTCATCTTCATATTAGATAATATTGTTTTCGTCAGGTATGGAACTACCGTTTATAAACAAATTGTTGATATCCCTATGGGTACGAACTGTGCACCCCTTGTCGCGGATTGTTTTTTATATTGCTATGAAAGAGATTTCATGTTGAGTCTTTCACCAGATACCCATGCAGATGTTATTGAGATTAATTAATGCCACCTCTCGGTATCTGGATGACATATTGAACATTGACAACCCTTTCTTTTCTACTATGGTTATTAATATATACCCTAAAGAACTTCAACTTAACAAAGCTAATATTTCTGATACTAACGCTTCTTTTCTCGATTTACATCTCTCCATTGAAAGTGGTGAAATAATTAGCAAAATCTATGACAAGAGAGATGATTTTATTTTTGATATTGTTAATTTGGGGATGTTCCCCAAAGCAACTTCTTATGTGGTCTATGTGTCTCAACTTATTTGTTTTTCTAGAGCTTGTACTCGAGTTGAAGACTTTAATATTCGTAATCTTTGTAAAACTAAAAAGCAACTCCATCAGGGCTACCGTTACCATAAACTTCGTAAAACCTTTGCAACATTTTATTATCGTAACCCTAATCTTCTTTCCAAATGCAAAAGCAATTTAAGAACTCTTCTGCCTCAAGGACTATCACAACCTGACTTCTATGGTGATGTGATTTACAAACTTCGTAAGGTCGTTGGTCATCACTTTCGTACTATCTTTGTTAAACTTGTTAAATGGTTTATCAAAAGAGGTTATGACCCTATCATTTTGCAACGCACTGCATGTTTGGTGGTGCAACCATTTACAGTTCGCCACTATGCTTTCCTCTTTAATTGTGCGATGACTGGACAGGCTGTGAACCCAATAATGAAGTCTACCTAAATCTCATGTACTTTCCAACACATGCAGGGCAAGAAAAAACCCACAAGTTACTCAAATGTTTATTTAACCCTGAAATTATGAGCGAGATAGTGGGAACATATAGACTTCTACCCCTTAAAAGTTCAAAACAAGAGGCCCAAGAGGGCCTGTGGACGCTCTACTTGCTAACATGCTCTTATAAGATCAGTGAAACGAGTGACTATCGTCGTAACGAGGCAAAACATAGCATTTTTAACTAAATCAATAGCCATAACTCCGCTGTTACTGGTCCGATCTGGCTGGTTTTCGAACTTGGCTAGTAGAGCTAATAAAAAAAATGAATAATAAAAAATAAAAAAAATAATAATAAAAAAAACAGTAAAAAAAACCGCACTAATAATAATAATAAAAAAAAAACCTGGTAAAATTTGGTAAAGATCAGATGAGCAATGAAGGCATATCGTATTAACGAGGCAAACATAGCACTTTTAACGATATCAAGGGCCATAACTCCGCTGTTACTGGTCCGACCTTGCTGGCTTTTAAACTTTTCTGAGCTTTCACTAATATTAACACTCTGGTAAAGTTTGGTAAAGATCGGATGAAAAATGAAGGCCCTATTGTCTCAACGAGGCAAAATATAGCATTTTAACTAAATCAAGGGCCATAACTCCGCTGTTACTTGTCCGATATGGAAGGTTTTCAAACTTGTTCGAGCTTTCATTGATATTAACAATCTTTTAAAGTTTGTTAAAGATAAAATGAAAAATGAAGGCCCTATCGTCTTAACGAGGCAAAATATAGCATTTTTAACTAAATCAGGGGTTAGTGGTCCGATCTTACTTGTTTTCGAACTTGTCTGAGTTTCATTGATATTAGTTTGGTAAATATCGGATGAAAAATGAAGGCTCTGTCGTCTTAACGAGGTAAAATTTAATGAACAGACGGACGACGGACGGACGACGGACGACGGACAACTCGTCATCCCACAAGCTCTGCTGGCCAGTAGGGCTAATAAAAAGGTTGTAAACCGATAACCGAGTTAAGGTGGCTGAACCCTTTTTTTTGTGCGCGTCAAGTATCCAAGCATTGTGCTGGTTTTGTACGAGGATTAGATAATTGAATGTTGTTTAAAGGCTCATCAACACAGGATAGGTTATTTAGAGCCGCCCCAGAGAGAGGGGAATCCGGGAACCGTGCCCTACTCTTATTATCGAATAGATTCCTATGGTTCTTTAACGTGCTCGAAGATACACGGGACCGCCCGGTTTACGTCCCCATCCGACGGACGAGGCTCAGGGAAAGTGTCTTGCCCAAGAACACACCGACGAAACTCAGTGGCACCACGGAGGATTGAACCCGGGGCCTCCGGTTACAAATCCGCCACGCTACCGATTGCACCACGCCAGCCCTCTAGAGGATTAGACAAAGACAATAACCATAATGTGTGTAGGGGGCGTTTTCCATTCAGTAGTTAATCCATCTAAATGACTTTTCACATCTTTGCACAAGCTGTATTTTGTCAATAAATCTATACATCTTCCTTTAACTGTTAAAACTCTATTAGGAATGCAGACAGCCTCGTTTCAGATGATTTCATTAATGACATGACATCAGCCGTATCTCATACTCTTTCCCCGCTATGTCAAGAGATCTTACGTGCACACAAAATGGCTCTTCGTATAGCAAAGCATGTCTCCCCATGTAATTATATGGAGATTTGTGTAAACATATGCGACAGCCTTTGTTGTTGGGGAGCAACAGATTGACCGAAAAACTGTTGCTATAAATAAAAAAATGAGAAAAATGTTCTTATCGAAACCACAACACCAAACGAAATGGCCTCATAGTTCGCACTGTACCACAAACTACAGCATAATTATTGGACGATTTCTTCCACAACACTATAAGTTTTCTTGCATAACGGATACGGTGATCCTTTTGTGTGCATGGGTGCTGGAAAGCCTGATCTTACACAGTTGCATGCCGTCATGGTGTAAATAAACATGCAAAACGTTAGTAGTTAGTCACTTTAACGCACAGAATATAAATGGTATGCAAAAAACAGAATCATTTTGGGTATCCGGTTCAGATAGGTTAATTCCGATAAAAAAACAAGTATACCGAGTGTTGGAATTCCCGATCTTCACCGGATACCCATGAAAGATGTTTATAGTCTTTATCCAACGACATAAATGTCATTCCAGTGCTGTTAACAACGATCACATCTAAACTAGTCTGCGCTAGTGACGTGAGGGAGGGCGTTAGAGATGTTGCACATCACCTCTCATTAACAGACGCAATTAAACGAGAGATGTAAACCACATACTTCTTAGATTTCCGATAATATCGAGTCTGCTACCTTTTTCTCTTGTTAGTGTTCGCTGCTTGCAAGGGATCCCCGTTTCAGTATTTATTTATTTATATATTCAGTGATCGGACTATATTGCATAATTGTAAAGAAAACCCTCAAAATATATGCCATACCTAGTATAGAAAAAACCACGACAGCCGTGAAAATAGACGTAAACAAGTCTGCAATAGATACTATCAGTGCTTCCTTCATGAAATTTCCTCTTACAGGATTGTACGAGGCTAGGGCTATGAGGCATCCGAATGCAAGTCCGAACGAGTAGAATATTTGTGTCGCCGCGTCTAACCATACTGCAGGGTCTTTTAATCGTTCCCACTGTAAAATGAAATTAGAATATAGACATTTAGTTAACTTATATACTTTCGTGTTTTCCTCATAGAAATATAACAGTAGATGAAAACTATGATTTGTAGGTTGTTAATGCAGTGTTGTTAGCTGTCACGGCTTATGAGAAAAATAAAGACATTACAGTGTTTAAGCTACAGACCCTCTATATTAACTGGTAATAACTCATGAACATCGATAAATATACAGCTTAAGAATATATGTGATAAAAAAGTGCTTGCCCGGAACGGGATTTGAACCACAGCCGTTGCGCTTTTATGTTTAGATGTACGTACATTTAACCACTAGACCAAGGCTATTTATTGGTTTGTTCTAGCATTATTAACACTAAATAGGCATTACGTAATAACTAGCACACAAACAAACTCATCATGCGCTAAATAACAAGTCGATATATGGTTGTTTTGAGGCGAAATATTGGTTTCATATTGATAAATTTATAGTATTACACCAGGCAATGCTAATTTACACGTCCGACAAGATGGTCTATATATTTATGGATTCATCTTGATTTGCGTTCAAATATATGTTAAGTTATTTTGCCTCCTAATAACAGTAGGAACGCCACGTACCTATAACGTATCAGTTCTGTTCGCATTTTAACTCCGCGAACATGGACTATTTCTTTGTATTTTACGGACTATTTTACGAATTTTCAATTAAAACAGACGCCATTTTTTTACACCCGAAATTGTGCACGCTGCGTCGGCCAGCACTACGGGAACCTATGGAGTCTAACAACACGCGTAAAGTGTTTCATACCGTAGATTATGTAAAAACTAATACCTTACCGGACGAAATAACGTTCCATTATGTGTAAACACGATGCAGTGTTGGTGACTGACAGGTCACCGTGACATAACTTGACACGTGAAATTGACATGTTGTTGCAAGTTGGATTTGGGAGTATTGTCTGCTGCTGGAGGTTCATGATCAAGGTATTTGTTTTGTCATTAAAATGTGTTTGTTAATAAATAGTACATACCCCTTTTAGATCGTGCATATTTAGACATTGGCCTAATACAGTGCCTAAAAAAGTAGTGTATAGTGTATAATAGAAAGTTCATAATCACAATAAGTGTTTTTCGTGTACTCCGATCTTTCCAGTAACTGGATGTACTGTAAACTGTAGAACGTTTCGTGGAATAAAACTATTGTTAGTAGAAATGCACATTCGTGAATACATAATCCGATACAACTACCATTGAAACAATGTAATCTGCCATAGACTTTTGACTTAAATCGGTCAGATTCATATTTATGTACAGAAGTTTTGAGGCAAGGAAGTGATTTTGAATTTACATTTATTTACATTCTGTTGCGAAAAAAACAACGCAATTTCGAGAAAGTACATTTCACTTAAAAGCCTTTAAGGCGGTGTAGCTACTACGCTTGCCTCCAGTGTGTCTCAAAAGAAATGACTATTCCATGGGCTGGAAATATGCTGTGAAAGTGGAACAATGTTTTTAATGGATCTCCAGTTGGGCTACATTATATTTTACATGTAGAATGAATGATGAGAGATGTTTTTATTACATTAACCGTGTTATTGAGCACAAGTAGTATTCATGCTTTATTCAATTTAGTTATTTTATCTTTTCTTTTTTAAATATGTTACATTATGCATAACAAAGGATAAACTATGTCTGTTTGATCATTGACATTGGATTGATGTTGTTTTCAGAGAGGTCTCAAATGTGAATCGAGCCCTTGGGCAGCTCTGAGTGAATTGATACTGACGACTTCAGAATGTCAAGCCGTATTAAATGCCATTGGATCCTATGGAGGTAAGAGCCTTTTTAAAAATTGTTTGCACTTGTGTAGTTCTTTAAATGGAGCTTGTGTTATGCTTGCACGTTGCTGTTGAAAGTTAGAGTAACAAAAAATTTAAGTGATAGTGCAGCGTGATTGTCATATGAGCTCGTGTAAACTACATGTACTGGATACATGCGAAAACAAGTTGTGTTAAAGGGACACTAGGCAGTCTTTATTTGTTTAAAACTTCTGGAGTTCGGTTATTTTTTCTGCATAGTTTGCATTTGTGCATCATTAATATTATTTATTATAATAGTTCAGAAGAAATTGTTTTACACATTACTTACTGTTGATAATAGTGCACCTATAATAATTTATTTAACTTTTAATGCAAGCAGGTTTAAATTTAACATGTTACCAGGTTAACAAATGGAGATGCTAATGTTAAAGATTGATAAATACTTCAAGATTGCCGTTTGTCCCTTTAACATCATCCAATTGGTCTATGTGATGGGTCCTCAATTTATTAAAGGGACTCAGAGCAAATTTCCAATCTTGTGTCTGTTTTACACATTTTCACATCAGAACAGACCACACATCTACAAAAGTGTCTTCTCAACTGCCCTATTTAATCATGTTTTATTTCTAAAACTAGCGGCATCACCAGGTTTTGAGAGAGAAAATAAAAGGGTGTATAGTAATGTTTTCTCCCCATGTAAAATGACCTTACTAAGTCATTAAAGTAAAATATCCTATGAACAAAACGTGTAAAATTTAACAATTTTAGTTTTTTGGCCTGACTTGTATTTTATTCCCCTTCTAGTAAAAATGGCTTATAATACATTGCACCCTCTGTCAGATTTAACTTTCCTTATAATAGATTCTTGCTGTACTGTTGGGTGAAACATACATTAAAATGGTTCTATAATCATGTCAGTTCAATCATATACTCGTATGATACACAATATAATAAGTATTGACCCTTTACTTGATGTGCCATTTACTCAGTTTTGGTCAAGGGACGTTTATAGCATATCGGCTTTGAATCCAGTGAACACGGATTCAATTCTTACTGGCGCCACTGGGTTACTTCGATGTGTCCTGCTAGCCTCGTTCGTCTGATGGGAACGTAAACCGGGTGGTCCTGTGTATCGGAGTCTGTCCTCCCTCCAAGCACGTTAAAGAACCATAGGTATTTAATCGGTAGTAAGCGTAGGGCAGGGTTCCTGGATGCCTATGTATCTTTCCTCCTCTCTTTCGGGCGGTTCGAAATAACCTAAACAACGTGTTGATGAGGCGTTAAACAATAATTAAATTTTAAACTGTCTGCACGTCATGTGGAAGAAGACTCCATGTACACCACTGGCCAGAGTCAATGCTGAAGTTTATGTTCGCTCAATTATTTGCTTAATAAAGTATACATATGAACTAAAATATTGTCTTTATAATTATGTCTTCCACCACAAAGTGGTAGGTGAGACAGATTAGATTTGGCGTTTCCGTTCGTCTGTCACAAATCTTGTCTGCGCTACTTGTTGAATTTTGACGAAACTTTGTACAAACTCTTTATTACTTTCTCTGAAGCTAATTTCATAAAACTTCATACTTTGAATGCCTTTGGTGAAATGATAATCCCTGTTTATTTTGAAGTCAGTAGTTGAAAGGTCCGTTACCATGACCGGAAAATGAAAAGTATTGCCCACACAGTTTTTCCTATTACCTAAAGCAAATTTCATGAAACTTTATTGCTGGACAGTGGAAAGAGGATGATCGTTTGATTTTTAGGTAAAAGGTCAAGTTCCCTGCAGACATCCACTATCCAAGGATAAACATATGTTACAACACACATGTTATAATATTAATGGTATAATATATGAATATTTTCTTGCACAATGTTGAATCCAGTAAAACAAGTGGTTTTGTTCACCGATACTGTCGCCTGTGAACCAAACCACTTGTTGTTAAATTACAGGATTCAACAGTGTGTAAGACATATTCCGATCATCCATTTTTTTTTTTAAATCATAAATTAAAAAATATATATATTAAAACAAACAAAACATGCTATTTGATGAAAACAGACGTATTCAAATTTTCAAAATAGCAATATTCGCAGAATATAGTAGATTTCAACTGCTAAAAACAAACATGTATTTTTTTTCCAGGAAATAATACTTCTATGAATATAGTATATATGTTCAGGGAAATGTTTAATATGTCTGTTTTCAAATACTACAAATCGTAACGCACCGCACATGTATATTCAGTATTTACTTTCAATATAGTAGTGAGTATGACTGCGTTCTTGGACCATATAAATATAAAAGAATAATATATATAAATATATATATATATAACTGTATATGCCCTATAAATATAAACGACCCGCACCTTTTGGATTCACGCGTACAGTGTTTCACAACACCACAAATCTGGCAAGTGCTCCATTGACACAATGTCATGTCCACGTTTATGTTATGAAATCTTCGAATCTACACATAATCATGTTTATTACCGACAGTAGCATGTATGTTACTCGTCAGTCATTTATTTACTTGGTTAAAGGGACACATGCCAATCTTGCTTTCTTTAAAACTCGAGTCGCCCCCTCAGTTTTAAACGAACAGTTAAAAGAATATACTTCTTTCTGCCTGCTAAACTTATATTAGTTTATCGCTTTTTCTGATTTCGAAAATT
The DNA here is from genome assembly GCA_037043455.1 of Cyrtodaria siliqua. Classification (NCBI taxonomy): domain Eukaryota; kingdom Metazoa; phylum Mollusca; class Bivalvia; order Adapedonta; family Hiatellidae; genus Cyrtodaria; species Cyrtodaria siliqua. The sequence continues at coordinate 96,230 of JAWPHD010003591.1, forward strand.
AACTCTGCAACGTATGTTGCCGCCATCATGATTTCATTTTCCGATATACCGTTGCAACATTGTTTGTTAAAATAAATTGGCCACTCTGACAAACCCAAAGCATGTATAGATAAAAAATTTAATGTAAAATACATGAACACATACATTTTAAATATATGTGTTTACATAACGAAATTATTTAATTGTTTCTGTAGCCGGTCGTCTTTCCTTAATGAATATGAATGTTGCCGTCTTTGGGTCGGACGGTCCTGTTACTTAATTAGTACTTGTCTCCGTTTATTGAAATTCTACATATATACAGAGGAGAGATGTATCTATATGATTTAGTTATTATGCTCGCTTCTAAAATGACGAAATAAATCGATATGAATAAAAGGCGCATTCTCAACAATACACAACGTATTGTGTGTACGGGTTGCAGGGGGGGAAGCCCACGGGGTTGGAGGGATACTACCGTAATGTTGCTCTCATAAATACTGTGAACATACTACATCAATAATATAACAACTACTGAACAATGCTGAAATCGAGTTATCTTTATAAATGAATTCAGAATTCCACAATTGTATTCCGTGCGAACATCGATTTGGAACGTCGATTCGGCGTATTTAAACGATTACGGTGTACTTCGTTAATTTTCGGGGGAAACAAGTACTTGCCTCCGATTTTTTTTTATATTTTACATATCTACAGAGGAAAGATGTATTTACGCGTACATGCTTTTGTTTTTCTCTCTCGCTTCTAAAATGATGAAATAAATCGAATTTGATTAAAACTGCGCATTCGCAGCTATATACAACTTAATCAATACGGTATGGAGGGTGGAATGAGGGGCGGGATTGCAGGGATACTACCGTAATGGTGTCCTTGAGAAAAACGGTGAACATTCTACTCTAATAATTTATTAAATACAGAACAATTTTGAAATCAATATATCTCTTAAAAAGGATTTCACAAGTTCATGGTTTTATATCCCGCGTGTACATTAACTTCGAAAGGCGAGTGTTCATATTTTAGCGAACACGGTGTACTTTGTTAATTTTGGGGAAAAAAAAGTACTTTTTTCTGATTGACTTTAAATTGTGGGTTTTAATAGTAGACATGTCAATGAACACTTTCAAGAAAAAAAATTCATTCTCGTTGTTAAAACTTTTTTTTTTTGCATTTTTTTCGGATTCAGAAAATTAGCACTGCAAAATATATTTCCACTATCCTCATTTCCTTTCCCGACGTACCGTTACAATTTGGTTTGTTAAAACCTATTCTGAGCACTCCGGCATAAACCAAAAGGATGTATAGATCAGAAATTTAATCTGGAATGCATGGATACATACATTGGAAATATAAGTATTGAAATAAGGGAATTATTTCATTTCTTGTGTACCCGGTCGTGTCTGTAAATGTATATGCATTATGCCGTCTTTGCGTCCGTGGGTCATGTTAGTTAATTTTGGGAAAAAAAAAGTATTGTCTCTGATTTCATTAAAAATTTGCATATGGACAGAGGAAAGATTTATCTACGCGTACATGCATTTGTTTTTATTCTCGCTTCTAAAATGACAAAATAAATCGATTTTGATTTAAAAGCGCATTTTTGGCAATTTACACCTTAAAACGACCTAGATTCATCCCTTTGAAAAATACCTTTAACTATTAATGAGAATTACACGAAGTGTACACCAATTATGTTCGACCAATGTAGTTTGTGAATATTATTACTTTAACAACGATCTGTGATTGTGTTTTGTTATAATCACAGTTTATAAATAAGAGGTGAAGAAATCTGACCAGTGACAATTTTCCCGATAATGTCATTTTGTTATCGATTTTATCACGTGACCTTGTTTGATAAATATTCATACGCCATAGGGCTGGCGTTCCTACTGTAAATTGTAGTTTGTATACCATTTTCTCAAGCAGCGTTATAGCTCGGTGGTAGAGCACCTGACTTGAAATCAGAAGGTCGTGTGTTCGAGTCGCGAAAGAGACAAATCTTCTGTAAATCATAATGTTACCTGTGTAAAGGTACGATGTGCACTGGTCCGACATGAACTGGTGAACATGAATTACAAATAAAGACACGCCTACAAAGAAGAAATCGATTTATATAGAGGGTCTATAGCTTTAAGGTGACCAATTAGGATTTTAAAATGGATTTCAATCTGAGAGTTGTAAGTCATTTTATCTTTCCATTCCCGCTAATAAAGACGTAGATTTTCACCAATATAACTCCAGATACAAAAATAAATATATATTTTTGAAAATATAATCAATATTAGAAGGATAACAATAGTTTATCCAAAATAAATACCTCCGGTACAAACAGATATTCCAGTCCCGAACTGAAACCTTTCAACGTAATCGCGCGGAAGAAAAAAATCACCAGTACCAAGTATGGAAACGTTGCTGTTACATACACGACCTGCACAAATAATATAAACACATTAATTGAAACTTCGTATTTAAAACTCACCAGCTTTATCAACTCACAACTCGGGTTTACTTCTTACATATTATTATTATTTGCAACAGAGTTTTTATCGGTACGCCGATTGGTTACAAGTGAGTAGCCGTGCTATTACCCTTTCGGAAAGCATCAACAACTTTGTGATGACACAATTGCCAAATGCCGACACAATATATCAATTCGGATAGAGAGCTTGTGGATCATTAAATCTAATAATACATGTCAGCAACACAAAATGCATTTATTGTTATCGTAAGCAGAGTTCGAAGGTATAACATCCGTAACTTTCACCGGCCAAGTCAGTTAGCTTATTGATTAGTACCCAATGTCAAGCCTGTACTGCCAATGGTACCATATATTACCAATAACCGTTTAAAATGCGTTTGCTATTTATGAGACTGGGAACGGTGGCCATCGGTGACGAATGGTAAACTGACGTGGTTGTCGAAAGGACAATCATGGACGCACTAAATGTAAACGATATAAATATTCTGAAAATAACGCACACATTTGATACTAAATGGACAAAAAATTAAAACGATCCTACAGATTGCCTTCGGGTTTAAAATATTTCACTGATCATTCATTGTATACCGATTCTAAGCAAGATTGTTTCATTTATAAACATTTCTGTAAAATACTACTACTACTTTACCTTTCCAGAGCTCTTGATTCCTTTAATCATGCACATATAGACGAGAAACCATGACACTAGCAACGCTGCAGCAAGTTTAAGGTTGAATCCCGGCACAGAGTCTACAGTGGGTGAAATCTGAAGTGTCTCACGATACCAAAAGTAGGTCGTAGGGCCGCTCCTCTTGTAAAATACATATTATATTTACAACAAAGAAATACGTCGTTTTTACAATCATTTTTTGAAATAAAACACTAAGCTACGCAGAAATGCAGATGTTTGCGCTTCTTGTCTAAATCAAAAGGCATATATTGACGACAGTAAGAGGGATGTAGATGGCTACCCTTAAGGATAGTAACAATAGATTTGGACGTTTGTAATCGCATGTGGATTAGTTAAATAGTAGAGTCACCACAAACACTGCCGTTGCACATAGGTACAAGACACAAAATATTCAAAATTAACGAAGTCGTGAGCAAAAAATGCCTTTATAGGGAAACTATGAAAATTGATACCTTTGTATTGATATGACAAATTCCATGAAGTTATTTGAAAACTGAATATACCTGACATTCGTCATCGACAATAGTAATGTTGCCATGCTTGACGGACGGACAGACAGACCAGGGTAATGGGTCCTGGAAGCTTTGTACTAGATATAGCATACACCACGCCATGATGGTGTTGTAGTAGAGAGCAACATTGAAAGATACGGCTGCAGAGGCAAGGCCTATACCTCCCAGAAGTGGCGATACCTGTAATGTATAAATGTATTATTTTTTATGTATTTATTTACAGAATTAAGAAAATATGCTATAAGTATTTGCAACTTTGTTGTTTGAAAATTAAACAAAGCGGCAAAGGTGCAGAATACCAGAGTCACAAAAGGATTTAACGCCTAAACCGCTTCAAAATATTTATATAATTACACCGTTAAAATGATATCGCGTGAGACAGGGGAAATTCATCCTATATTAATGCTTTCGGATCTCTGAAACGTGTCTTTATATTTTACGACAACATTAATGAACAAAGCATCGACTAGTTGGCAATCAATATGTAAACAAATGTTAATCGTCTCAATTGGTCTAAATTGGATCTTATTTTTAAACTTTTAATAAACTGGTAATATATGAAAAAGCTATTTTTAACCACGTTTATTATAAAGCATTGATCTAGTTGCATCATCTTCAGGTCGACCAATTGATCGATTGCCAAATCAATAACTGACATACGTTTGAAACAAAACTGATTCAGCTGAACGCCATATACGAGGGGTAATTAGCAAGTGAGCTCTATACGTGAGTAGGTATACAAGTCAAATAGGATATCTAACATTTGTAGACACAGTCAACCCAAAGCACATTCCAGTCAAACAACAGACAATAGAGTATGCGACACCACAACCATTTAAGGATTGACAAAAGGGGTACCACATGTAAAGGGCAGTCAAAATAAGATATGGGTTTCTATATGGGTTGCCCCAATCCCTACTCTTGCCATATTGTCATCCCAATTAACGGTGCAGTGTAAGTCCTAAATACCTTTCCACGGTATTTCATTTAACAAACTAGGCATCATTAATTTTTAGGTACCATCAAAGAGGGAATCATAGTGATGAACTGTATATGGGTCTACCACTAAACATGTAATACGTTGCAAAATAAAAGGGTCATACACTCTTTTGATAACCAAAATAAATAAAGATTGTTTGAGAGTGTTCATCAGCAAGTAAGAGCCCATATGCGTTTTGATGTGCGCTTTTTTCAGTATAAATTTATTAAAGCCCTATTTTCCAATACTAGTTCTTGCACAAATACAAATATCGCCTATTAACTTTTAAAGACTTGTCTTACTGCCGTTAAAGATCACGGTAAACGATAGTGTGCTAAACACGTTAAACAATATTGTGCTAAAGCTTATGAAAATTCTGGGATTCATCTATTTTGGTCTATTAAAAATTCAGGCGACGTTCTTGATAAAATTTGCAATAAACGTCTCATCTATAAGTACTTATGATTTTTCTACATTATATACAATTTTACCACACAACCTTATCAAAGAGAAGCTTATTGCTTCCATTGCTAGGGAAAATACTACATTTTGGCATGTAATAATATCAAAGCGTTTTTTTACTAAAAGGAGTTTGGAAAATTACACTATGTGGATTTGCCATGAAGTTTTTTTCTATTAGATAATATTTTCGTCAGGTATGGCCCTACCGTTTATAAATAAATTGTTGGTATCCCTATGGGTACGAACTGTGCACCCCTTGTCGCAGATTTGGTTTTTGAATTGCTATGAAAGAGATTTCATGTTGAGTCTTTCACCAGATACACAGGCAGATGTTATTGAAGCCTTTAATGACACCTCTCGGTATCTGGATGACATACTGAACATTGACCACCCTATATCCTATATTCTCGATTTACATCTCTCTATTGAAAATGGTAATATAATTAGAAGAATCTATGACAAGAGAGATGATTTTAATTTTGATATTATTAATTATCCCCATTTAGAGCAGAATGTTTCCCGAGCAACTTCTTATGGGGTCTAGGTGTCTCAACTTATTCGTTTTTCTAGAGCTTGTATCCTTTCCAAATATAAAAGTAATTTGAGAACTATTCTGCGACAAGGACTATCACAATCTGACTTCTATGAACAGTTTCAATCAAAAATGAGATGTCTTTCAAACCGAGTCTGAAGCATTTCGTATGTGTCGTGTTCGGCCGTTTCCAAAGGTCCACTCTCATACTCTTTTCTATGGTGAAATGATTTACAAACTTCGTAAGATCTTTGGTCATGATCACTTTCATACTATCTTTGTTAAACTTGTTAAAAGGTTGTTCTTGTCAGTTTCCTAATTCTCAGCTGTGTTTTCGCAGAGATGCCCGCCAGTTTTGATGCTTCAGTCGACGTTTTAGGCGACGTCCAGCCTTCATTCCCAGCAGGTCGGGACAATAGCATATCGCCCACCGAGGCAACCAGTGTTCCTTTTGATGGGATGTAGTTGTGTTTACACTGTCTTGTCTATTTGGGCGAGGATTGTGCGCATATAAAATCGATTCAATCTAACCAGTAGGCCTTTTTGCCTACTGACCATTCCAAGTCGGTAACCCTGTCTTCACAATCCTTTCTGTTGTTTTTTGTCTCTTTCATTGTATTATCAAGTCCTTGTTTGTAGTACAGTGCGGATCTACGATGTCATTGCGTTCGGACGCTGTGGTTTCTATAGGACCCTATATCTCATTTTATCAAATAGGTTATGACCCACCCTATCATTTTGCGACGCACTGCATGCTTGGTGGTGGACCCATTTACAGTTCGCCACTATGCTTTTCCCTTTAACTGTGCGATGACCGGACAGGTTGTGGACCCTATGATGACGTCTACCTAAAGCCCATTGGGACGGTGACGTTTGATGTTTGTCTGCAATCTTGTCTTGTAGTGTCGTCAGTGTTTATTTTCTTGTTGCCCTGGCTTCTGCCAAGTAATTGGGTACCTTCTTTGTGGATTTCTAGGCTATTTTGTTGTTATTTTGTATTTATACATACAGGAGCATCTTTGTGTTTTACTTATATTGCCTACTTATGCTGCCTTCTTGGTTAGAGAATAGTTCAGGGCGGAGATTGCTTTATTTACAATGTTCCGTTTTATTGGGATGACAATAGGGTAGGTGTGAGGTTTTGTGCACCCTAGAACCTGGTTTAAGCCCAATATAGGTGGCTTTAAAGTAGAATACCGCTTCAGCCGGTTCTAGGGGTTGTGAGAGGTGTTGCTTTTTTCATTACTTCTCATGAACAGACTAAATAAAACCGAGACTGCTGCTTTATTCTCTTAATTGTGTTTTTTGCTCCCAAAGGATCACCTTTATTAGTATTTATTAACATTCACACTTGCGTTCGTTTAGTGCAGTGTGGCGGCTGTAAAATGTCTCCCCGCGCTACGAATCAGTAGTGTTATTTTTACTGGTCCTTTGGGACCAACGGGCCCAATATAGGTGGCTTTGAAGTAGAATACCGCTTAAGCCGGTGCTAGGGGGCGTGAGAGGTTTTTGCTTTTTTCAATACTGCTCATGAACAGACTCAATAAAACCGAGTCTGCTGCTATATTCTCTTAATTGTGTTTTTTGCTCCCAAAGGATCACCTTTATCAGTATTATTATCATTCTCACTGGCGTTCGTTTAGTGCAGGGTGGCGGCTGTAAAAAGTCTCCCCGTGCTACGAATCAGTAGTGTTATTTTTACTGGTCCTTAAGGACCAACGAGTCCAATATAGATGGCTTTGAAGTAGAATACCGCTTAAGCCGGTGCTAGGGGGCGTGAGAGGTGTTGATTTTTTCATTACTTCTCTTGAACAGACTCCATAAAACCGAGTCTGCTGCTTTATTCTCTTAATTGTGTTTTTTTCTCCCACAGGATCACCTTTATCAGTATTTATTAAACCCCCAGCGGCCGTTTTTGCCACTGACCGTTCCAAGGCTGTAGCCCTATTCTCAACCCTGTTTGTGTTTGTGATGTCATATGCCTTTATTCTTGATTAACATTGCCATTCATGTTTGTCTTTTTGCGTGTTTCTGGGTTTACTGGGTTCTGTGAAAGCTGCATATCCTATTTGACTTTTATACTTATTTTCATATATAAACGTTGAGTTAAGAAGAACGACGAAACGCACGCCTTATTATTTTTAGCTCGACTATTCGAAGAATAAGAGAGCTTATGTAATCACCCCGGCGTCGGCGTCGGCGTTGGCGTCGGCGTCGGCATCGGCGTCGGCGTTGCCGTCGGCGTCGGCGTCCCACATCAAGGTTTGCGTGTAAGCTGTGTTTACAAGTCTATATCTCTTACATTTCTTATCCTACCACGACCAAATTTGTTCATGGGCTTCCTTGTAGCATTATCTTAAGGGCTGCATAAGCAATTTTGGTTCCTGTAACCCATGGGCTCCCATAAAATGTGCCCCATTTCACATCAAATTTTGCGTGTAAGCTGTGTTTACAAGTCTATATCTCTTGCAATTCTTACCCTAGCACAACCAGATTTGGCCATTAGCTTCCACATAGCATTATCGTAAGGGCTGCTTAAGTAATTTTGGTTCCTGTAACCCCTGGGCTCCCATGGAACCCAAATTCTGATAGCCCTTAAAATATGTCTGTTTCACAACAAATTTTGCGTGTAAGCTGTGTTTACAGGTCTATATCTCTTACATTTTTTGTCCTAGCTGGACTAAATTTTGGAATTGGTTTCCTTATAGCATGTTGTAAAGGGTTGGATAAGTAATTTTGTCTTCTGCAAATTCTGGGCTCCCATGGAACCCAAAATGTGATGGCCCATAAAATGTGCAATAAAGGCAGATCTAGGTTTGCATGTAAGCATGTATATATCTATAATTTTGGTTTGGGATTTGTTATAGCATTATGCATCTTATTACTTCACTCCTCACCCCCACCCCCACCCTCTACCCCCGCCCCCACTCCTCTCACCACTTTTTTTTTTACACATATGTTGCAACCCTCCCCGCCCCACCACCCCACCCCCCGCCTCTCACCTCATCACCCCAACCCCGCCCCAGACTTGAAACTTTTTTTCTTTCTTTTTTTTACATATTTCTGTGTTGTTTTAGTCAATTCTTACACATATATGTTGCAACTCTTCCCGCCCACCACCCCGCCTCACACCTCATCACCCCAACCCCGCCCCAGACTTGAAACGTTTTTTTCTTCTTTTTTTTACATATTTCTGTGTTGTTTTAGTCAATTCTTACACATATATGTTGCAACCCTCCCCGGCCCCCCCCCCACCCCCCCTCCTATGCCCCCCCCGCCTCTCACCCCATCACCCCACCAACCACGGCCCACACTTTTTTTTTCTTTTTTTTTTTACATATTTCTGTGTTGTTTTAGTCAATTCTTACACATATATGTTGCAACGTTCCCCCCCCCCCGCCTTTCACCCCACCCCCACCCCGCCCCAGACTTAAAACTGTTTTTTTTTTAAACATATTTCTGTGTTGCTTTTGTCAGTTCTTACACATATATGTTGCAACCTTCCCCGTGCCCCTCCCCCGCAACAACAATTCTTACACATATGTTGCCCCCTCCCCCTGCCCCCAACCCACTCCCGCCTCTAGTCTCCCTCCGCTCTCCCCCACACCTAACCCCCACTTGAAGCTATTTTTTTTTACATATTTCTGTGTTGCTTTTGTCAATTCTTACACATATATGTTGCCCCCCCCCCACCCCACCTACCCCCACCTCTCACCCCCCAACTAGAACTTTTTTTTATACATATTTCTTTGTTGTTTTAGTCAGTTATTACACATATATGTTGCACCCTCCGCCCCGCCCCCAACTCACTCCGGTCCCCCCCCCCACCCCACCCCCACTTGAAACTTTTTTTTTTTTTTACATATTTCTGTGTTGCTTTTGTCAATTCTTACACATATATGTTGCCCCATCCCCGCCCCCCCACGCCCCCCTCACCCCCACCACCCCTGCCTCTCACCCCGACCCACTTGATTTTTTTACATATTTCTTTGTTGTTTTAGTCAATTCTTACATCCCCACTCAAACTCAATTTTTTAATTTATATTTTTTTTCTTCATATTTTTGTGTTGTTTTGGTGAATTATTACATAGCTTCTTACACATATATGTTGCCCTCACACCCCCACTCCCCCCATCATCCACCCCCGTCATTCTCCCACCCCCACCCCGCAATCCACTTAAAACTCGATTATTTTATTTTATTTTTTTATTTTATTTTTTACATATTTCTGTGTAGTTTTGGTCAATTCTTACACATAGTTATGTTGTGCTCCCAACCCCACCCCACATTGTTGTAGCCTTGTTTTCTGATGGTATATACTAGCTATCAATTTATTATTCTCCGAAAAATCGAATGTTCTCCGACAGCTCTTGTTCTATTTACCTATGAGATGGCTCTTGAGGTTTCCATGTTTTTTTACTCTTCTGCCAAGTCATTGTTTACTCGTATCCAATGATTTTATACGTATAGACGGTTATAGTAATATTTTCCGAAAGGATACATCTGCGCATTCTAGCGGCATTCTAGCGGACTGTTAATGTTTACTGCGAATAACATTATTTCAAGACGTGTATTAGAACTTGAATATTTATTACCCAGTTCACTTTGGATTGAAGTAAGAGATAAAAGTGAAATTATTTTAGTATGTACCGTTTATCGCAAACCTAATTCAGGTAATATTTTTTGGGATAACTTAAACATTAGCTTAGAAAAGGCTTTTGAATTATCGAATAACATCATTATAGTTGGTGATATCAACGAGAACCAACTTAATACTGATAACCATTTTTTAAAAGATATAATGCAGCTTAATAATATGACAAACATTATAACTGAACCAACTCGAGTTACCGACTACTCTGCCACATTGATAGATCCTATAGTTATTTCTGATTCTCTTAAACCCTTAGATTCCGGAATTGTAACCATACCACATGATATAAGCGACCACCATGGTACATACTTAATGTTACAATACAGTTACAATGTTAGACCGACTTTTACTCGACGAGTTTGGAATTATAAGAAAGCCAATTTCATAAAACTCAATGATCTTATTCAACATACAGACTGGTCTTTCTTATATGACGATTCGCTGAGTGTTGCGTGCGAAAAGTTTACTAAATCTTTTTTTGAATTAATAAATGTGTGCATCCCATCGAAATATGTAACAATTCGTCCTAATGACAAACCGTGGTATGATTCAGAAATAAGACGTGTTTCAAGACAACGTGATCGTCAAAAAGCAACGCGTACTCAATCATTTTCTGATTTAGCAGCATATAAAAGATTACGAAACAAAGTTAATAATCTTAAAAAACATGCGAAAGAACGTTTCTTTAATAATGTGGAAACTACAATTACTGAAACAACTATTACGGGCAGACGTCAGTATTGGAAACTTTTAAAATATTTCATGAAGTCAAACAAAAATGCGGAAACTATACGTCATACTCAATAACTGACCAAGAAAAAGCGAAATGCTTAAATGAATATTTTGTTTCAATATCATCAGTTGATGACTCTAATGTTGAATTACCTATTTTTCATTTAAAATCCAATAATAAATTAGAAACTATTTATATAGAAGAATCCGAAATTGTTGATATTATCAAGATTTTGGACGTAAATAAAGCAAATGGAGAGGATGAAATAAGTCATAAGATGTTAAAGGAAACCGTAAATACAATCTCAAAACCTCTACATATACTTTTTAACAGATCATTAAATGAATGTATTTTCCCCGACCTATGGAAATGTGCTATGGTTATGGCACTTTTCAAAAAGTCAGATCCTAGTATTCCTATGAACTATAGACCAATATCGTTACTTAGTTGTGTTGGTAAAGTAATGGAAAGAATAGTATTTAAACACATGTATAATTTTCTACTTATGTTCGATCTTATTTTTAGAAACCAATCGGGTTTTCTCCCTGGTCATTCTACTACATATCAACTTGTCGATATGTATCACCATATATGTCAGACATTCGATGCTAAACAATTTACGTGTATTGTTTTTAATGATATATCTAAAGCTTTCGATCGTGCTTGGCATAAAGGGCTTTTGTTTAAGCTAAAACAATATGGTATTGATGGAAAACTTTTAGCCTGGATATCTGATTATCTCTCAACCCGATCCCAAAGAGTCCGTTTTGGATCTGCAACCTCCGAGTCAAAAAATGTAACTGCCGGAGTTCCTCAAGGCTCTGTCTTGGGCCCGCTTTTATTTTTGATATATGTAAATGATATTGCCGAAAACATGCTGAGTATAACTCGTTTATTTGCTGACGACAGTTCGCTATCAGTCTCAACATCTAGTATAAACGAAATGGAAGGAATCCTTAATCATGATCTAGTAATGATTACGCAATGGTCAAATCAATGGCTTGTACAATTTAATCCTGCCAAAACAGAAGTAATGTTCTTTTCTTTAATTAATAATGATCGTCGTCCAACTTTATATCTAGACAATGTCCCGTTGACTTTTGTTGACAACCATAAACATTTAGGAGTAACATTAAGTAATAACGGAAAATGGCACGAACACATTAGCAATATTATTGCTTCTGCTTCAAAGGTTCTTGGTTTAATGCGAATACTTAAATATAAAGTAGCTCGTAAAACACTTAATCAGATATACTTGTCTTATATGCGTCCAATATTAGAATATGCTTCCATCACATGGGATGGACGTACTTCTTTCGAAAAAGATAGCTTGGAAAAGTTACAATATGAAGCAGCTCGTATTGTGACGGGACTGACTCGTTCAGTATCCACACATCGTTTAATATCTGAAATAGGATGGGTATCACTTTCCGATAGAAGGAAAATGCAAAAACTTATTTCAGTCTATAATGTTAAAAATGGATCCGTTCCAAATTATATCTCAAACATCTTTCCGCAGCTAGTAGGAGATGTCAGTGCATACCCTCTCAGAAATAACGACAACTATGCCACTATTGCTAGGAGAACTGAAATATACAACAAATCGTTTGTTCCGTCTTCTCTTAAACTATGGAATAATCTGTCAGTAGAAATACGAAACTCGGAATCTATATCAATTTTCAAGAGAAGACTATTAACATCTGTATTTCCGAGTACAAAGGTACCAAAATACTACTTAAGTGGTCAACGTTTATTTTCTGTTTTACATGCCAAAATGAGGAATTTGTGTAGTAATCTTAATAGTGATTTATACCTTAATCATTTACGCGATTCACCCGTTTGCGAGTGCGGATTTGAAGTAGAAGACGCTGAACATTATTTTTTCCAGTGTAACACTTTTTTCACCGGCTCCAACTCTTTCAATCCACCTGCCATTTACACCCGTTAAATATAAGAACAATCCTTTATGGTCTCGAACAGTTAACTGATAGAGGAAATGAATCTCTCTTCGAAGCAGTTCAAACTCGTACATGCTTTGTGTCTTTTTTATCTGTTTGTTTATTTGATATTCATATATACATTAGCATATTTGGGTTATAATTATATTGCATATTAATGTTGCCTAGTTTGTTAGAAAATATAGCTTGGCGGGGATTACTTTATTTACCTTGTCCCGTTTTATAGGGTAGGTTTAGCGTGATATTTCGTGCATCATATAAACTGGTTTAAACTCCAACGACCTTTTGTCCATGACCGTACCAAGGTGTAGCCATATTGTCAACTCTTTTATGTTTGTGATGTCGCATACTTTGTTTTCTCATTGTGAGTGTCGTTGGTTTATAATGTATGTTTTGGTTAACTATGTTTTGTGAATACTACATTTGCTGTTCGACTTGTATACCTACGTTATGCTCAATATCTGTTTACTTATGGACAGTGTCCCTTTAAGTATACGTTAATACCGATTTCAGGTTTGTATACGCAACATTTTGTTAGTTAGATTCGGTACAACGCAACAGATAATGCTCGATGTGAAGCAGTTAGATCAACTAGACCTGCTATGTGATATGGAACTCAGCTCCGCTTCGCCCAATATAACATATTATAATTGACTTCCGAGTCCATAATATGCATTTGAATATTAATTTGAGAGCTTAAGACAGGATAATAGCGGGTTTGTATACACTTAAAATCGATTTAAGCTACCCAATGGGCCTTATTACCTACTGGCCGTTCCAAGTCGGTCACCCTGTCTTCATTACTTTTTCTGTTGTCTATTGTCCCTTTCATTGTATAGTTAATTTGCTATTTGTTTGTGGTACAGTACCGATCTATGGTGACATTGCGTTTGGGAACTGTGATGTCTATAGGACCATTCTTTTCGTGTTGTAACACCACCGAGGTTAATTACGATATACATGGACGTTTGTAATTGTACGGGGATTATTTAAGAAAAGCACTCCGATATGCACCTGCCTAGGCCTTAACTTAATATAATTTAAAGCGGAAGCTCGTATGTACTTGTAAGCTATATTTTTGCCTTATATACTTCAATTTAATAACACGATGTTCGTGGCATATATAATTTTTCATTGTGTTTTGGATTCAGTTATATTATATATGATCAATGGAACAAATGACCCGAAAGCGATTTTAATATTAAAACGTCGAGACCTTGGACAATTTATCTTTATTTCGCATCATTAATTTCTCCTTTGATTGATTAAAAATGAAATGAAAGTCAAACATTGAGCAATTTATACACTACTTTTAATGTTATTGAAATTTAGGGGGAAAAAAAAAGTTCCTCATTGACACCTTTCCGATTCTTTATTACACAGACAACGAATGTAATGGTTGAATCGATCAATCACTTGATCATTCACAAATGAGCGTAGGAAGAGATAACTCGGTGTCTGAAGATAAAAAATGAGATATAGGGTCGTATAGAAACCACAGCTTCCAAACACAATGACATCGTAGGTCCGCACTGTACTACAAAGGAGCAATATTTAAATAAGTATACAATGAAAAAGACAAAATGCAACAGAAAGGGTGGTTACCGACTTGGAACGGTCAGTAGGCAATAAGGCCTACAGGTTAGCTTGAATCGATGTATGTGTATACACAATCCTCGCTATTATCCTGTCTTCAGCGCCGAAATAGACAAGACAGTGTAAACAAAACTAAAAGGATTTCTCTAACAATAAAGTCCACATCCAGAGAAACTAACAAAAGAAACTCTAAGATGTTGTTGTAAAGCTATATGAAATACAAAATAAGAAACATCTCAGGATGTATCCAGAATTGTACTGAACAACCACAGCAGAGAAAACCAATGTAGGGTACGACCAGAAAACCCGAGGGACAAAAGCTCAAGCACTTCCATTGCTCGGGGTTTCAGTAGGTGCTTCATAGATCCCAAGAGGTTGTCCAGTCGTGGCTGACTGTAGAGGGGTCAATCACTAAACATGCAGTGCGTTGTAATACTAAATGGTCATACCATTTTCTGACGAACTTCCTGATTAATTGTGTAAAGTGGTCAGGAAATCCGCAAGATCTCTTTAACTTACGCAGTCTATAAACCACATCTCCGTAAACTAAGTGTTGTGATATTTATAGACGAAGAAGTGTTTTAAGGTTAGTGCTGTACTTCTCCATTAGTTTTTCGTTGCGGTGGTAGAATTTGGAGAAAGTTCTACGTAGTTTGTGATAACCCTGCTGAAGAAGTTTACTTGTAATAACTTGATTTCGATCATTGAAGTCTATAACATCATTACAAGCTCTAGCAAAACGAATGACCTGGGAGATATACACCCCGTATGTTGTAGCACGAGGTACATCCGCATCCAGATGTGGATAGTTAATGTTGAAGTCATCTCTTTTATCATAGATTATAGTATATATGAAATCATTAGAAATCGAGAGATGAAGATCGAGGAATGCTGCTTCAGTATCCGAATTGTTGGCTTTATTCAACGTGAGCTCTGGTGGATAAATGTTAGTAACCATATAAGCAAAGAACGTATTAAACGCATCAATAACTTCACTCTGGCTAGCAGGTGACAAACACAACATAAATTCTCTTTCATAGCAGTACGAAAACAAATCTGCGACAAGTGTCGCACAGTTAGTACCCATAGGAATACCAATAACCTGGCGGTAAAAAGTTTTACCATATCTTATAAAGATGTTATCGAGAGGGAAAGATAACCCTCTACAAACATCAGCACAAGTCCACAAATTATAATTATCAATAGGGGCGATGGTAAAGAAAGCCCTGACATTATAATCTAGAATAGTTGTACTTTTTCTAGCAAATGTCTTCTGAATAAGCTGGAGCAATTTACCTTCGATTATATTAGGTGGTAGAGTAGTATATGGTGTGGAAAAGTCGTAGGTGCTTAGTGAAGAGGCATGAAAATGCTTACACCGTAGTTTATCAAGGACTTTTCCAGAGGGTTTGATAGACCAAAACAGATTGTTTCCTGAGTTTTCAAAAGCCTTTCTGCAATACTTAATAATATGTCTTTAATCGCGGAAAGTCAGGAAGTCAATAGTTTTGTTATATTGGTCGTGGTACACGAACCTGA
Organism: Cyrtodaria siliqua; assembly: GCA_037043455.1. NCBI lineage: Eukaryota > Metazoa > Mollusca > Bivalvia > Adapedonta > Hiatellidae > Cyrtodaria > Cyrtodaria siliqua. The sequence goes on from JAWPHD010003591.1 coordinate 112,359, forward strand.
ATTAGCAATAAAACGTGCTTTGTATGGAATTTTGTGGAGTTTGGGTATCCACTATATTGTAGGAAGCCTCGTCTGATTACTATTTACAGAAACCTTTATAGTCTCCATAAAGGTCATTTGCTGGGAAATAATGTCCTTCTCCAGGATAGGTGTGGCTAGCTCTGCATTCAAGGTATTGATATAATGTAATCGTCAGACAATAATTATATTGTTGGAAGCTTTGTCTGCAGGACATAGAACACATTTTTAGTATGCAGATTCTGAATACCCTACTTAAGGTGTCGCAAATTGTAAATAGACGGTTGTGGAAGCAGGGATGGAAGGATTTGATTCGTAAAACAATATACGTAATTCAATAATTTCGGAAATAGTTTTCATCCAATCAGTAAGTGCATGTTTATCTGCGTTTTCGCGCTGACACCACTTTGTACAAAAATCCGTTAAAGTACCGGCAATTTCATTGCGACAGACATTACAGTCAGTATCTGATAGAAGGATACATAGGATCATTGGCAAATAATTGCCGAATCATCTTATCCTGAGAAACATCAAGATTGCCAGTGAGAATGCGACCGGCAGGTTCATAACAAAATTTAGAATTTTTGACAATCTCAATCAGTAGGATTGGAAGTTTCGATTTCAAGATCAGAAACGATCCTATTTTAATTGAAAATAAAATTTCTAGTTGATTTCTTATACTTGTAACATGTAACAGGAGTCTCAGTATTCTTGAAATACTTTGGAATTTTGTCAGTCACCCGCAAGTCATTAAAAACTTTGGCTAAATTTGAAATCGATTCCTTTATTAACATACGTTATCTTCAAAAAATGCCATTTATGGTCAGATGGAGCATCTATATGTGGACTCAAAATATGTTGCGTGTAACTTTGAATAATAGATGCAACCTCATATAATGGATTAGTACGGACTCCTTCGTTAAGTTAGCATGTAAAATACAGACTGACTACTTTGCTAAGGAGGGCGTGTCTACCCGAACTCTTATAGACAATATAAAGGTCTGTAACAGTAAAGACTTTCTGAAATTTCATTTAAGGTTATGGCTCTTTATGCGCTGCGACCATGCGACTGTTGAAATTAATAAACAAATTGTGCCCTTGTTCTTGGTTTTCTGGAATTAACACTTTGGTAAAAACACATTGGAGAAAGGCAAACAAGAATGTCTAAGTTCGGATGAATTTGACAGTAAAAGTAGATATAAAAGTCGAACAGGAAATGTAGCATTCAAGGACCACAGTCAACCAAAAACACGCACAGAAACAAACAACAATTTAAAAGATGAATAAAATGCAAAATTTGACATCACGAGCATAAAAGATTGGACAATAGGGCTACCGCCTTGGATCGGTCAATGGCAAAAAGGCCGCTTGGGGTTTAAATCAGGTTCTAAGGTGCACCAGACTTCAGTCTTACCCTATTGTCATCAAAATAAAAAGTATCGGCAAACAATGTGAAATGGTATTGCAGTTCTTTCACACAACATAGAGCATACAATTTATATGTATTAGTTTTAACTATACACATTCATGTACTGACACATTTTTAGCGCAAAAAAGACAGAGGATTACCTGACTCCACGAACCAACGGCTCCTTTTCTCAGTCGTTGTCCCACGGCCAGTTCCAGATAAAATAGCGGGATACCCACGACGACAATCATTATAGCATATGGGATAAGAAACGCACCTGTTAGCAAACATATATATTAATGAACAGTGTATATGAACAGTCACATATTAAACTAGATCATTTTCTTACAATCTTTATCATATAATCTTGTTAGAAAGTAGATACAAAAGTCGAATACGAAATGTAGCATTCAAGGACCACAGTCAACTCTAAACACGCAAAGAAACAAACAATAATTATAACGATGAATAAAAGGCAGGATAGGATGTTACATAACAATCATAAAAGGGTTGACAATATTGCTGCCGCCTTGGAACGGTCAGTGGCAAAATAGGTCGTCGGGGTTTAAACCAGGTTCTAGATGCACAAATCTCACTCTTACCCAAATGTCTTGCCCTTACATTTATTTTCATTTGAGAAGTTAAAACAAAATTGACTCAAACAGAAACACGAAGTAGGAATGAGAAGCAAGACGGAATCCATCCGCAGCTCGTCAATAAAAAATAACGTCATGCAACGAAGAGGCTCTTACTAACGCCATGATATATGACCCCCTCCTCTATTCATTTTATTGAATTTTCTATAGGAAAACGGTAGATCTGTGTTTCAAAAATGTGTACTGAGAAAAATTAGCATATTGTGTATTTGTCTCTCTACATCGAAGAAGGAAACACATTTATGGAATTATATTTCGGGTCATGACAGAGTGCAGGAAATGTGACAAAGCCATGAACATATCCAAAATAAAATTAATGAGCCAAAATACACGAAAAGAGACAACATTTAAGAAATGGAAGCATGTCATGAATGTCGTAGTATAAAAATATTTCTATGAAACACGTCATTTAAAGAGCCATTACTTGGCACATAAACCAAATTGCCAGTATCAGCCATGTTTTGAACGAATCATTTTACAGACATAAATACCTAGGTGAACCCCCCAGACCGTTCCTATGATGTCAGTACATTATATCGTAATTATTTGATTTAATACAGTGCATCTCCACGTGTACTGCAAATTGGTTTCCTGTAACAAGTTACCTTTCTGGTTGATATGAGCTTTACTATTCGTTAAATCAATACGAATGGTATTTATGGTTCTTGACATAAAGCATATTACGACGTCAGCTGAAATTAAATTCTGCTTTCACTCGTGCGTATATAATACTTTCTTGTGTGTATTTTTGTGCTATGGTATAATGCTGAAATGGGTCTTTAGAATTCAGATTAGGTGCGTTAAGTGGACAAAACAGTGTATCGCATCGCAACCGTTCCTTTTAAACAAATACACGATATTTATCACCGCATTAGGATAATGAAGGACGGACGGGTGCGTCATGTCGACTGAAACGAGTTTAGAACAATCTTATACACAAACCTTAAACTGTAAGGGAAAAGAAGACATACATTAGCGCTGATTTGAATCTGAAATAATTCAGTGCAATCTGTAAATTTGATAGTAGTGGTTAATATTTCATAAATTTATGCAAAGACCTTCAGTTCGTATTATTGTTCTATAAAACGCAGACAGAATGTACATAAAACTGTCCATAACATCTAGAAAACAATGATCATTGGGATCCGCACTGCGAGACAATTCTACATGCATATATACCAAATTCACTGCCAAATTATTACAGATATAGCAGTTCAGCAACATCAATACTAAAATAATATATTGGTTGTGTCTATCGGTCGTGTCTATCGGTCGTGTCTGTGTCGATCGGTCGTGTCTATCGGTCGTGTCTATGTCGATCGGTCGTATCTATCGGTCGTGTCTATGTCTATCGGTCGTGTCTATGTCGATCGGTCGTATCTATCGGTCGTGTCTATCGGTCTATCGTGTCTATCGGTCGTGTCTATCGGTCGTATCTATCACTAATTTTTAATTCACACCATGCCTAATACCGCCATTAGTTTTGGATTAAAGATGGTCGACACTTTTCGAACTATGCAAACGTTTGAGAACTGTTTTGTTTTCCATATGTGTGAGCAATATAAGTGTGTCTTTTTTTATTTATTACGTGTCGGGTATGCGACTTCGATCTACTACTGAGATGATATGCCGAAAAGCTGCTTGGTTATTAACATTGCCTAAATATTTAATTATATATAAGATGTGTGGCTGCTAATAAGGTCATCTTCATATACATCAATCCTACTTGACACGAGCATATCTGGGATTCTAAATGCGACGAAATCTGTATAATAAATGCAAAGAAATATAAAATGATCGGACAGGAAAAGTAGCATTCAAGGAGGACAGTCAACCACAAAACACAGAAACAAACACGTAAACAGACAAACAAGAAGACAAAAGCAATAATAAATGCAAACGACCTCACAAACACAAATGGGTTGACAATAGGGCTACTGCCTTGGAACGGTCAGTGGCAAAGTCGGCCACTGGGGGTTTAAACCGGTTCTAGGGTGCACCAAACCTCACACCTCCACTACTTTATCCCATTAAAACAGGACAGTGTAAATAAAGTAATCCCCGCCCCGCCCTGATCCAATCTCTAACCAGCAAGGCAGCATCAATAGGCAATATAAGTAAAGAAGGATAAAAATATCGGACAGGGAAAGCAGCATTCAAAGACGACAGTCAACCACAAAACACAAAAACAAACACGCAAACAGACAAACGAAAAGGCAAAAGTAATAAAAAATGCAAACGACATCACAAACACAAAAGGGTTGACAATAGGGCTACCGCATTGGAACGGTCAGTGGCAAAGTAGGCCACTGGGGGGGTTAAACCGGTTCTAGGGTGCACCAAACCTCACACTTACCCTACTGTCAACCCATTAAAACAGGACAGTGTAAATAAAGAAATCCCCGCCAAGCACACACACACACAAATATGCTCGTGTAAATATAATAAAAAAAATAGCCTAGAAAGCCACAATGAAGGTACTCATTGATTTGGCAGAAGCCAGAGCAATAAGAGAATAAACCATTAAGGGCACGACAAGAAAGATCATAGACAAACATCAAACGCCACCGTCCCAATGGGCTTTAGTTAGGCGTCATCATAGGATCCACAGCCTGTCCGGTCATCGTACAATTAAAGAGGAAAGCATAGTAACGAACTGTAAAAGGGTCCACCACCAAGCATGCAGTACGTTGCAAAATGATAGGGTCATAACCTCTTTTGATAAACTTTTTAACAAGTTTAAACAAAGGTAGTATGAAAGTGATCATGACCAATAATCGTACGAAGTTTATAAATCACATCACAATAGAAAAGAAATATAAAAAGATCGGACAGGGAAAGTAGCATTCAAGGAGGACAGTCAATCACAAAACACAGAAACAAACACGCAAACAGACAAACAAGAAGGCAGAAGCAATAATAAATGGAAACGACATCACTAACACAAAATGGTTGACAATAGGGCTACCGCCTTGGAAGTCAGGTTGTAATAGTCCTTGATGATGATTTCTAAGGTTTAAAGTCCCTCTACCATATGAGCCCCCGGGAAGAATCCCCCGTTAACTCGGCATTATGTCTGGACTATTGCGTGAGTGATTGTGTGTAGTGCTATGTATCTATCTACAGTCTACTTGAAGCAGATATAGTACTGCCACACTGGAATACCACGCCGTAGTACATGATACCCCACCCAGACACATTATTCTGACACCGGGTTAACCAGACCTACGTAGTACTACCCATTATTTGCTTGTCAGGCAAGGGTTACAAGTAACTACTCCATTTTTAATAGTCCTTGTCCTTAAATTACTTTTATATTTGGAAAGAAGATCAGGGTTACGATAATAACACTTTGCAAAGGTTTTACGAAGTTTATGGTAACGGTAACCCTGATTGAGTATATTTTTAGTTATACAAAGATTACAAAGTCCTCAACTCGAGTGCAAGCTATTGAAAAACGAAAAGTTGAGACACATACACCCCATAAGAAGTTGCTCGCGGAACATCCCCATCCAAGTGGGGATAATTAACAATGTCAAAATATTAAAATCATCTCTCTTGTCATAGATTTTGCTAATTATTTCACCATTTTCAATCGAGAGATCTTAAAAACCTAGGTCTCGGAGGAAGTAAAGAGGGGTTAGCATCATAAAAGTTAATACGTGTATCTATAATTTTAAAAATTGACTTTTTCCAAGTAGAAAGGGAGTTTGGGTCCGCATGTTCTCTACGACACTATTTTATACTAAAAGTTTCAATGGAGTGGGCGATCTGGGCACGACAGGCATTACAATCAATAGTTGAAGGTAATCTATATTTAGGACCTTTCGAAAACAAATGCCGAATACGTTTATCAACAATATCAAAATTACCAGTGATGACATGACCTGCCTGGAGCATAGCAAAATTTTGATGTGTTGCATTTACATTCCTTAGGAGTATTATGTACTATATCAAGATGTCATAGTTGCACGTATACAAAAACAAACACGAAACAATCAAATTAAAAAATGTATTGAGTATCGAAATTCCTGAAATGAGATATAGGGTCCTATAGAAACCACAGCGATGAAGTCGATATCTAGTTTGCGGTACATTACATTTGAAAACAGAACTCACATCATACAAATGAGTGCCGTTTATCCTTTTTATTTCAAATAATTTTTAGGTAATATTTATACATGTATGTTTCATTAAATACATATTATGCTTATTATTATTACTGTTTATTATTTTTTCTCCAGAGATGAAGTCCAGTAGCATGCAATACAATATGTTAAACATATTTTTAAAATTACTTTTTATTAATTTCAAGAAATTCTATTTTACGAATGTTACATTGACCAAAAATAGTTGTTCAGTGACGCATACATATACCACAGAATCTACCAGACATAGTTGTTTATTCATATACAGCGCAACGTAAATCTGAATTATTAAATAGAATATAAAACCAGGGTTTCTTGGACATTAGATGTGAAGAAATATACTAGTATAATGAAAAATCGTGATTGAACTTAATATGTGACGAGCTTCGTGAATCGCAGTATTCATATAGCATTATTGAATACCACTCATATCAAATACAATAGTTCATGTTGTCCGGCAATCGTCTTTAGTATTTATGTAACGGCTTTAGAATCCAGAAATACTAAAACCACCATTAAATTTAGATAAAACAGACTTTTATGATCAGATTGACAACTCGTTAAACTGTTGTGGAATCGATCTAACGTTAGCTCGAGTTACCTAAATCTACTGATATTTCTGACTGTCAGAGTTTAAACTATTTAGGAGAATTTTCGACCTACTGTTATCGGACTGTCAGACTGACAGTGTTACCTCAGTCGTAGTTGTACTAGTATTAGGCGAACATGTCAACTTAGTGTTATTAGACGGTCATAGTCTTAACTGTCACTGACGTTTATTCGAGAAATTGTTATCCCTGACTGTGTTTCAGCTGTCACTGTTATATCTACTTTTATTAGACTGTCATAGTGTCAAATGTGACTGACGTGTGTGTGTGTGACAAATATTTATTTTTATCTGTGAAAGTCAGTGTTTCAACTGTCACTGACTTTTACGTAAGATTGACGATTATTACAGTCTTTGTTTCAACTGTCACTTAACTATCTACCTTTATCAGACTCATACGTCATTGACAAACTTAGGCGAATGTTCAGTCTGACATATCTAGGCGAATGTTCAGTCTGATATATCTAAGCGAATGTTCAGTCTGTCATAGCTATGGGAATGTTCAGTCTGTCATAGCTATGGATATGTTCAGTCTTTCATAGCTATGGGAATGTTCGATCTACTTTATTAGACTCTCAGAGATTCAACTATCACTGACCAATCTGAGCGAATGTTCAAATCGACATATCTATCCAAATGTTTGATCTGACAAACGTAGGCGAATAATTTATCTGACCTATATATGCGTACGTTAGTCTAGCAACGCTACTTCGGTAATCGATCAGGTCGATCTATGAAAATGTTCAATCTAGGGAATAATGTTTAATTTACTGTTAATTTCTACTGTCGGAGTCTCTTGAACGCGATAATACTTGCATCATTCGGGATGAGGGTGGTGGGGGTGGGGGTGATGGGGAGGGGGATGTGGTGCCTTACCATCATGACACGTTTTAGCCAGTTTATCTATAGTATCACCTCTCAATTTCGATCAAAGATGTTTCAATGAGTGTTACCTACAGAAAAGAGCCAAAACATTAGAAATGAGACACGCCATTTAAAATCCAATTATTTACACATGAATCACATTCCATAGTAGCAATCATGTTCCGAATGAATCGTCTAACAGACATGAAGACTAACGATAGCCCCTCAGACCCCTCTTGCTAACTTATCGCAGAATGCACGGATGAAGATTGATTACAGCTTATGATTAGATAAAATGAACATTTGAGTGACATGTCAATCAATTATGTTGTAATTATTTTCATTTAATGCAGTTCATTTCCACGTGTATTGCAAATTAGTTTCCTGAATTAAGGTATCTATTTGATTGATGTGAAGCTTTACTATTCGTTAAATCAATACCAATCTTCAAATAAAGCATACACCGCGACACGACTTACGCTGAAATTTAATTCTTAAATTCCATAAAACAAACTTCTGGGACTGCAAGAAACATCAGCATGCATTCACATCAAATTCACTGCCTAATGAACCAAGAAATACCAGTTCAGCAACATCATGAATGCAATAACCAATAAATCGTGTTTAAAAGTAGGTACGAAATTCGAACAGGAAAGATAACATTTACAATAAGTAGGTATACATACCGATAAGGAAATGTAGCGTTCACAGAACACAGTTAACAAGAACACGCATATAAACCAAACGACAATTACAAGGAAAAAGCAAAGCATGCGACCCCGTAATCATAAACATGTTGATTATATTGCTGTTGAATTGAATTGAATTGAATGTTGTTTAACGGCTCATCAACACAGTATAGGTTATTTAGAGCCGCCCCAGAGAGAGGGGAAGGATACATAGGAATCCGGGAACCTGCCCTACTCTTATTATCGAATAGATTCCTATGGTTCTTTAACGTGCTCGGAGGATAGACCGATACACGGGACCGCCCGGTTTACGTCCCCATCCGACGGACGAGGCTAAGGTAAAGTGTCTTGCCCAAAAACACACCGACGGAACTCAGTGGCACCACGGAGGATTGAACCCGGGGCCTCCGGTTACAAATCCGCCGCGCTACCGACTGCGCCACGCCAGCCCCTATATTGCTGTTGAAAGCCCGCTTGTGTTTTAAACCAGGTTCTAGGGTGCACCAAACCTCACTTCTACCCTATTGTCATCCAAATAATACAGGCCAGTGTAAATAAAGAAATGCCCACAATGCTATATGCAGTACACCACAATGCTATATGCAGTACACCACAATGCTATATGCAGTACACCACAATGCTATATGCAGTACACAATGCTATATGCAGTACACCACAATGCTATATGCAGTACACCACAATGCTATATGCAGTACACCACAATGCTATATGCAGTACACCACAATGCTATATGCAGTACACCACAATGCTATATGCAGTACACCACAATGCTATATGCAGTACAAACGAGACAGCATTAATAGGCAAGCCACAACTTAAGAACTCAACGAATAGGCAGAAGCCAGAGCAACAAGAGCAAACGTTACCTTCCTTACTGAATTTAGGTAGACGTCATAATATGGGTTATAATAATACCTGCACTGCATGGCAAAGATGGGGTTAAAACACTAATTCGTAATTCACACCATGTGCTCAATTGTAAATCTTAAGACCGACATTCCTTAATTCCGGAATTAAATTTGTTAAAAAGCGCGATATTGGGTTGGCCTTTAACATAAAACAACACTTAAGAGGAAATTTATATATAAAATCCACAATATCTTAGATTGGCATTTATTGATGCTGTCCGGTATATGTTTCGACTCTTCTAAAGACTTCTAGAAAATTAATTTTATGAATCTTTATCTTTTTAAAAATTAATGAGCGATACAGACACTAGATACTTGGGGTAGTTTGTAAAGTATTCTCTCATACTATTATTTGGATTTCGTTATTAACCAGAGTTACAAGTATTCCAAAATCATTTGAGTCATTAATCTTAATATGTTAACCAACTTCATTGTTCATACGGTCTTTGGTTATACATAAAGTAATAAATATATCATGGATAAACAATTACATTGATTACCTTAACTTATAACTCCTGATTAGTTTTATTCTACTTATCCTTTATGTAATACCCGTCCTTGTACATTTTCATGCTATTTCAATTTCCCAAATACACACATTCTATTATTCATGTTTTCAAAACACAACCATGATTCTTTAATATTATTTTAGAGAGATTTTCTCCATGTCGTTCGGTATCTATGCCCGTAGAACGTAAACGTCTTAAACATGTTTTACAAGTAATCCCCCGAGAATTTCTAAAATAGACTACACTGTCCGGTTTACAAGTAATCCCCGAGAATTGCTAAAACAGACCCCTGTCCGGCTTACAAGTAATCCCCGAGAATTGCTAAAACAGACCCCTGTCCAGCTTACATAGCCAGTTTAGTGGCTAAGTATGTAATAGCGGAAATGTTTTGACTGTGTTCTATGAAAGCTACATTTCCTGTTCGACTATGTTTTTTGAATATTCTCATTCATATATAATGCTTCCGTGGTCGAGAGGGTAAAGCTGCTATGTTTGAAACCTTCACGTCTCTCACCGCTGCGGTTTCGAATCACACTGGGAGATCGATTTGTAAGTGAGAAAGATTCGATTTTTTACAAATGGTGGGAGGTATACAGTCTTGGTTCTAACAAGAATAAATTGGTGGACTGCCTCCACCACTAAAATCGACCATCATACATAGCCTAAGATGTGCTGGAAAATAAAGTTAGACAAACCCCAAACAAACAAACAAATATTTTAAATAAGGTGCCTCGTGCAACCATACTTACTATAACATGTAAATGGGCGAATTATCAAATAGATATTGGAATAGCTAATAGACGACACGCAAAACAGATGTACTGGATTCCCAAATTACACAAACAACCATATAAAGACCGTTTTATTTTCAATTCTAGTCCTTGCACCACTACAAATATCTCCAACATTTAACATCTTCTCTTACTGCCGTTCCACTGGGAGCTCGACTTGTAAGTGAGGAAGTGTCGATTTTTAGGGGTGGCGGGAGGTGTACAGTACTGGTTCTACCCAAGAAAAGTGGGTGGTCTGCCTCCACCACAAAACATCCACCGTCATATATAACCTTGCATGTCTTGAAAATGACGTAAAAATACCATACAACCAAACTAACTGCCGTTAAAGATCACGTTAAACACTAGTGTGCGAAAGCTTATGAAAACTCTGGGATTAATTTATTTTGGTCTATTAAAAATTCAGACGACGTCCTTGATAACATTTGCAATAAACGTAAAGATTCATCTATAAGTATTTATGCTTTTTTTACATTATATACAACTTTACCACACAACTTTATCAAAGACAAGCTTATTGCTCTCATTCAAAAACATTTGCTGGGGAAAATACAACATTTTTGACCTGTAACAATATTAAAGCGTTATTACTAACGGCAGTTTGGACTTAGTCACTTTTCAGTATTTATTGACATTATTCACACTAGGGGTTTGTTTAGTGCAGTGTGGCGGCCGTAGAAAGTCGCCCTGACTACACATCAGTAGTGTTGATACTTAAAGGTCCTTTGGGATCATCAAGCCCAATCTTTATGGCTTTAAAGTAGAATATCGCTTAAGCCGACTCTAGGACGCGTGAGCGGTGTAGCACTTACATTAACTCTCATAAACAGACTCAATAAAACCGAGTCTGTTACTTTTACCTCTTGTTTATGTTTGTTGCTTACAAGGGTTCCACTATTCAGTATTTATTGCCATGAAGTTTGTAAATCACTTTTTCTATTAATATTTTCGTCACGTATGAAAGTAGACGGAGGGACTTGATACTTATAATCTATAATATGCCCGAAGCAGACGGAGGTGTTATATACCTTAGAATAATAAAAAATAATATGTTTTATAAAATTAGCTATGCAGACAGACACGTCACTGATTATTGATATTGGACTGTTATACGTCTTTCTCTGAATGTGTTGTCTAATCCGATTGTCCTGAAGTCAAACAATGTTGACAGCGTCGTCTTTTTTCTTAGATCAGCAAATAGAATAAGAAATATACTGTTGGGAAATGTTTTTATTGTGATATAATAATGGAAATAAGCAAACGCCGTCACATGCACACCATTCGGTACACCAGTGAATAAGACATGGCTATGATAATTATTAAATGTATAGTGATCCTGAACAGCATTGCACTACCAAGTGCTACACATACATACTGAAAAGGGAATCCCTTGGAAGTAACAAACACAAACAAGAGAAAAGTATTTACTTTAAGTTCCTGAAATCAGAGTCAGTATGTCTATTCATTTACCAGCTGCTGTTTAAATAAACAGTTTTTTTTTGTCTTTTATGAAAGCTTAACAGCATGTCGAAATGCAGACTCATATGTCTTCAAGTGTTATAATTTTATGATTAGAACAATTTCTTAACAGGTTTAAGACGAAGGTTGTATTGCATTCGGTATTTACACAAACAAATCAGATGACGCCATCAGATATTAGCATTTAGACTATCAGGGCGCTTTTTAATACTAATCGTCATGCAAAATCGGTTACAATACAACAAATGGATGATCTAATGTTTTAAGGAGAATATGTTTGTTGTTTAAACGGACTAAATGGTTCGTATGTAGGATAATTAATTTCAATAGTATTGTATTCATCAAAATTGGAGCGAAACAGTTCAGGATTTACGAAAATTCACAGGAAAATAAAATGCATGTTAAAACAGCATTTCATGAATTTTAACTAACAATCATGCCCAGCGGCCCACATGTCGTTTTTCCCACTGACCGTTCAAAGACGATAGCCCTATTGTCCACCCTTTTTTGTTTGTGATGTCATATCTTGCCTTTTATTTATCTTAATAATTATTGTAATTATTGTTTGTTTCTATGCGTGCTTTCGGTTGACTGTTGAATGCTATATTTACTGTTCGACCTGTATATCTACTTCTACAAAATCAATGGAGCTCTACGAATTAAAAACGAATAAAGATATTTAAATTAAGCCTTTCAGCGTAGATAGTGCATCGCCTCAATCGCGTATACTCCTATCTAATTTAAAAGTAAACGCAAATGGAAATGCATCAGAGACACGTTTAAATAGTAATATTCAGATTTCAGTGATTTTTGTTATATCAATATTTCTTATCTAAATTGAGACATAAAACAAAGTGATGTATGCAATGTATATACACTAAAATAAATCCGTTGGAAGCAACAAACACAACCAAGAGAATAAAGTAGCAGACTCGGTTTCATTGAGTCTATTCATGAGAGGTAATGTAGTAGGTGCAATACCTTCCACGAACCTTAGAACAAGACCATGTATACATTTTGGAGGACACTATCAAAAACGTTTATGATAGTGACATGATGACGTCATCACGAGTTGAAAACAAGGCAATATGTCATAGTGATGACATGATGACATCATCCCGAATTGGAGAGCAGGCTTTTATTATATTGATGACATGGTGAGTAATGACGAGTTTCTATGATAGTGATGCCATGATGACGCTTTCACGAGTTGAAAGAGAGGCATTTTGTCATAGTAATGACATAATGAAATCATCGCGAGGCGGAGGACTGTTTCTTATGCAATATAGCGTTGATTCTGTGATGAGGTGACATGATGACTTCATCGACTTTAAGTAGATATAGAAATCGAACAGGAAAAGTAGCATTCAATGACGACAGTCAACCACAAACACACACAGAAACAAAGAAAAACTTTAAAGATGAATAAAAGGCAAGATAAGAGGTAACAACCACAAAATGGTTGACAATAGGACTACCGGCCTGGAACTGTCGGTGGCAATGATATCATTTTCACTAAGAATACTTTTCACAATAGAGTAGATCACAATACTTTTCACAATAGAGTAGATCACAATACTTTTCACAATATAGTAGATTACAATACTGTTCACAAAAGAGTAGATCACAATACTGTTCACTATAGAGTAGATCACAATACTGTTCACTATAGAGTAGACCACAGTACTGTTCACTATAGAGTAGATCACAATACTGTTCACTATAGAGTAGACCACAATACTGTTCACTAAAGAGTAGATCACAGTACTGATCACTATAGAGTAGATCACAGTACTGTTCACTATAGAGTAGATCACAGTACTGTTCACTATAGAGTAGATCACAATACTGTTCACTATAGAGTAGATCACAGTACTGTTCACTATAGAGTAGATCACAGGCTTATAAACTTGATGAGATCTAGTAGTGAAATAAATGCAGTAGTGTATTAATTATAAAAAACTCACCCATGCGCAAGGCTATTTATATTATGTACTGTTTTTGTTTCTGTCGCTTATTGGTTTTATACATGTTGTTTGTCTGTTTGTTACTATAGTTATGGATCCTCAATTTTGTACTTGATTTGATCTTAAACGTCAAATATGTGAAATATGCCAATGCCAAGTACACTTTTAATGTTAAAGTCACAATATTAGTATGTTCAACTTTAACAGAGATGGTACATACTTTGAGTAAGCTATCCATATTATGCGTAGTTGCAGTATACATGGAACACAACCGAATGGTAGAATAGTTTACTTGAGGTATTGAAACTATTTAGTTGGCATAGTTTGCAATAGTTTCTATTATATATGCTATTGATTCGATTGCGTAGTTTCATAAATGAGATATAGGGTCCTATAGAAATGGGATATAGGTTCCTATAGAAATGAGATATAGGGTCCTATAGAAACCACAGCGTCCAAACGCAATGGCATCGTAGGTCCGCACTGTATTACAAACAAGGAGCAATATTTATTTAATTATACTAGGAAAAAGACAAAATACAACATCAAGGGTGGTGAAGACAGGGTTACCGACTAGGCAATAATGCCTACAGGTTACCTTGAATAGATTTAATCGATTTTATGTGTACATAATCCTCGCTATTATCCTGTCTTCAGCGCCCAAATAGACAAGACAGTGTAAACAAAACTACATCCCATCAAAAGGAAGTTAGACTTTTGAAAACTGTGTCGTTTGTTTCACTTTATACTTTAATATATCCTGCCTTTAAAAGGTGATTCTTTATCATAATCTAACTTTATTAGAAGAGTTAAAACATTGCTAAAACAACTACAAATATCAACCAGCGATATTCCAACTGAGGCACGACATAAACTCACACACCAAGACGGATATGATGATATGTGTGCGTGATGCTGAAGCATTGTTATAGGCGTATATATTTAATGTTAGCATCTTTGGAACGCACCACTTACGCAATCATCATGCAATCTTAAATTTCTCTCCTGCACGTAAACATTATGCTCCTGGATTTTTTTTGTTGGCAGCCGACAATAAAATACCATTAACTGAAATATCGGTAATCAATAAGCAACGAAGAACTAGATATTGGCACTTTGTTCACAAACAGTGATTAACTAAAATGATAAAGATAGCAAATGCTTCGTGCGAAGGATCCTAAATTATAGAATTACCTTCGAAGAGTAACACAGAGCATTTTTGTTTTTAGAGAACATTTTCGAGGTCAACGCAATATAAAAATTAAATTTGCAGTTATCAATTTTTTTTTTTGGATTACAATATAGGTGAGTGAGGTTTTGGTGCACCCTCCCCAGCGACGTGTTTTTGCCACCGCCCTATTGTCAACTCTTTTATGTGTGTGATGTCATATCTTGCATTTTATTGATCTTTGTAATTATTGTTTGTTTCTGTGATTTTTCAGTATAAGCATGCATGACAGTACTAAATGCAACATGATTCACAAGGATGTAGTTCTGCAACATTATCTTGCTATTACGATGTGTAAAGAGATCAAGTACATAAGAGGGATCCAGATGATTTGTAATAACACGAAGGGGCTAAAATGACGTCGATGATATTATTGTCATTCAGTGCAGGATGTGATTTCGAGATAATATAGCCTGAGTGTTGTCGTTAATATTATTTTTTTCATCCTACTTTATAAGTTATGTACTCGTACCCTTATATTGTTTTTCGTCTTTTAATTTTCTGTTCACGTATGTTGTAGTGTTGGATGAAGATGCAGACACTTTCGGATGAATGTATTTCATGTTTAGTTTTAAGGTTGTTTACTGGAACCCTGTTTTGCATGGATGAACTGTGGTTTTGTTTTAAAACTACATCCTGGATCTCAGACACAAAGGGAAGTCATTGCAAGACTTTCCAAAACAATACATAGTGTTTGCCTGTTCCTCATTTAAAAATATTTTTTCAATACTAACTGAAGCAAAAGAACCATGTGCATCATACACGTCTGGCAAACTTATGTCCTTATCTAATTAGAATCTATATCATTATTTAATATTCTACTATAGAAGCAATTCATGAACAGTCTCAATCAAACCGAGACTGCAATATTTCGTATGTGTCTTGCTCGGCCGTTTCCAAAGTTCCATTGTCATACTCTATTTTATAGCACAGTGGCGTTGCAATCAATACTGTTATTCATTCGATCTTTGGAGATCGATGAGCCCGATACTTATATTTAGTTATCGGTGGTACTTGTTCAATTGTTTTCTTACTTAATTTTTGATTCGGTGGTTCCACTACTCCGGCCGATAAAAGGCTCTGGGTATTGTTTAACCACTTATATGATATGTTGTCTGCTTTTTAATTTAGTCTTTTGGCTGTTACTTGTGATACGCAGGCTTCATAACCGCTGCTCCCAAATAAATTTTATTAGATACTGGGACCTTACGCCGTACGACATGGGGAATCATATAACTCCATGTCCACCGCCGTATGCATGCCATCTTCGGGATGGTTAAAACTGTGTACTATTGATTTTATGAATATTGAGTTCTGCTCAACCCGAGGCTAGAGGGCGTGAGCGGTAGCTAGCATATTTCACTACCTCTCATGAACAGTCTCAATCAAACCGAGACTGCAATATTTCGTATGTGTCGTGCTCGGCCATTTCCAAAGGTCCATTGTCATACTCTTTTTTTGAAGTGTTTCAGTAATTATCTCAATGCAGGCATAAGACACGAACGTCACTGAACGACACTTTAAGATAATAATTGTGAAAAGGGGATCTCTTGGAAGCAGCAAACACAAACAAGAGATAAAAGATGCAGACTCAGTTTTATTGATGATCCCAAAGGACCAGTCAGTAATAACACTAAGTAAGTTACATTGCATATTGAATTCGATTACGGGAATAGTATTGATTTGGGAATTGTTTTATCAGGAGGTATTAAACGGAAGTGTTTTTAAATCCTCGAGAGTGCGATTACAAAACAAATTTACACGTCAAATCATTGCTGTTTGCCACTGTGCGTAATTGGTCTTTGATTGCTTTAAATTAGAATGATATTTGTGTTTTTAAGGAATGCCATTATTATCTAAACAGCTGAGGTCCGCAGATTTGTAAATTGTGCAGTCATCTGAAAAAAGGAGAACGTCATTTCTTTAAACTACTGCACCTCCGTTGTTCAGGTTGAATTGAATTGAATTGAATGTTGTTTAACGGCTCATCAACACAGTATATGTTATTTAGAGCCGCCCCAGAGAGAGGGGAAGGATATATAGGAATCCGGGAACCTGCCCTACTCTTATTATCGAATAGATTCCTATGGTTCTTTAACGTGCTCGGAGGATAGACCGATACACGGGACCGCCCGGTTTACGTCCCCATCCGACGGACGAGGCTAAGGTAAAGTGTCTTGCCCAAGAACACACCGACGGAACTCAGTGGCACCACGGAGGATTGAACCCGGGGCCTCCGGATACAATTGTTCAGGTTGAAAATTGCTTATCTTTGCACAGGTTTGCATGAGCACCCCACCAACAAATCGATGTGTTGCATAGTACTCACAACAAAGTGGTCTGATTGACAAAGGAGAAACGTCTTTCTAGACCTCAAGTTAAAACTCATCATTACTGCGTACAGAATAGTTGGTTGATTGATTGTTTTTTTTACGTCATTTTCAGCACATTTTAGGCTATAAATAACGGCCGATTTTCTCGTGGTGGAGTCTGACCACCCACTTTTGTCATGGGTAGAACCAGTAGTATATCTCCCGCCATCCATAAGAATCGACACTTTCTCACTTACAAGGCGAGCTCACAGTGGGATTCGAACCCGCAGCGGGGAGAGACGACACGTTTTCAAATGCATTGTCTTTCTCCTCCCGGCCACGGAAGCGCTGCGTACAGTAAAGAAAACAGATGTCCACATGGGTCAGAAATTGAAAAAAACCCATCTGCGTACAGTATAGAAATCAGGTTCCTACAAGTGTCAACAACTGAAAGACATTTTTAATGGCTGTTAAACTTTCAACACACATTATCATAATGCAATGTTGGAGGCTGTTAGCAGTGGTATAGAAAGGATAGTCCATTTATTATTAATGCTGCCTAGTTTGCTAGAGGATGTATAATGGCGGGGATGTCTTTATTTACACTATTTCGTTTTATTGGGGAGAAAATATGGTAAGAGTGAGGTTTGGTGCACCCTGGAATCTGGTTTAACCCCTTCCCCAAACGGATGTTTTGCCCTAGACCGTTCCAAGGCGATAGCCCTTTTGTCAACCGTTTTATGTTTGTAACTGTTGTTGGTTTCTATGCGTGTTTTTGGTTGACTGTGGTCCTTGGATACTGCATTTCCTGTTCGACTTCTCATTGTTGGAGTGACTGTAATCTCTGAATGATACTATTGCTGTTGGACTTATAACCTTTTCTTTCTATAATTAGTTATATTTAATTTGCTTTCAATGAGAACCCTCTAATTTGATTTCATTAGGTTTTAAATAGCCATTCAATTACTTGCTTTTTTATCAGTTATATTGATAAATTTATTAAAATCTTTCGAAGGAGATGTCCTAAAATGCATGCTTATACTTCATTAAATCGTACGAGATCTACGACTTTTAATATGTTACTGCAAAATATTTACTCTGTGTTACTGAAGGTAGCCTGTATTACTCTTTGTATGTTATCAATCCTTTATGCTCCTATGCACGCACTATGTGATATTAACGTTTCCAAATATTTCCAGCATCGTTTGTCTTTTATTATCATCCTTCAAAACGAATCTCTTGTGGAACCTAATGTGTAAGTGTAGGAGACACATTTAAGTGTTTATGATTGCGGAAAAGCTTTGTTCTAAATATCCTACATTCAAACACAAAATATATGACAAGACAGATGGTTTTAATTTTGATATTGTTAATTATTCCCATTTAGATGGGGATATTCCCCGATCAACTTGTGGTTTATGTGTCGCAACTTATTCGTTTTTCTAGACCTGGTACTCGAGTTGAGGACTTTAATATTCGTAATCTGTGTATAACTGAAAAGCTACTCCATCAGGGCTACCGTTACCATAACCTTCGTAAAACTTTGCAAAATTTTAGGATCGTTACCCTGATCTTCTTTCCAAATATAAAAGTAATTTAAGAACTCTTCTGCGACAAGGACTATCCCAACCTGACTTCTATGGTGATGTGATTTATAAATTTCGTAAGATTCTTGGTCACTTTCATACTATTTTTATTAAACTTGTTGAAAAGTTAATCAAAAGAGGTTAGGACCCTAATATTTTGCAACGTACTGCATGCTTGGTGGTTGACCCTTTTACAGTTCGCCACTATACCTTCCTCTTTAATTGAACGATGACCGGACAGGCTGTGGACCCTATGATGACGCCTACCTAAAGCCCATTGGGACGGTGGCGTTTGATGTTTGTCTATGATCTTTCTTGTCGTGCCCTTAATGGTTTATTCTCTTGTTGCTCTGGCTTCTGCCAAGTCATTGAGTACCTTCATTGTTGCTTTCTAGGCTATTGTTTTTTTGTATTATAATTACACGAGCATGTTTGTGTTTTACTTATATTGCCTATTGATGCTGTCTTGTTGGTTAGAGATTAGATCATGGCGGGGATTTCTTTATTTACACTGTCCTGTTTTAATGGGATGACAGTAGGGTAAGTATGAGGTTTGGTACACCCTAGAAACGGTTTAACCCCCCAGTGACCTACTTTGCCACTGACCGTTCCAAGGCGGTAGCCCTATTGTCAACCCTTTTGTGTTTCTGATGTCGTCTGCTTTTGTTATTACTTGTGCCGTTGCATGTTTGTTTCTGTGTTTTGTGGTTGACTGTCCTCCTTGAATGCTACTTTCCCTGTCCAATATTTTATATTTCTTCAAACGCAGCGACCTTACCATCGCGGCCACAGAGGTACTGCGTACAGTATAGAAAACAGGTTCCCACAGAAATAAAAAAATTAAAAACACATCTGCGTACAGTATAGAAATTCCTACAGATGTCAACAACTGAAAGACATTTAATGGCATGTTAATCTTTACAACATACGTTCTCAAAATGCAATGATGGAGGCTCTTAGCAGTGGTTTAGAATGGATATTTAATTTATTTTAAATGCCTCTTAATGTTGTCCAATTTGTTAGAGGATGTATCATGGAGAGGATTTCTTTATTAACACTGTATCTTTTTATTGGAGTGACAATAGGGTAAGATTGAGGTTTGGAGTACCCTAGAACCTGGTTTTAACTCCCCCCAGGGTAGCCATTTTGTCAACCCTTTTATGTTTGTGATGTCTTACACCTTGCCCTTTATTCATCTTTGTAATTGATTTGCTTGCTATGCATGTTGCTGGTTGACTGTTACATTTCCTGTACGACTTCTATATTAGCCCTATATTTAATTAGCTTTAAATGAGATTGAAATGTTCGTTACACTAAATATGCTAATTAGTAGTTTCAATAGTAAATAAAATAAACGCTTAAACAGAAAATTAGTGTACAGTCAGTGTTAATCAGTTCTTTCCACATATAATTTGAGGTAATAACAGATCTTTTTACACAGTATTAAATCTTCCTTTTCGAATTATAGACTTACTTATTGCATATATGCTATATACTTTGATTTTAACTAGTTTTTATATAGCTGTGTGCAATTAGTATTGTAATCAGTTAAACAGATTAAAACACACTGTAAGTATGTTAAGGGAAATGCTTTTCCTTATACTATCGTGATAATGTATATTTAAAGACTACAGTTGTTTTACATCTTTGTAAGGAGATGAATTTATATATGCTATCATCGAACGCGTGTGATTAAATCCTGTCCATGTATTTTACCACATTTATTAAATACATATTGCTTAAACCATTCTGACTATGAACATATGTAAACAGCAGAACTTGTTTATATGATTTTAAAGCTTTTCATAGGTCGAACTAATAACCAGATTTATCAGATAACATGTGGTGTGGGAGTGTATTAACACCATTCATTTTTTTCGATATTCCACTAGTGTTATAACATAATTTTTATGACGTCATGGACGTCACGTTTATGTATGTTTTCTGATGTAATGTGACGTAATAAGTTATGTAATAAATAGAATCTAACATTCGTTCTCATTTATTATTGAATTTATTAAACTCGTTAGCAAAAATGATATAATGCTCGGCAAGAGCCTCGCATTATATCATTTTGCCAACTTGTTTAATAAATTCAATAATGAATGAGTCCTCTATATAGTATGACCGAATGTGACTAATAATAAAATAAATTCATCTTTTATACCTGCTACATACTATCCAAGCAAATGTGCCATAGCTGTTGACTATGAATGCCAACGGGAATATCATCTCACTCATTCGCGAGAATCACCGTTATGCGAGACCCTTTTCTGTCTTTCTAACCAATGAAAATGAGAGGACAAGCACAAATAAAACGTTTCTCGTTTAATGGAACTCGGCGTTACTCATACGCTGTACGCTCAATAATATTAGCCATGTCTAAGTTTTTACGAATATGGCTGCTGAAAACACAGGAAAACCAAATAAAAAACGTCTAAACAACACAGTATTGCCAAATATACAACTTCTAAAGAACCCAGAACTACGAAATATGAAACTTCGAAAGAACCCAGAACTACACAGAACTGCGAAATATGAAACTTCGAAAGAACCCAGAACTACGAAATATGAAACTTCGGAAGAACATAGAACTGTCAAATAAACAAATTCTTAAAGGGACACACGGCAATCTTGAAGTGTTTGAAATGTCTGTCTCAATTTATATATCCAATATCATTTTTACTTTTACCCTGGTAACATTTAAATAAATCAAATTTTAAATATTCACTTTATCGTCTTATTATACTATAATTTTTGATATATTATTGGTGCAATAATATCAAAAAGTAATAATATGCAAAAACAAATTGCTTAATACTATTCTTATATTTAATATTAATGATTGAACAAATGCATGTTATGCATAAAAAAACCTAAAGATTGCCATGTGTCCCTTTAAGAACACAAACAACCAAAATACGACACTTCGAAAGAACGCAGAACTGCCGATTTCACGAGTCTTAATAGTGAACTTTTGTGAGCTGAAATAATCAAATACTGAAATTCTCTTGTGAATCATTTTGTTTTAAATCCAACGAAAACTAGGACTTTTATTAATATATGTCATCGAAATATTTACTATCTGTATTAATCGTTGCAGTATATCAATAATTTATGTTCCTAGGCAAGCACTGAGATATTATCGTTTTAATGAAAAATAAGTTTCAACATCTTTAATTATATATTTTATTGTCTTCTATCAAAACGAATCTCTTGTGGAACACACTGTTTATTTAAATATCACGCGCACTTTTTCATACAGGTTTATGTGTCCGGCTTGGTGTTTTGTATCATGCCATAGGAGGGATATCGCAACTTGATTGCTGCGATTGCTGAAGAAACATATTTTAAAACACTTCTAAGAATTTACGATTTTGATTAAAGTTCTCCGGCCATGATTTATTTCATGAACATGATTATGTTTATTTAAATCGAAATCAATACACAACAACAGTTATTTACAATTCACACATTGCAGTATCTGTGAAAAGCGAGAATAATATTTTATTTGATGACGTAGAAAACTCTGTACAGGTAAATTAATCCACAGGTAAATGCATTTATCAATCATCTAGCAATAGTTGTTCAGCTATACAATTCAGATTTACCTCATTTCCCCGTGCAGTCACGCAGTGGTAAAAGTCGTATCAACGTCATGCAAATAATACTTATTTTTACATACAATATAGTAGCGGTTTTCAATATATGTTTCTCTCCGAGACAATCAAGAAATGTTCATATGATGTTTAAGAGTTAAATTTGTTAATTGATAATACTACAAATTGATAATACTACAAAAATGGTGGCCATTCATCACATCATTAACCGTACTATTAAATTTGCAATAAAGAACGTATTCAACAATTTGACATTAATATTCAAACTGTCAAATTAAGCACGACGGGTGCACAGCACCAATACCAAAATAATAATATCATGTATACAGCACATAAATTGATCTAGGGTACAACCACGGCAAGTGTATGATTTTAAAGATCAGCTCTATCTTAGCGACAATCATCAATCTAGTGATGACGTCGTCTTGTCACTACTATCACAGAATGCTACGAGTATCATAGATGCATGGCGACTGAAAGTCAAATATAGAGATTCATGAGCTTTCTCCGGATCGTGACATGATTATAAATAGTCGCAACGTGCTTGATTAATATATACCGCGATAAAACTGCAAACAGCCATCGACCAGTAGAATGTCAATCCTAGTGTAATCAAATCGACAGAAGTAATGTGTTTTTCTTCAGACCAAACTAATTCGTACTAAGAAAAATCACCGAGATCGTTTTCTCTTGTTTAACTGCAATATCAAGGGGTACCCTATGCTATAGTTAGATTGCTTCATGTGATGCTATGATAGTGCTCTCTAAGAAATTACATTTCAGTATAAGTAGATATAAAAGTTGAACAGAAAATGTAGCATTCCAGGACCACAGTCAACCACAAACACGCAGACAAGCAAACAACAAGTACAAAGATGAACATCAATGTAAGTTATGACATCACAAATATAAAATGGTTTGCAATAGTGCTACCACCTTGGAACGGTCAACGGCAAAAAGGCCGATGGGGTTTAAACCAGGTTCGAGGGTGCATCAAACACCACTCTTACCCAATTTTCATACCAATAAACGTGTCAGTTTTCGAACAAACAAGGCAGAATTAATATGCAATAAAAGAGGACATACAATTGGAAAGGAAATGCAGCATGCAAGGACCACAATTAACCTCAAACCCTCACAAAAACAACAACTACAAAAAAGAGCATGATAATGGACCTTTGGAAACGGCCGAGCACGACACATACGAAATATTGCAGTCTCGGTTTGATTGATTGTTCATGAGCGGTAGTGAAATATGCTATCTACCACTCACGCCCTCTAGCCTCGGGTTGAGCAGAACTCAATATTAATAAAATCAATAGTACACAATTTTAACCATCCCGAAGATGGCATGCATATGACGGTGGACATAGAGATTTATCTCCCCCATGTCGTACGCCGTATGGTACCAGTATCTAATACAAATCTATGCCCCGAAGAGCGAAATAAACATAATGGAATTTAGTTGGGAGCAGCGGTTATGAAGCCTGCATATCACAAGTAACAGTCAAAAGATACAAAGATGAATAAAACACATAATTGATCATGTATATATAATATACAAACAAACAACACAAAGGCTAGAAAGCCACAAAGTAAATCTCAGTGACATGGCACAAGCCAGAGCAACAAGTGAACAACCCGTTAAGGGTACGATATGAATATGTAAGACAAACATTAAACGCTACCGTTTAATAAAGTGTTTGACAAGTCTAATATAGATTTTATGAAAGTGATTATGTCCAAGGACCTTGCGAAATTTGTAAATCACATCACCATATGACAGGTTACGTGGTCGCCGAAGAATCCTTAAACTACTTTTGTATTTTAAGTAGATCAGTATTACGATAATGATATTTTGCAAAGACCTTTCGAAGTGTATGTATGGTAACTGTAGCCCTACTAAAGAAGCTTTTCAGTTATACAAATCATTCGAATATTAAAGTCCTCAGTACGACTGTAAGCTCTAGAAAACGAAATAAAAGTAGCTATAAAAGTCGAACAGGAAATGCAGCATTCAAGTACCGCTGTCAACCAAATGTTAAGACACGACATCACAAACATAAAAGGATTGACAACAGGGCTACCACCTTGGAACGGTCAGTGGCAGAAAGGGCCGCTAGTTTTTTTTAACCAGGTTCTAGGGCGCACCAAACCTAACTCTTAGCCTATTTTCATCCCAATCAACGGGACAGTGTACATAAAGATATCTCCGCAATGGCTATACTCTCTTACAAACAATGCAACATTAATAGGTAATACGACACATAAATGATCATGTATACATGAATATTAAAAATTCCAGAAATCCACAAAGGAACAGACGCTACTTTTCTTTGAGGATTTAGGTATACATCATAGTAGCATCAGAACCACTATCTATCCTGTCATTGCAAAATCAAAGAAGAAAGCATAGTAGCGAACTATAAAAGGGGCAAACACTTAACATGCAGGACGTTGCAAAATGATAGGATGATCGTAAACTCTTTTAAACTTTTTACCAAGCTTAAACATGATTGTATGAGAGTGATTATGACCAAATATCAAAGACGTTTGTTAATCACATTATCATAGATGTCAGGTTGGATAGTCCTTGTCGCAGGAGAGTTCCTATATAATTTTTATATTTTAAAAGTAGATCAGTGTTACGTTAATGATATTTTGCAAAGGTTTTTCGAATGTTATGGTAACGGTAGTCCTGATGGAGTAGTTCTTAGTTATACACAAATTACGAATATTAAAGTCCTCAGCTCTAGAAAAACGAAAATTTCGAGAGCCCATAAAAAGTAGCTCGAGGAATGTCCCATCTAAGGTGCGATAATTAGCAATGTCAAAATTAAAATCATCTCTCTTTTCATAGATTTTGCTAATTATTTTTCCATTTTCAATAAAGAGAGTCAAATCGGGAATAGAAGCGACAGTATCAGAAACAATAGCTTTGTGGTATTGAAGATCTCTAGCATAAACATTGTTTAACCGGAGCCCTGTCTTCACCACCCTTTCTCTTGTATTTTGTCTTCGTCATGTGTGATTAATTTAATATTGCTCCATGCTCCATGATCCATGTTTGTAGTACAGTGCGGATCTACGATGCCATTGCATTTGTACGCTGTGGTTTATATAGGGCCCTATATCTCATTTTTACTATAGTAGAAAAGAAAGGATTGTCAATGTTTATTATGTCATCCATATACCGAGAGGTGTTTCTAAAGGCTTCAATTACATCCGCCTGAGTATCTGGTGAAAGACTCAACATGAAATCTCTTTCATAACAATACAAAAATAAATCTGCGACAAGAGGTACACAGTTCGTAAACATGGGAAACCAGCAAATTGTGTATAAAAGAATATGAGAGCGGACCTTTGGAAACGGCCGAACACGATACATATGATATATTGCAGTCTCGGTTTGATTGAGACTGTTCATGAACGGTAGTGAAATATGCTTGCCCCGGGTTGAACAGAACGCAACATTAATAAAAAATCAATAGTACAGAATTTTATATTTTTTGTATATACCTATATGTTTATGGAATGCATATGGCGGTGGACATGCTATATTTAATGTCATCATTCCATGTCCAGCGGCGTATGATCCCAGTATCTAATAAAATTCTATGCCCCGCAGAGCGAAATAAACAATCTGGAATTTAATTGGGAGCAGCGGTTATGAAGCCTGCGCATCACATGTAACAGTCAAACGACTAAATTAAAAAGCAGACAACACCCTTTGGGTGGTTATACAATACCCAGAGCCTTTATCGGCCGGAGTATTGGAACCACCGAATCGAAATGTATGTAAGAAAACAAAACCATTTGAAAATGTATCACCGATATCTAAATATAAGTATCGGGCTTAGCGATTTTCAAAGATCGAATGAATAACAGTGCTGATTGCAAGCGCAGGGAGACGTTTTACTGCCGCCACAATGCAACAGTACCATACCTGACGAATATATTATCTAATAAAAAAATAAGTGCTTCACAATCTTCTTGTTCATCTTTATCTATATCACTGAAATAAAAAGCTTCTTCGTCGTTTGAAGATTCAGTTGTCAATGGGTGGATAATTTCATTAGGCTTAACTGTTTAAGTAATTACCAGTAAAGTTTTGGATTAGACTGGCTACTTTATGATATTAAGTGTTCCATGTTATCAAAATATTGTTCTTTAGCACATTTATTTAGATCATTTACTATACGCTCGGTGGTGTTTGTATTTTAAAAAGAGTTATGTTCGTTTTGTCCTTATTGCCTTTGTCTTTTGTCTGTCGCGCTGTGGTTTGTGGTTTGTGTCATCTTATGTCTGATTCGTACCATGGCTTGTCAATTGGACTATTATAGTCCCTGTTTGGCACATCTTTGGAGGGAATTCATTCGTTCATATACTTTCTGAGAATCGATTCCTCATCCATAGAAACATTATCAATGTATACATTAATTACTACAATTAGGAAATGCAAATACTATCTTAAAAGTCATAATGGATATTGCAGGCACACATTCATGACACGTCGAGCGGTATCTGAAGTACATCAATTCAAGTCCGATCTTTTTATATTTCTTTATATAAATCGAACCTGAAATGTAGATTTCAGAACACGGTCAAACAGCAACAAGCATTAAACAATGCACAGCTCGCAGTCATAACAACTATTATCATCATACATTTTGAAACAGAAAATTGACCATCTCGCTATCTAGATTACTCAATATTGATATTCCGTACTTTGCTCATGAGGGCACTTACATCTATTGACCAGAGCTCACGCTGAATAGAGCCAACTGTTCAATGATTTTCTCAATTTCAAACACACACACACACACACACACACACACACACACATACATACATACATACACACATACATACACACATACACACACACACACACATACACACACACATACATACACAAATCCATCCATCCATCCATCCATCCATCCGTCCATCCATCCATCCATCCATCCATCCATACTAACATTACAACCATCCATCCAGTTATCCATCCATCCATCCATACAAGCATGCATGCATGCAAATTGGATACCGTTCTGTGAAAGCTGCATTTTCTGTTTGACTTTTATCGAGAACAAATTTATAAACTACGGAAGTTTAAGAAGTCTGACAAGTTTCATGACTTCTTTAAACAATTAATATGGACATTCGTCAAAAAAGAATGCAACCCAGAGTAGTGCAATGCACAGCGTGTGTAGTAATTGATGCCTCAACTACGCTGAAGTTTTCTCTGATGCAATGACTGAAGTGGAATACTATTATTGCTCCTTCTGAAACAATGAAAATGAAGGTCACACTCTACATTGGTTTTCTCTTTGGCTGCAACTGCTAAGGCTGTTCATAACAAGTATGGATACATTCTGAGGTGTTTCTAATGATCTATTTGGATATATCTTTGCAACCACATTTGATGTTGCCTTATGTGGACTCTTTGATGACATCTACTTTAATCCGCAAAGGACAGTGGAGTTTGTCTTAAAGTGTGTCTTGTCGTACACTTAAAGATCCTACTTTGCCACTGACCGTTCCAAGGCGGTAGCCCTATTGTCAACCCTTTTGTGTTCGTGATGTCGTTTGTATTTATTATTACTTTTGCCTTCTTGTTTGTCTGTTTGCGTGTTTGTTTCTGTGTTTTGTGGTTGACTGTCCTCCTTGAATGCTACTTTCCCTGTCCGATCTTTTTTTATTTCTTTGTTCTCTTTTTGCTCTGGCTTCTGCCAAGTCATTGAGAACTTGCATTGTGGCTTTTATTTTTATATTCAGGTATACATTAAATACTGCATTGTTTGTTAGAGACTATAGCAGGCGGTTATTTCTCTGTTTACATTATCTTGTTTTAATAGGGTGATTATAAGTGTAGTCATGGATAATACGTTAAGAGTGAGATTTGGTGGACCTTAGAATCTGGTTTAAATCTCTAGCGGCGTTTTTGCCACGGACCGTTCCAAGGCAAACTTTTTATATTTGTGTCGGACACTTTACTTCTACTTTCTCTTGTAATTGTCGTTTGTTTATTTATGCGTGTTCTTTTAGTGTTGAATATGTTATATGAACGCTTCATTTCCTGTTCGACTTTAAGTAACATAGCACATGAAAAAGATTATGATAATGGACCTTTGGAAACGGCCGAGCACGATACATACGAAATATTGCAGTCTCTGTTTGATTGAGACTGTTCATGAGCAGTAGTGAAATATGCTAGCTACCGCTCACACCCTCTAGCCCCGAGTTGAGCAGAGCTCAATATTCATAAAAATCAACAGTACAGAATTTTAACCATCCTGAAGATGGCAAGAACCCTGCAAAGAAACAGGTAATCAATAAAACAAGGTACCGTGGTTAACTTGATCGGAAAATAAACAGAAGGCAACGATAAAAGCACTAGTATATTTCCGGCATTTTGCTAATAGATTTAAAACAACTGATCTCCAAATTATTTAAACGTAACTGAATTGAGTTTGAAGCGAACTAACACAAGAACATGTCATATAATGGATGCTTACAGGAATGGATATGTCAAGCCCATACGTAATTCACATAAAAAAGTAGAATAGGCAAATCACCTACATGAACTACAGAGTTGCTGCACACTGTGTTGTGAACACTCCGATGACATAGGAACGTTGGTATTTATCTGACACAACTAATGTCGTACCCCGAAACTACATGGAACCAAAGTATATTAGTATAGCCTATTGTCCTGCAGTTTAGTTGTTATGGACACATACTGGATGTTTGATTAAATGCAAGGAGCTGAGCACACGTTTGGATATTGTCTAAATATCATTATTACTTAATTTCCTTCAATTACATATGTAACGACTAAAATACATATAATAATATAAACGCGGTAGAAAATAAAATATTTGTATTTTGTTTTGTTTGAAATGTATATTAAATAGAATTTTAATAAATGCTTATGCGTATTATTAGAATTGAAAACTACATGCACATTTTGTTAATATGCTAGACAGTGTTTTTTGAAAAACTAAATGCAGCATGACATTCATTTTAAACTGCTTTTATCTTTTTTCTAAATGATTATTTATACTTGTAGGTTGTTTTAAATATGTGTTTTTGATTGTCCGCGTTCAGTGAATGCTACTTGTCCTATTCCAATTAAGGAATGACATGCGCTCTTTTGGTTTTCATTCGGGTATGAACAATATTTGGGTGGTTTAAAGTGTGTGGACTCCACGCGTACTTTAAACCATCCAAATGTTTTTCATACCCCAATGAAAACCAAAAGAGCGCTTTTCATTCTTTATATTTACATAAATATTTACCTTTAAAATGGCGTTGAGTTCTTCTCTATATACGCCAGATTTACTATTTATTTCGAAAAAATAGTTTATTATACGTTTTTTTTTATGAAGTAACATGTAACAGTCGTTACGATCGGCAACATTTTAGACACACCCCTCATGCGCAATATTCTATTCTATAGTTAAGCTCCGCCCATCATCCAATGAAAACCGTTCAAGGGCATATCATGAGGTATTCCGAAGGTAATGGTATTCATTGGAAAATTAAATGCAGCGTGTCGAATAAGATTTATCGTAACGAATGCAATAGCGATGTAAATAGTATTGCATCTTCCTTTAGTGATGTCAATTGCTCATTTGAAAGGAGATATGTCACTATCTACCAAAGTGCAAAGTTTCAAGCTTTAACCCAGCGGCATTTTTTCCACTGACCGTTCCAAATGTGGTAGAAATATATTGTCAATCCTTTTGTGTTTGTGATGCCATATGCCTCCTTTATATTAACATTTTAATTGTGTTTGTGTTTATGCGTGATTTGGTTGATTGTGTTCTGTGAAAGCTACATTTCCTGTTCGACTTGTATACCTACTTTTAACTTCAAATCAACGATATTGCCACTACAGCTGTGTAATAAGATCAATACGAAATTGGAATTAGCTGTTCCTTTTAGCAAAAAAAAACTCATTGTAAGATAAATCCGTCTCTTAGTTGTGTTTGTGGCTTCCAAAAGATCACCTATATCGGTATTTTTATTTAGCGACAAAAATGCCGGAAATTAAATATAATAATTATCTACAGCGCTTATCTACAGTCTGTTAATCAAGAAATGGAACATTTGTTGTAAGAACAGATTTCAAACTGTGTTATTTTTAAATGACATCTGTTCCTAAAACATTAGAACAACCATACATTATACAAAGAAAAATCAAGCGTTGCATGTGTGGCGTGTAACGAGCGGAACTAATTTACACAACCTCAATTTGGACAGAGCTAATAAATACACGTTGCTCCCTTAATGATGTGATTGAGCAACTCGCTCATAAAAATGATTCGTGGATACTTGTCAAATTAACTTGCTGAGATCTGATAAAAACTTAATAAAAACGTATTTAGAGTAGAATATTATTTACAGTATATAGAAACAGACTGCTTTCCAGCTCGCAATGACAATGTTTATCACTATTCAAGTGAGCCAACACAGCTCAATCCTCTACAGTACGACTGAGCTACTTAACACTGAGTGCCAGCTCACGTTATCAACTGAGCTGCTCAGTTTTACCAATTGACTTGCGCAATTGAGCGGCTCCCACAGCACAGTAAGTTTCTCAATAACACCTAGCTATACACCGAGTCGCACACACCAAAACTGCGAGCTCGCTAGTAATTAAGTCTCCCGAAGTTCCCCTTGTACCAGAAGGAATATACAGGTAGACCTTAATACACTGTAGACTATAGCTACCCCTTACTGTACAAGTGAACACTTTCGAGTCAAAGCAATGAATCGTTAAAAATCTATCTTTCTGCAGTTTAAATACCCTGCCAACTATCGAAAGTTATCGCGAGAGTTGAGATGGTTCTCCCGCTACATGTAGCAATGTTTCTGGTTACTAGCAAATGCGAAGCTGGGAACCAGTCTAAATCAAATCATGTCGACTTCCGACACGGAAATGAAAGTATAAAAATGTGAAAACAAGTGACAACTCACATCCATCACATATGCAAGCTTTAAATAATCCTAGTGAAAATTAACAATAATTTATTTCGCAACATTATTAAGGATTCCCTCTGGTGAATATCAGTATAAAAAGAATTTTTAATTTCCCTGTTTTTATGAAGACTAACATATTATTAGTTAGTTTCTAAAAAAATAATGATGTGTGGGTGATTTAACTTTTTAGCAGTATTAATCTTTAGTAATACACCCCCAAAGCCCAAAGTGGGGTTTTAAATTCATTATCAGCTGAAAATTGGGTATGGCTTTAGAATCACCCAAAATTTGAGATATAAAAAAAGAAGCAAATGGAAAAAAAGTTATGAGAAGCTGAACAGGTATCCATACAAAAATAAGAAAACCCTTAAAATGATAAAAATAGGAGAATCTTTGAAGTTTTCAATTTCAGCACACCTTCTAATGAAACAAAAATCACAGAAAAATGCATTCTTGGGCGAAGTTTGGGCAAGACAAACTTATAGAAATAATAAAAGAAATTTGTAATAAACTGGTATATGAAAGAGAATTGCAAGGTTATCAAAAATGTGTGATAAAAGGTATATGTCGGTGTTCATCTAAAAGAGTTTAACAATTAAAAATGTTAAAGACCCATCATTTTCTTACAAAAAAAGATGGATATATGTTCTTTGGTCTTACTTATTATATCAAAGTCATTTAAATGACTGGCATACATCCATCTGATAGACAAAAATCACATTTAATTGAATTACAAACAGTGTATCAGTATATAATATACACAATATGACCAAAATACGTTAAAATAGATGTTGATTTACCCCACCCACTTCATTTTTCCCCTACCCACTTCATTTTTTATGGCCCCGTGTGGTTCCCGGGGGCCCCGTTTGGTCACGGGGCAAAGAATAGGGTCACTGCAGATCCCTTTGGTAGGGTAGGCAGAGGGATAGAATCCCCCCAAATTCATGTTCATTTTATCATTTTTTGTTCATGTTCATAATAGGTCTTCATCATGATCCCTGCATTGTTTCAGGTGCCATCTCGCTCATATCAAAAGAGCAATGGCAGAAAAACAATAAACGTGGCTCCAGCGTAAATGGAGTTTCTACGATAGAATTTGCAGCAACTCTGCAACTCTGCCTGTTAGGCGCCATATAACCTTTCATGTGTTGGTGCGCCTTAAAAACCAATTCAATTCATTTTTTATGGTACATTTTACCCGACTGTTGTATTTGCTTGTGTATACTGAAAATAGCATCTACCATGTTAGAATTAAAATTAACGTTAACGCAATGTTATATCAAATCCAAATAATCTATCTCTAAGTGTGATATATCAAACAATATACAATAGTTTGTCAATCAGAAGCATGCCGTGTTTTCAGTCCTCATGATATAATTCCTACCCATATGTTCTCAAAACTGTGGAAAAGTGTGAGATGTGCCAATATTATGAAGAAGCCTGGTGTGTCGCACAAAATACCAACGTTTAGAGATCAGATGTGTAGAAATTATATCTCGAGGCTGAAGCCCTCGGACACACATAGCGTCTCAGCGATGTTACAGTGATTGATATGAAAACAGACATAATATAATCTTTAATTATCAAACCTACATCAATGTGTGGGGTTCATGATTGTGAACATGTATACTAATTATCAAGGCTGTATGCCTAATGATTTTTGAACATCTTTCCACTTTTTACAACATCAACATACGCGTTGCGCGAAAATATGCGCAGGTCACGCTAATTCGTATCCAGAGGGCACCCTTAAATGGAATTATTGAGATAGTTATTGGATGAATGTTAAAAGTTAACTACACTTTTGTTTTAAATAGTTCTGGTTCCTTATATCCCTACGCGTTGCTATCACAGTATTCATGATATCCAAGACAATGAGCCATCTAAGCGGTTGATAATATAAAGCAGGCACTGTACTATTTCCATTTATTTGCCTATTTGGCAATTTTATGTTTGTTTTGTCATTTTGTGATTGATTGTGTTGTGTTTATACGCGGATTTAGGCTTTCTTTTGCTACAAGGACATACAAAACCTACCTTCTATGGTGACATGATTTACAAACTTCCAAAGATTCTTGGTCAAGATCAATTTCATATAATCTTTATATTTATAAAACGTGTTAAATAGTGTATCAAAAGCGGTTATGACCTTAACATTTTGAGACGCAATGCATGTTTAATGGTTGACCCATTAATAGTTGCAGTTCATTGTCTGATGACCAGACAGGTTGTTGCCCCTATGATGATGTCTAACAAACTCCAGACAGGTCGTTAACGAGAAATGTTTGTCTTCAGTCCTGTCTTGTCGTGCTCGCGTGAGAGCCGCGTCCCGTCGTGTCGCGCTTTTATTTAACAGGTAGTAGTTACATGGTTGCATATTTGCTTTTCATTTTTGGTATGACGTGAAAAAACATTATGAAAACCACACAAGGTTAGATTCCACTAATTATACAGACTTCAGAAGCTTGCACTCTACTAATTTTACATAAGATTCCACTAATTTTTTAATTATTTGTCCTGTGATTTAACAGATAATGGTTTCATATTTCTTTCTCTTTTTAATGACGAAAAAATACAAAATGAAAACCTCATAAAGTTACACACTACGAATCTTAAGACCTCATAAGGTTACATTCCACTAATTATTAAATAAGACTCCGCATATTTATACACCCACCAAACAAGGTTTTGTGTGGGCTATATAAACATCACTTTCGAATTATTTAGAAGATAATGGTTGCATGGTTGCATATTTGCTTTTCCATTTTGTTATGATGTGAACATACTTAATGAAAACCACATACGGTTACACTCCACTAATTATAAGACTTCATAAGGATACACTCAACTAATTTTTACTTAAGACTCCACATATTTTAATTATTTGTTGCGTTATTTAATAGATAATCAGATAATCGTTGCATGCTTTCTTTTCCTTTTTCTTATTTAATATGTGACTCCACATATGTTTTTAATTATTTGTAACTGAGACCTTGCTCAGCCGAGTATTCCCACTCGTCCATATTAAGGAAATGATATATATTCTGACTGGACACAAATGCAGGAGTATTACCCACCTTCAAATAATTTGCATTAAATCTTTAGTTAATTTATACGAAACTACAGAATCAGTACATTTTTGAGGATACACATATATTGAAACAGGTTACCAAGTGGATGTATTAATCTCCTTTAGTGATAGCTCTAGTTGTTGTTTGTTTTGTTTTCATGCGTGTTTTTGGTTGACTGTGGTCCTTTAATGCTACATTTCCTGTTCGACTTATATCATAATCTACTTATGTTTCTTGTTAAATACCTTTTTTTTTATCTTTATCATCAAAATAAACTAAAAAGCCCTTTTATGTATACCTTTCTTCGCCGTTATACATAATTACATAGTATAATATTATATATTAAATGGGCTAAACGTTCAAATAGGGTGTACACCTGGAGTTGTTCTATACTTATTATTTGTGACTATCTAATTAATTAAAATAATATCATAAACTAATTACTATAACACTTACCTCCCCCATTTTTCTGCGTTAAGTACGGAAATCTCCAAACATTGCCTAGACCTACTGCATAACCGATCAGAGAGAGTAAGAACTCCGCCCGACTGTCCCACGTTTCTCGTTCTTCCCCTGTATGACGATTTATCTTCTGCTCAAGGTCAACCTTTAGCAGATTTGTCGTAGACGCCTCAGGATTTATACTCAATGTACTTCCCAATGTGCTTCCATAACTAACTGACGACGGCAGAGTTAGCGAATGTTGCTCCGTTACCTCGCCGCCATTTTCTAATTTGCTTAAGTTGCCATTCGGTGGTGAAACTACCAAATTTATCATTTCTATTTTGTCCCGAGTCTCGGTGTTTTGTCTCATTTTAAAACGTTGTCTTTATATAAAAAAAGTACCAATCAGACAACCAAGATGACAACCTAATTGAATGTTTACTATTCAGTGAGAAACTATTTAACTGTTCTATTGCAACATCAGCACACTGAGAGCACAATACAATCCAAGAGTAGCTTCAATCTTTGGAGTCTAATACCGAGAATATCGGGAACTGAATATAAATACAATCTCAACAGGTGCTGCTGACAGAGATCGCGAAACAAAATGATATTGTTTAATCAATGACACTGTTGAATGTACAGTATGGTCTGTGAGTCTGTATACAAACCAATTCTGAGTATACCATATAAGGTGTTTATCAGTATCGCAACCACTGGCAAAAAAAGAGTATGATAATGGACCTTTGGAAACGGCCGAAAACGACACATACGAAATATTGCAGTCTCGGTTTGATTGAGACTGTTCATGAGCGGTAGCTAGCCATGATCGGTAGTGAAATATGCTAGCTACCTCTCACGCCCTCTAGCCCGGGTTAATACTGGCTGAAACTGACCAAAACTGGCTGAAGCGGAATTTTTACTCATACTAGAAATACCGTCTTGAATATGGAGGAGCATCACCGCCATAAGTCTATACTGCATTATTGCTTGTTGCAAACGATTATTACAAACTGCATTTATCCTTAAGCTAATGTTTAACTTCCATGTGTACAACTTGAATGTTTTAGAATGCATATTATATCTTGTTATCAGTGTATGTATAACAGTGATTTATTTTTCTATCTATTTATACTGTATCAGTTTTTTAAATAACATACTGTATCACATTCACAAATTACACTGTTGCTAACATTTCATTGTTCAATGTTCATTCATCACTCTTCAAGCTGCTGGATTTTAAAGTAATGCGTATTTTAAGATTGTTTTTTGAAGATTGATTTTGATGTGATTTGCCTTAAGCCTTGCTTGTGTTAACAATCTGTGAACTGTCAAGTTGCTTCTGCTGCTGCTGTTGGTGGTGGTGGTGATGATGATGAAGTTTGTGAAGTTAATGTTAATGGTGATCAATGATGATGGAGATGATGATATTTGGGATGATTACAGTATTTTGTTTGATAGTAATGATGATTCTGATGGAAACGGATACGGTAGTGGTGGCGGTGATGGTGGTGATGATTATTATGATATTAATGAAGATGATAATTTTGTTTATCATGATGATTATTATAATGTTAATGGTTATGATGAATAGAATACCGTTCAAGCAGGTGCTAGTGGGCGTGAGAGTTATAGAACCTTATATTACCTCTCATGAACAGACACATTAAAACCGAGTCTGCTACTTTTCTTTGTAGTGGCTCAAAAATGTTATCCCCGACTACGAATCAGTAGTGTTATTACTTACTGGCGCCGATTTCAACAATTCCTTAAGTATTACTGAAATACTTATAAACATATTTAACTAAGTCATTAAGTTAAACGTAGTTTCTACTTCAAAACATAACTGAGTAAAAAATTTAAAAGCTTAATTAAATATCGACTGTGAATTATATATCTATTCTGCAATCAGTGTAAATAAAGTACGTGCTGTTTTCATGGAACCAGTCAGAAAACATGATCACCAGATGCTTGCAGAAGAGTATAGCAACCAATCACCACAAACGCATGGTAACAGTTTATTTTATGATCATCATTTTTGATAAAATAAAGCTTTGTTAACTGTCTTTTACCTTTGTTTTAATTATTTAATAATGTTGTAGATATAATTGTATTCATGTATTTCGTTTGTGGACATGGGCTTTTGAAACATGTTGAAGTAAAGAGAAGAAATATGTCTATGGAACTTTCCATTGTAATTTTGGCTTGAGGAAAATCCTTAATACATTTATAAAAAGGCAAAATATTCATGTAAAGTGTATGCCAAATGATTGAAAAGTGAGGATTCGTGCATTCAACTTGCATTTTTTTTTAATTTTATGTTTTCCCCCATTTTTATATTTGTAGGTCACCTCCTAAGCTGATTTAGAAAGTGAAGTATTTTACTTAAATTTTTACGTTTTTACTTTAAGTTAATGTAATTGGTTTGGTTGGTTGTACTACAAACAAGGAGCAATATTTAATTAATTATACATACAATGAAAAAGATAAAATTCAACATAAAGGGTGGTAATTAAGTAACCTCTAGTTTTAATTTGAGTAACATTGATTGAATTTATATCTTGTTATTGTAAGAAAGTAATTGTGATCATGTTTTCAATTTCTACACTGATTACGTTATATAGTTTTAAAGTCAGAACGTAGATTACAAAGAAACAGTAGACTTCTTTTCATGTCCCTGAGCTAGGTACACAACACACTCGTTAATTCACTGAAGATCATCTTTAAGCTTGCGATCGATCTCTTTGATGACATTGTCAGTAATATTGGAAGGTTCTATGAACATCTGGGCAAAATAGACCTTAAGATCAAGTATAATTTTTTAAATGTATATATTTATAAACAATGAAATAGACCACCGTGTCCTATGTGTTCATTTCTTACATTACCTATATTTCACAAGTGAGTCAACTGTTAAAGGGAGCACATCAGGCTTTTCATGGGGGTCTAAGTGTCCGACTTAAAATTGACAAATATTAACATTTTCTATTCTACATAGCCAAAACATAATGAATGAGCCTAAAAATGATCCTTGTTTTGCAAAGAAATTGATTCAGCACAGTAATATGTGCTATCCTACGTGACGCACCATGGTTAATTTCAGCATTTTACGTCTGATTCTGTCCTAGCTATATAGTGTATTCAAAGTTTAGACATTAACAACATGGTTCTAACAGCATATTTTGATTGCTATAAGTGTTTTATCATGAAATTGAACATTTTTATAATTTAATATGTTTCTAGAAAAATCCTGATGTACCCCCTTTAAAGGCTAAATGTGGAATTCGGAAAAAGAAGTTATACATTTTGCAAACTGTCACTGTACGACTATTTTACAGATTTGACATTTGATTCTCGTCATCATTGACATCCATCAATTTTACGTTTCACAGATGAAAACGTAAATCATGATGACATATTTGTTGACCTATTTGTTGACTTTATATAACAAATGTAGGTATCATTGTCTGTTATATTTGCAAAGAAAGTTAAATTCACTGACATGTGTTTGAGGCCACTGCCGTCTTTTGAGGTTATATAACTAACAAAAAAATGTCATACATCTTTAAAATCTTGCTCTATGACCAAGTTTATGATTTGATTTATATTTCGGTAACGTTGAAATTAAGTTTCTATTTTAAATAAGTCCATGCAATTTGATGTCAATTGGTAAAGTATGCAACGTCTCAACCCGATAGCACAAGCATGTTTTGAGAATAAAAAGCGAAGACCGACACAAAGAATATAATAGCAATGAATGAATGAATGAATGGTGTTTTACGGCACGTCGACACATAAATAGGTCATAATAGCAATGAAATTGTGGGTGCTACTTATATGTCGGTGATTATGAATCCTTCAACATGGTTGCCAGCTGTAACTCTAAGTTCTCCAGAATTTTAAAGGAAACGAGTGACAAAACATATAGAAACAATGTGCTAAATATACTGAAAGTTAGAAGGGGAGTAACGCTTGATGACTGACCGTGTTATCACAGACAGAGTACGTAACACATTCGAGCGGTTATAAATGATGATAAGCGTATTGAAACCTATAAAAGACGAATATAATTTATGAAACTGGAAAATGAATATGTTAATTGTGATCTATTTATAGGATATGTTGCAACATAGAATATTTTATAAATCCCCAACGGCATTTTTGCCACTGACCTTGTAACAAAACAAACATTATATTATATATACCAGTATTTACAGTTTATACAATTTCTAATATTACAATATATACTCAGTTGCAAAAGAAACTGGACACTTTGAAAATTTTGCTTTACAACCTATCCTATTTATCAAGCGACAGTCCCTTAATGATTCGACCTATTGAAAAAACAAATGACATCATGATATTGGCAATGGAATGATAAAAAATTTGGTACCAAACATGGCATATTCATTTTGGAATTTGTCAATTTAATTCTAAAAAACCTTATACAATTAAATCTAAACAAAACTCAGTGTCCGCTTTCTTTTGCTACTGAGTATATTAACATTTACATTTTCTGGAGCTTTCCATGAAGGTCTTTGATGTTGGTTTGCACTTAAAATCGCACTGAATCGTAACATTAAATACAACTCTATTGATCAATGATCACAGTAGTAAACAAATACTGAACAGGTGATCCCTTGGAAGCAACAAACACAAGCAATAGAGAAAAGTGGCAGACTCGGTTTTATTGAGTCTGTTCACGAGAGGTTATTATAAGATGCAACACCTCTTATGCCTCCTATCTCCGGCTTAGCAATTTAGAAATCTGAAGGTCATGAGTTTAAACCTCAAACCTATTACAACTTTGTCTATACAGGGTTGTGCGAGTGTACATATGTGATGTTGATTTGTCGATTGCAGTTAAAGAAATGAAAGTAGTTCCGTATAATCCAGCTTTATATGCGGGCTTTCAAGGATGGGAAGGGTAGAGGGGTTGTAAATGTTTGCTTTATGCGGAACATTTCAACGATTTATGGAATTTCTCTATTCTTTCATAAATAATACGTTCAGATATTTACAATATATATGTTTCGACAATATGTTTAGACGTAGTTCCACTATTAATCAAACTAAAGTGAATTTTACTTCATATATAAGATCGCTGGACGTAGATAAGAGCAAGAGTTGTGATTGTGCTTTGATATTTGGGTATCGGATTCGCTACTCACTAATGCCACCATAGTTTGATTCCAAGTCTTGGCGTTGTTAATTTTTGGTAAAGTTAGCAGTGACATACAAGTAAAAAATAAATACTGAAAAGGCGATCCCTTGGAAGCAACAAATACAAACAAGAGATAAAAGTAGTAGACTCGGTTTTATTGAGTCTGTTCATGAGCTGTAATGTGAAGTGCCACACATATCACGCCTCTTAGCACCGGGTTCAGCGATATTCTACTTTAAAACTACAACGATCGGAACCCATATTCTAATGTGCGGTTTACCTGATAAGGTTGGAGAAGTACATTTGACATACTATACATTTCGACTTGTTTAAACATTCACATACTATCTACTGAATTAAAGGTGAATGGCCACCCTTTTTGTAGTATACTCGGTAAAAAAGGTTTTGGACCAGGGTATATAAAGTCTTATAAAAATAAAACTAGTGGACAGAATTTAGGTATATTTTTTTAGTAACCAAGGTCTACCCTACTTGGTTAATTGGGTACCAGAAACATTAAATTCCAAACAAGATTTGATTTTTAAAAAATATCGCGAACACACAATGGGTCTGTAAAAAATGTTGCAAAGTCCATAAAAAGTAACAGTTACAGACATTCGAGTAACCAATAAAAATATTATTATTTTTTTTGGAAACTTTGGAGATCGCAGAGCCCGATACTTATATTTAATTATCGGTGGTACTTTTTCATTTTTTTTTGATTTCTTACTTAATTTTCGATTCAGTGGTTCCACTACTCCAGCCGATTAAAGGCTCTGGGTATTGTTTAACCACTTTAGGATATGTTGTCTGCTTTTTAATTTAGTATTTTGACTGTTACTTGTGATATTCAGGCTTCATAACCGCTGCTCCCAACTAAATTCCATTATGTTTATTTCGCTCTTCGGGGCATTTAATTTTATTAGATACTGGGACCATACGCCGTACGACATGGAGATGCGTTACACCGCCATATGCATGCCATTTTCGGGATTTTTTAAATTTTTGTACTATTGATTTCATGAATATTGAGTTCTACTCAACCCGGGGCTAGAGGGCGTGAGCGATAGCTAGCATATTTCACTACCGCTCATGAACAGTCTCAATCAAACCGAGACTGCAATATTTCGTATGTGTCGTTTTCGGCCATTTCCAAAGGTCCATTATCATACTCTTTTTCCTTGTAAACGATAATTATTGTTGATTGTTGATCTATTGTTAATTATCAACTGAGATAATAAGGGTTATGGTCGAATGCATGGTTCAGCGATCATTGTACGGATTCGAACACTGCCCTGGTCCAAAACTCTTTTTACCGAGTTTATTATCAATAAGCAAATTTAACTCTTAAACATCATATGAACATTTCTTGATAGTCCCGAAAGAGATACATATTTAAAACTGCTACTAATTTGTATGTAAGAATAAGTATTATTTGCATGAGGTAGATACTACTTTTACCACTGCGCGACTGCACGGGGAAATGAAGTAAATCTGAATTGTATAGTTGCACAACTATTGCCAGATAATTGATAACTACATTTACCTGTGGATTAATGTACCTGTTCAAAGTTTTCTACGTCATCAAATAAAATCTTATTCTCGCTTTTCACAGATATATCAATGTGCGAATTGTAAATATCTCTTGTTGTGTATTGATTTCGATTTAAATAAACATAAACATCAACATGTTCATGAAACAAATCATGGTCGGAGAACTTTAATGAAGGAAAACGTGTCTAAATAATGATAACTCTGTGTGTATGAACAAGAAGCATTTTTCGTCCTAAGCAACTCAACATGATTTATTCAACAACATTATTCACATAATGTGAATAGATAATGTGCACATTGTAACTTACAACACGTTTATTCATTTATATATTTGCATTTGCTTGTTGTATATTATTCTCTAAAGCACATATTATTTTGCAGTAACACTAAATCATCCCTTACTATTTACCTTTGCATAAGATTAATCTGCTAGCAAAAACATATTTTACAATGACGAAAAAACAAGTGACCGTAAGATGACCAACCAATGCCATCTTACCTATCGTTTCATATTTATATTACCATTAATAAACAAATACAGATGAATTCTTATTTACTTATCCTTAATTGTTTATTAATGTGTAAAGAGTTTATCTGAAATCGCCATCATTACTATATGTATGGAATTGTTTTGTCGCCGATGAACCTCCATTTTGCTTTCCTGCGTTGCTTTCTCCATGCCTATTTTCCAAAGCATCTGTATCCTCTGTTTCATTCGTTTGGTAACCGTTGTTGAATGGTTTTGAGTTTAACGCCCTTTCTTTTGGTTTTGTTTCGTT
This sequence comes from Cyrtodaria siliqua, assembly GCA_037043455.1. Taxonomy (NCBI): domain Eukaryota; kingdom Metazoa; phylum Mollusca; class Bivalvia; order Adapedonta; family Hiatellidae; genus Cyrtodaria; species Cyrtodaria siliqua. The sequence goes on from JAWPHD010003591.1 coordinate 155,176, forward strand.
ATCTTTGTAAATAAAACATACTGGGCATTACTGCGTTAATTGTTATTGTAATATATAACATAGCATATAATTTTATTTATAATAATATGTTGATAATACTATGTCTTAAAACATTTTGAAATAAGGCTTGTTGTACAGGGAAGTGATTATCAATTGATTTCTTCACGATTCTGTAACATCAGTATAAGTAATACGCATACATAAATATGTACACAGTGTGGACATCAACCTTGTGATATTTCACAACTTTATTGGTGGGGATCTAGTACTTATTTTAGATTTCAAAACATGAGATTCAAGCAACTGCAGCTTTATTCTGTGAGACTACACTATGTGTTTCATGCTTCTATAAACTGAGAGTAAAGTACCAGTTTCATGACACGTTGAGTTCAGATTTAAGTAACTATCTCAAAAGTGATTATTTTAGTAAATATATGTACATGTATATATGAAATGCTAACACATATGTAAAGATAAAAACAAATATTATGGTCAGCTTACCTTTTCCGACTTCCACGCTCATACTCTTTTCAATACAACATATGCCTTTAACACAAACAGTGTTTGGAGCGCATTTACTACCACTAAAACAGGAGCCGGGAACTCTTTCAAAGTCGGCTGAACAACTTGGCGGGGCTGTTAAAATTTACAATATGACATGCTTGTTATGTACAGTTATATCATCAAGCTGAAATCCGTCGAGAATGTTTATGATTCCATAAGTATCACTGAAGTAACTGTTTAAGAATTCCGTGAAGTGAGAGGCAAGCTTTATATTGAAATTCCATAACATAACGTGAGAGTCACGTAATTGTTTTTAAGTGATAGTATTTCGTTAATTATTCCATAAACTGAACGTCAGCATGTACAATCTGACATTTACATTTTCTTTCGTTGAAGTTTAAATGCTAAAGCAAAAATATCAAGACATATTAATGATTATATGAATGACTTATCCACTTATTGTTTTATGATTTCATAAATATAGATATAAAAATCGAACAGTAAAAGTAATATTCAAGGACGACAAACAGACACAGAAACAAAGAAAGTCGGAGTCCCGTACTTATTGAAGTCAGGGTCGTAGCTTACCTGGAGTCCGGGGGCATGCTTCCCCCTTTTTTTTCAACTTAGCTATGTAATGGTTTGTTATGTCGTATATCTGACAGAACACTTGTGAGGTATTTGAAGAAATAGTTTTTGAAAAATATGAGAATTAACATTTGACAAAGTTTAATTACCTACACTGTAAAAATAAACGAAACAAATCTTGACCCTTAACCCCATGCCCCGTCTTTAGTTTTTATTGCATTTTTGGACTTTTCATTTTTTTCATTTTTCAAATTGATGTATAGGCCCGGGCCTATATGGCCGATGGAAGTAAAAGTAAACACCCGTTTCGTTATTGCACTCAGTGAGAGTCGATTAATTGTTAACGACTACATAAGTGAGAGTCAGTCAAATACGTCTTCATGACGTGAACCTGAAGTAAATGTTTACGGTTCTTTAAAGTGATACTCACTTATTGGGTTCATGATTCCATTACGTAAGATTCAATTAATTGTGTCATGATTCAAAGAAAAGATAGTCAAGTTACTGTTTTATCATTAAATAAATATAGATATAAAAATCGAGCAGGAAAAGTAGCATTCAAGGACCACAATCAACCATAAACACACACAGAAACAAAGAACAACTTTAAAGATGAATAAAAAGCCAAATAAGACATCACAAACGCAAACAGGTCGACAATAGGGCTACCGCCTTGGAACGGTCAGTGGCAAAAAAGGTCGTTGGGGTTTATAGGGTTTATATGTCTAGGCTGCACCAAACCTCAGACTTACGCTACTGTCATCCTAATAAAACGGGACGGTTTAAATAAAGAAATCACCGCCATGAACTATTCTCTTACCAACAAGGCAGCATTAATAGGCAATATAAGTAAAATACAAAGAGGCTCGTGTATATATAAATACAAAAAAAATAGCATAGAAAGCCAAAAAGAAGGTACTCAATGACTTGGCAGAAGCCAGAGCAACAAGAGAACAAACCATTGAGGGAACGACAAGACAAGATTGCAGACAAACAGCAAACGTTACCGCCCTTTTGTGCTTTAGGTAGACGTCATCATAGGGTTCATAATGTGTCCGGTCATCGCTCAATTAAAGAGGAAAGCATAGTGGTGAACTGTAAATGGGTCCACCACTAAGCATGCAGTGCGTTGCAAAATGATAGGGTCATAACCTCTTTTGATAAATCTTTTAACAAGTTTAACAAAGATAGTATGATCGTGATCATGACCAAGGATCTTACGAAGTTTGTAAATCACGTCACCATAGAAGTCAGGCTGTGATAGTCCTTGTCGCAGAAGACTTCTTAAATTACTTTTATATTTGAAAAGAAAATCAGGGTCAAGATTACGAATATTAAAGTAACAGCTCCAGAAAAACGAATAAGTTGAGACACATTGACCCCATAAGAAGTTGCTCGGGGAACATCCCCATCTAACTGTGGATAATTAACAATATCAAAATTAAAATCATCTCCCTTGTCATATATTTTGCTAATGATTTCATAATTTTTCAATGGAGAGATGTAAATCGAGAAAAGAATCGTTAGTATTAGCTTTGTTAAGTTGCAGTTGTTTAGGGTATATATTATTAACCATAGTAGACAAAAAAGGGTTGTCGTTGTTCAATATGTTATCCAGATACCGAGAGGTGGCATTAATTAATCTCAATAACATCTGCCTGGGTATATGGTGAAAGACTCAACAGGAAATCTCTTTCATAGCAAAATAAAAACAAATCTGCGACAATTGGTGCACAGTTCGTACCCATAGGGATAGAAACAATTTGTCTATAAACGGTGGTTCCATACCTGACGAAAATATTATGTAATAGGAAGATGAGTGCTTCACAAACTTCATAGCAAGTCCACATAGTATAATTGTCTAAACTGCCGTTATATTGTAGAGAAGTCATAACCCCTTCTAGATGAAACTTTACGTTTCTTTCAAATTTTTATCAAGAACGTTTCCTAAATTTTTATTAGACCAAAAGAAATTACTCCCAGAGTTTTCATAAGTTTTAGCATAATATTGTTTAACGTAATCTTTAACGGCAGTAAGACAAGAAGTTAAAAATTTGGAGATATTTGTAGTGGTGCAGGCACTAGAATTCGAAATAAAGCGGAGATATACGGATTTTTATGTAATTTGGAATCCAGTACATAGTTTGCAGTTTGTTCTGCTTTTCGTCTGCCACAGCCTTGAAAGTAGCGCACCGAGTGATATGTGTGACACCATCCTCAGTAGATTAAACTTGAGTATACGAATGAGTGCTACCGAGTTCCAGAGATAAAACATTGACGTAATGTAGGCGTCAAACAATAAATACATTATTAGCTGCTTTATCAGCAGGAACTAAAACACATTTATTATGAAATTATTAAATTCCCGATTTTAAATTACGAAAGGAAAACCTAGGTCTCGGAGGAAGTAAAGAGGGCTTAGCATTATAAAAGTTAATACGTGTATCTATAATTTTAAAATAGAAAGAGAGTTTGGGTCCGCATTTCTCTACGACACCATTTTATACTAAAATCCTCAATGTATTGGGCGATCTGAGTACGACAGGCATTAAATTCGATAGTTGATGGTAATCTATACTTAGGACCTTTCGAAAACAGATGCCGAATACGTTTATCAACAATATCAAAATTACCAGTGATGACATGGCCTGCTGGAGCATAGGAAAATGTTGATGTGTTACATTCACATTGCTTAGGAATGTTATTTAATATATCAAGGTCAGAAACTATTTTGTTGTAGTTGAAAATAATATTTCTAATAGGTTTTTTATACTTATAACAAGTAACAGGACTTTCGGATTTTTTTTAAATATTTAGGGATAGAATAATCTACATGATTATCTGGAAAAATTCTAAGACATGTTAATGAAATCAATACCTTTATTAAGATATAGTATTTTTAGAAAAGGTCTGGCGTGATCAGACCCTTGTCAATATGGGGTCGGAGAACATGTTGTTTGTAGCTTTGAATTAGTGTTATACCAGGGATCTGTACGAATGAAACAATTTTCTCTTCCTCGTCGATCAACTTAAGTGAAGAAATGGACACAGAGGTAAGTCGTGAAAGCATAGAGTGTTTTCCAGACTGTTTAAACATAGTATGTAAATCAGCGACTGAAATAATTACACGCAATTTACGTTTGATGTTACCATTACTACCACCATGAGACCTAGAGAATATAAAATATAGAAAAAATGTCAATATTAGGATCTTTTGAAATATTTCCTTGTTGATAAATATTGTCATTAAGGCCGAGTGGATATGGTGTCTTGTTTCATTTAATGGAATCATGGGACAATTTACTGACTCAGTCCAAGTAATCGTTTCATGATTCAATAAACTGAAAGTCGTCGATTAAAAGGTTTACGATTTTATAAAGTCGGATGGAATGTATTGTTTTTCAGAATTCATGGTTACATTCATTGAATTTAAATACATAACCGCGTCGGTAACTTAGAGTACAGCGGTCGCCTCGCACTCTTAATGTCGTGAGTTCGATCTCCGGCGTCCAATTAAATACTTCATTAAAACGGCACTAGTAGATCCCTTACTTGACGTTCAACATATCACGGACAGAGCTAGGACTGGACCGGCGTCAGTATTATATTGCGGGGTGGGCTATCATGGCATGTTTTTACGGAGTGGTATAACAGTGTGACAGTACTATAAAAGTAGATATAAAAATCGAACAGGAAAAGCAGCATTCAAGGACGACAGTCAACCATAAACAAACAAAGAAACAAAGAACAACTTTAAAGCTGAATAAAAGGCCAAATAAGACATCACAAATACAAAAGGTTGACAATACGGCTACCGCCTTGGAACGGTCAGTGGCAAAACGGGCTGCTGGGTGGGGGTGGGGGGGGGGGGTGTAAACCAGGTTCTAGGGTGCACCAAACCTCACATTTACCCACTGTCATCCCAATAAAACGGGACAGTGTAACTAAAGAAATCCCCGCCATGAACTATTCTCTAACCAACAAGGCAGCACTAATAGACAATATAAAGTTGTCATTGAGCTCAGTGCTAAAAGTAGACACAGTCAAAGAAATGACAGATATATTATAAAAAGCGACGTTAAACCTAATATATACATTTATTATTACTTTTGCCTTCTTGTTTGTCTGTTGGCGTGTTGGTTTCTGTGTTTTGTGGTTGACTGTCCTCCTTGAATGCTACTTTCCCTGTCCGATCTTTTTATATTTCTATATACTGTAACCATTTAAAAATACAATACTTTATCGTACGTTCATCTTACCTTTTACGACTTCTCTACAACATATTCCGTTAACACACACAGACCCTTGAGCACATTCACTACCACCATAACAGGAACCGGGAACTCGTTCAAAACCAGCGGAACAATCTGGTGGGGCTGTTAACATGTTAAATCTGACATTATTACATTTTTTGGTAAAAGGTTATATGCTTGAGCGGAAATCTAAGAACTGATTCATTATTTAAAGAAATGAGAGTTTATGATTATGAGCAAATAGTAAAATTTACATGATTGCATCAGCTAGGATTAATTTATTGTTTCGCGATTCCATAAATAGGGAAATCCCCTAAAAACTGAAGTGCAGTGAGAGTTAATACATCGGTTAAAATCTACATAATGCGAGAGTCGGTCAAGTAATTGTTCCATGCGTAGCTTTTCTATTTGCAATGTATTTGAATCATGAATTCATGAGGAGAGATTCCATTAATTGTTCCATGACTATACGAATCCATAATCAAGTAACTGTTTATTCTAATACACCCGCACTATATAGCTAGTTTAAAATATCTCGTTATATTGAACGTTATATCACTGTAAATTTTTTGCAACGTTAGGAGAATAAGCATTGCGCATTGCGCATTGTAACGTATGCAACGTTAGTAGAGTAAGCAAAGCAATGCGAAAGATTTCAGATGAGTGCGTTATTTTCACATTTTAGGGGTATTAGAATAGAAATAGAACATCGTTTACGGTGAATTATCTATAATATATCACGGTTTGTCGTTCAATTGTAAACAATAATTTCACTCGCCCTTCGGGCACGTGAAATGAATGTTTACAATTGAACTCCAAACCGTGATATATTAAACGATAATTCACAGTAAACGATGTTCTATTTCTTAAGTATATAAAGTTCATGAAGTGAGAGTCATTCCTCGATCCCCCACAAGTAAAAACAAGAGACAAGTGATCAATATTATACAGACATATATAGGATCTTAAACGCAATCTTATATAGAATGAGGACGAGTTTAAGATGCTTTTATCACATACAATTACAGTCTAATATGTAAAAGAATTACAACATGAACACAAATCCGCCACGACGTCAGACAAAACGTTAGCGCTGAAACGTTATTTGATGTCATAAAAACATTTCCGTAAGCGCCAAAACATTATAACGTCATGCATTATAACGTCATGCAGTAACAAACGTTGGATATCAGAGCACGATTTTATTTCTTAAAAACATGCATTTTACGCCGAATGTTCAGCAATTACAAATTAATTTGTATAGGGTTATTTATTTATTATGAGCTTTGGTAAATGACTTAGATCGGGATGAATTTGTGGTAAATACAATAGTTTCAGTTAACAAAATTTGCGTAGCGTTACATATTAAATGCGTTGTGTGCCCAGCCAGTCCAAATAGTTCCATGTTGTATTACACATGTCTACATACAATAGAATATGACATTGGTGTTCGATACGACTAACATGCGAAATTATGTGATACATGTATATTCTAATTAATATAAAGTATGTGGATAATCTCCAGTGTGTTGTTATATAATTCAACGGGGCGAGGGTCTAGTCATTTTAGAAAAATTCTCAACAAGGAATTCAATCACATGCTTTATAACTGAATGAAGCTAGAGTAAATGTATTGTTTCACAATTCCATGATTTGATAGTCAAGTAAATGTTTTTGATTATACCTAGTTCGATTTGTTGTTACATGTTACATGAAGTGATATTCAATTAATTGTTCATAAAAACTTATTAGTGTCGAGTATAGTGTTATGATCAGATTTCTGTTTAATTTATGACTATTATAAATTGACTGTAAACACCTATCTTAAAAGAAAATATGTTAGTTAATGTCAGTTAGTTAATGTTAGTAAGTTAATGTTAGTTAGTTAGCTTACCTAACACTTCCCGACAACATATGCCTTCAACACAAACAGTGTTTGGAGCACATTCACTAACACCATAACAGAAGCCGGGAACTCGTTCAAAACCGGAAGAGCAACTTGGTGGGGCTGTTAAAATGTACAATCGGACGTAATAACATGCTTTTCTTTAATACATATATGCTAGAGCTGATGACTAAGGGCATATTCTGATTATAGTAGGCTAACTTTTGTCATACCTGCATGCATTGAGTGCAGATAAATTATTTCGCGTCAAGATAATTGATTTTAAAGTGTTTGCTTCCAGAATCCACAATGTAAGATTTTGAAGTTAGTTATTTGTTGCATGATTCCATGATATGGTAGTCATGATAACGTTGATTGTAAGACAATAAGTAATCGTATGTTCAGGTTACCTATTACGACGTCCCGACAACATATGCCTTTGACACAGACAGTGTTTGGAGCGCATTGACTACCACCAAAACAGGAGCCGGGAACTCGTTCAAACCCGGCTGAGCAACTGGGTGGGGCTGTTAAAATGTATAATCTAACATTAAAATTAAAAGTTCGGAACATAAATGTTTCGATTGAATAAGAAACCCGTCGATAAATTCACAGGGCTAGACAAGTGTGCACCAGACCGGGACTCGAACCCGGGACCTTCGGACTACCGTTTAAATACTCTACCGACTGAGCTAACCGGCCGAACAATGCAACATCAATCTACCTGTTAGACATCCATAATCTGTGACACTCTCCCCCTACAGACTGAAATTCGTCCTCGAATTTCAATGGTTACAGAGAATCATTTTGAATGTTTCTGTGAGTTTACTCAGTCACTGGCCCCACGTTGGGCGCCAAATGTCACAGGGCTAGAAAAATGTGCAGCCAGAACCCGGGACCTTCGAACTACCGTTCCGAGGCTCTACCGACTGAGCTAACCGGCCGGACAATGCAACATCAATCTACCTGTTAGATATCCATAAACGTGACACACTTTTAAATAATCCATCATAACATAATTTTGAAAACATGAATAATTTGGTGCACATTTCTTAGCCAGTACAATTTGCTTTGTTGGTTCAATTGTTTGATAGGATGTTTTTCCTTTCTGCTCTATAAGTTTACATATGTTTTGCTGCATGATACATTCTTTACTAATGAATGATACATTTATGGTTTGTAGTTACCTTTAGTGCAGAAATGTTCCCCTCTGGGTAGTGTAATCTCAGGGTTGATTGTACAATCCAGGTTTAGTTTAAACCACTTTTGCATAATATTTGCAAAGCTTGTTGATTGTTAACACTCATAACAATGTGTTTTTGAAAATGCAGTACACGCACAGTTTTTCACTGCTAACACTTTTTACAACGTGTTGTGCAATAATGATGGTTTTGTAGAACTAAATAACAAAGTTAACGTGTATTGACAAACGTAATTTCCACATAACCTGATGATAAGCCATGACAGTAAAAGGTTATCAAATCACATACGGTAGTGTAATAAAGTATCAATAAAAATGACACCATGTAATTCTATAGACATATGTATATTACCATGGTATAGAAAGGCACCACAACGGGTCAGTTTGTTAGCTTAATAAACGCATATTTATTCCATTGTAATCTTAGTGGGTGGGGTAATGCATTGTGAGGGGCAATAAACAGAATTTATCATAGACATGTGCATGGCTTCTGTGATCTGCACATATTTTGATACTTCATCGAACACGCCTTTTATAAGATAGAGTTCAAAACTACTTCACTACGTGCAGTCCGAGTAGACCGAAGAACATGTATGGATGGCGTGTTCAGGGACTGTATACATTGGTGTCGAAATCATAAGACATGGTCACAGGGTCGCAAACCATTCTCCAGGGTAGTAGTGACCAGTACTAGTAACGGCAGGGCCGTATACGCTAGGAGCATTACATAGGTAGAGCGTATATAGCGTATTGTCGGGAGCGTAGTCTACGGGGTCGTTGGTGGGGAACGCCGTCATAGGACGCGGGAACTACATCATTCGCTATTTGGGCGACAGACCAGGCGGTAGCCACGGAGAAGCTAGGCAAGAGGGCCTGGTTACGCAGATAGTTACGCATATAGCTACGCAGATAACCGGCACTTGAGCCATCGCCGGAAAGTGAACGTGCGAGTGGGCATCGCGTGGGAAGTACGTCACCGGAAGTATGTATGGTACCGGGACGAATAGCAACCGCTAATAAGGGACGTGATATAACGTTGAAGTGAATTCGCGGAAGTAAGGTATTAGTGCCACACACTGAACTGTACCGGAAGGTTCATTTAGATATAGCTTTCAGGTATAAAATAGCTGTGATATAGCATACATCTCATAAATACAGATATTCTGTCTGATTAAAACCGAACAGTTTAGTGTTTAATTAAGTGAATAAGGATTCTTATAAAGTGTATTGAAATTCATTTACAAATGCTTAAAAAACGTTGAAATTTCTACTTCGCCATTTATATTCATTTGTATATATATTCATCTTGTTGTAAATAATTTTGTAAACTTGTTTATTCTTGATTTTTCCTTGGTGACATCTTGTTACAGTAGTCATCGAGCAGCAGATAGAATTCCGGTTCATATTACGATCCAATATATGTGCGTGCGTGCGTGCCTGCTTGCGTGCGCTCGCGCGCGCGCGTGCGTGCGTGTGTGTGTGTGTGTGCATAACCTTGACATGTATCAAATTACTTATAATTCTAAACATAACTGTCAATCAGTCCAATGCGTCAATACACAGCTTTTATGGAAATATTAATGTTTTTTATGAGAAAATATCTTTTTGGAATACAAATGATTTAACAAAACTGAAAATATCTTACCCGATGTACCAGGATTTCCCGTTCGCTCGAAATTAATCTCGACATTTTCCGTGGGGAATGTTTGATCGATTTGATTATATCGGTCCCTTTTACCAGATTTTCCTGTGTGTACGTTTTGTAGATATTCATCTTGTAATTTTCCCGAGGTGCCGGTTTGTCCGATTTTTTGATATCCACCCTGTGTAGAAACTGATTTGTCTGTTTTACCCATTTGTTTATTTCTACCGTATAAGTTACCCGAGGTGTCTATTCGCATGGTTTGTTGATATCCAGTATGTGACGTACCCGTAGTGTTGGTAGAACCTGTTTGATATGCGCTCTGTGAACTACCCGATAAACGTTTTCCCGCGGATTGTTGCAATTGATATCCGCCTTGTACTGTACCCGATGATTTTGTTTGACGTGTTTGTTGATATCCACTATGTGAATTGTTGAATGTTGTTATTTTTACGGTGTGTTTGTATTCTCCTTGTGAGTTACCTATTGTGCCTGTTGGTTGATATTCCCCATGTGAACTGCCTGTTTGCCCAATTTGTTCATATTGACCATTTAGATTAGCAAACGTGTCTGACTGACCTATTGGTTGATATTTATCCTGTATTTTACCCACGGTTCCTGCTTGCAGGGTTTGCTGATACCTACCATTTGTATTACGGATTGTGCCTGTTGGCTTCATTTGCTGATATCCTCCCTGTGAACTCTCCGAGGTGCCTGTTTGCTTCATTTGCTGATATCCGCCCTGTGTACTACCCGAGGTGCCTGTTGGCTTCATTTGCTGATATTCGCCCTGTGAACTACCCGAGGTGCCTGTTGGCTTCATTTGCTGATATTCGCCCTGTGAACCACCCGAGGTGCCTGTTGGCTTCATTTGCTGATATTCGCCCTGTGAACTACCCGAGGTGCCTGTTGGCTTCATTTGCTGATATCCGCCCTGTGAACTACCCGAGGTGCCTGTCTGCTTCATTTGCTGATATTCGCCCTGTGAACTACCCGAGGTGCCTGTTTGCTTCATTTGCTGATATTCGCCCTGTGTACTACCCGAGGTGCCTGTTGGCTTCATTTGCTGATATTCGCCCTGTGAACTACCCGAGGTGCCTGTTGGCTTCATTTGCTGATATTCGCCCTGTGAACTACCCGAGGTGCCTGTTTGCTTCATTTGCTGATATCCGCCCTGTGAACTACCCGAGGTGCCTGTTTGCTTCATTTGCTGATATCCGCCCTGTGTACTACCCGAGGTGCCTGTTGGCTTCATTTGCTGATATTCGCCCTGTGAACTACCCGAGGTGCCTGTCTGCTTCATTTGCTGATATTCGCCCTGTGAACTACCCGAGGTGCCTGTTGGCTTCATTTGCTGATATTCGCCCTGTGAACTACCCGAGGTGCCTGTTGGCTTCATTTGCTGATATCCGCCCTGTGAACTACCCGAGGTGCCTGTTGGCTTCATTTGCTGATATTCGCCCTGTGAACTACCCGAGGTGCCTGTTGGCTTCATTTGCTGATATTCGCCCTGTGAACTACCCGAGGTGCCTGAGGGCTTCATTTGCTGATATTCGCCCTGTGAACTACCCGAGGTGCCTGTTGGCTTCATTTGCTGATATTCGCCCTGTGAACTACCCGAGGTGCCTGTTTGCTTCATTTGCTGATATCCGCCATGTGTACTACCCGAGGTGCCTGTTGGCTTCATTTGCTGATATTCGCCCTGTGAACTACCCGAGGTGCCTGTTTGCTTCATTTGCTGATATCCGCCCTGTGTACTACCCGAGGTGCCTGTTGGCTTCATTTGCTGATATTCGCCCTGTGAACTACCCAAGGTGCCTGTTTGCTTCATTTTCTGATATCCTCCCTGTGAACTATCCGAGGTGCCTGTTTGCTTCATTTGCTGATATCCGCCCTGTGTACTACCCGAGGTGCCTGTTGGCTTCATTTGCTGATATTCGCCCTGTGAACTACCCGAGGTGCCTGTTTGCTTCATTTGCTGATATCCGCCCTGTGTACTACCCGAGGTGCCTGTTGGCTTCATTTGCTGATATTCGCCCTGTGAACTACCCGAGGTGCCTGTTTGCTTCATTTGCTGATATCCTCCCTGTGAACTACCCGAGGTGCCTGTTTGGTTTATTTGCTGATATCCACCCTGTGTACTATCCGAGGTGACTTTTTGTCCAGAATTGTGGTATAAACCCAGTACAGATAACAATGTGTCCGTCAGATCATTTTGATTATATCCGATCTCTGACCTACTCATGTTGCCTCTTTGCACTAATGTTTGATTATGACCTTTTGCAAAACCCTTGGTGTACGTCAGATGGTTCTGTAAAACATTGGATATGTCTGTTTGACCGTTGTTTTGATATCCGCCAAATGTACTATCTGTAGTGCGTGTTTTTACAATTGGTGCATATTGACCACGAAGAGTAGCAAAGGTGTCTGACTGACCTACTGGTTGATATTTACCCTGCAAATTACCCACGGCTCCTGTTTGCAGGGTTTGCTGATACCTACTATTTGTATTACGGATTGTGCCTGTTGGCTTCATTTGCTGATATTCGCCCTGTGAACTATCCGAGGTGCCTGTTGGCTTCATTTGCTGATATCCGCCCTGTGAACTACCCGAGGTGCCTATTTGTCCAGAATGTTGGTATACACCCTGTACAGATACCAATGTGTCTGTCAGATCATGTTGATAATATCCGATCTCTGAACTACTCATGTTGCCTCTTTGCACTAATGTTTGATTATGACCTTGTGCAAAACCCTTGGTGTACGTCTGTTGGTTCTGTAAAACATCGGATATGTCTGTTTGACCGTTGTTTTGATATCCGCCAAATGTACTATCTGTAGTGCTTGTTTGTACAATTGTTGCATGTTTACGCCGTACACTATCTGGTGTTGATGCTATATCGGTAGGCCTATATTCACCATGTTTATTACTAGACGTTCCATGTTGTGTGGCGTACAAGGAATCTCCTGACTTTCCATCTGAGGTACTACCTTGTGCGGTAGGCCTGGTGTCCCTTTGCTTACTACCCGTACTGTAAGTTTGTGTGGCCGCCGAGTGTGAAGACTGTCCTATAAATTAAATCAAAAGTGAACACGCACACACTAAACCTATTTGTTATTGTCATGTATGTGTTGTGTTTACTTTGGGAACATACTTTAAAATTCAGTATACAAAAACAAGTATGAAAGGAGAAAAAGCTGAATAGGAAATTTAGAATTCACAAAACACAACAATTACCACACTGGACTATCGTAACGACTGGCATGCGGATGCGACGGCTGGGATTGCTTCAAAATATGGCGAAATATGCAGAGAATGTGCAGGTACTGTTCAGAATGTTTATATTTTTAGTCATATATTGAACACTTGGGCTAAACCATTCCTCACACGGAACGTCCGGAACATCGACCCTTCCGTGAAATGATTTAAAGTTGAATTTAATAAAATATGGCGGAAAACATTCACAAAGATGTATGCGCGTTTGCTTCCGCGGCTCGCCAGAGTGTTGAGAAGACACGTCTTCATGTCCGCATTATCCGTTTTCGATGTTTTATGGTATTAAATGTGTAGTGCACGTCACAGTCATTGATTTTAAGCATTTTCAAGTTCAAAGTTATTTTTGGACTATATATAAGGCAAGGTTTCGCACGTTGTTTTGATACAACTTTGGTGATTGAATCAAATGGGCAACGTTGTGCATGATATTCAATAAAACACTGAACGAATATATCATGTAGGACTAAAAAAAAAATAAGTGAGTACGTCCCACGTGGTTTCAGGCACCTAATGAAAATGTTTGTTTTTGTTGTTGTTTTTTTGCAAATGATAAATACAATAATTCATAGTTTATTATAATATTTTATTTTTAAACACTTCATGTACTTGTTAAATAGTAGTATGTATAAACATATACCACCTTTGTGAATTCAAGTCTTCAGTTATAATGGTGAAACATTTTTTTTTTTTGACTGCATAAGCCAAAACGAAAACAGTTTTCAACCCCGGCTAAAAGTCCCGGAGGGGTATCCAAGCGTCCTCTGATGCTCAGGTCATGTGAAAAAAGCAGAAAGCGCCTCTACATTGATGCCAGTTCCGCTGTAGACACGACAATTGTCACTCCAGTTGATTTCTTGTATGAACCACCTCATATAATCCCTGCGGCATTTTCTGATGTGCCAGGAAAATTATCTGAATCTTTGCAATTCCTAGCTGTAGCCGGGGACGAGGAAGTTCTGAGGGGTTGGCTTTGTTCACTATTTCACACTGTTTTTTCAACTAGTTAGGACCAATAAGTACCCCCTGAAGAATATTGCACTTCTTCTATGGGTCGAAACCATCTGATAGTTTAAATGTGTCGATGTTCGATCTATGTGGTACTTTGAAGAAACAATGAGATTTCGGCCTGCTGGTTACAGACTTTGCCATGGGAAATTTGTTTCATTCAAGTCTGGGCCGAAGACTATTGGCAAAACCACTAGTGAAAGGCAAACAAATGTATATATTCGCCCTTGTAATTCAAAAATCAACTTTGCAGTACCCTCTAGAAGTATGATTATTTCTAACGCCTCTGATATTCCAAGGACAATTAAACCGGGTATTATTCCACAGACCTTGATGCCACCACAAATATATGTGGCACAAATCTCTACATGATGTGTTTAGATGGTAAAAAGGTTGCGTTTCTACAGCGGAATTGGCATTAATGTCGAGGCGCTTCCAGATTTTATCACATGACCTGGGCGTCAGTGGACGCTTGAAGCACATCCGTTGCTTTTAGCTGGGGTTGAATACTGTTTTCATTTTGGCTTATGCAACCTTAAAAACACATGCTTTTTGCGTTTCACCATGATAACTGAAATGGATTAAAGACTTGAATTCACAAAGGTGGTATATATTTATATAGTGTCCAAAAATGACTTTGGACTTGGAAATGCTTAAATATCCATACCTGTGACGTGCACTACACATTTTAACACCAGAACACACCGAAAACGGATAATACAGACAGGAAGACGTGTCTTTTCAACACTCTGGCGAGCCCCAGAAGCACATGTGCCTGAATGTTTTCGCCATATTTCATTTAATTCAATTTTAAATTATTTCATGGAATGGGTCGAAGTTTCGGACGTTCCGTGAGAGTAATGCGCTAGCCCAATTGTTCAATATATGACCAAAAGTATATACATTCTGAACAGTACCTGCACATTCTCTGCATATTCCACCATATTTTGAAGCAATCCCAGCCGTTGCATCTGCATGTCAGTCGTTTTGATATACCAGTGACAAGGAAAAGTCAAAGTATGCGACACCACAAACAAAACTGGTTGACAAATAAGTTTAGCGTGTATGAAATGTCAGTGGGGAAAAGGCCTCTGGGTGTTAAACCAGGTTCTAGGGTGCATCAAACCTGACTCTGACCATATTGTCATCCTAATAAAACGTTTAAAGAAACCCCCACCAGGCGATATTATCAAACAAACTAGTCAGAATTAATAGGTAATATAGACAACACATTTGAACAGTTCTAGAGCAAAACGTCTAAAGAATATTCATATGATGAGAAATAATACAAGAAACGTTCAAAGCTGTGAAATTCCAAGTTGAAAATATACGTTTCGCAACGTACGAATATATGCGGTGCGAATTTACGTACAGATCAATAATATTCATAATTATATTGGATTGCATGTTAATGTATACCTTGACATTATAATAAATATTCATAAGTATTGATTATTTATATAATATAAATAACATAAATAAAACATACGTCAGAGAAATTTACACAATATCACTGACGTATATCTATAAAAAAATACACTCACCTTGTTTGAGACAGCAGGAGCGACCAATGCAAAAGGATTCAAACGGACACAATCCACATGTACCCGGTACCTTTATATAGCCATTTGGACACTTTTGTAGAGCATCTGCAAATTCAACGAAATTAATAAATACGAATATAATCAGAATCGATACCCACGATTTTGACTAAACACGGAACGCCAGAGTGCAGTGATCATTCCGGGAACCTTTTTATACCTGGAGCGGATGAACAAAAATGTGGTATAATATTGGGACATGTAGACACACGGGTTGGATTTAGAACACAAATAGTTTCACGCCGTATGGACATTTGTGCAGAAGCTCCTACGAGGAAGTAAAATACAAAACCTGTCAACTCAAAAACATTATAGTGGTAAATTATGCTGCCAACTATCCTGCCATTTTAACAAAACTAATTTATTTAATTATCAATTTAATTTGTAATACATATGATTTTAAGATTCGAGTTTAATGTGTTTATTGCTTGGTTGTGAAAGAGAGATTAATATGTTGATTTATTTTCAATATGCCACAACGACACAGCTATAGGAGTAACATACTGACGTCCTCTGAATAACCTTTACACTTAATGTCCAACTTATTTCTTAATCTTATGAGATACTGTTGAATCTACCTTGAATCTAACAATTTTTCTAATTTTTATGTATGAATTCTTTTTTTTGTTACACTTTATAAAGAACAACTTTTTTAAGAAACAATATCTACAAATATATCTGCTTTTCCGTTCGAACATCAAGTAGTAAAACAATATTTGTGAAAGATTCATTCGATATTACTTTCAACCATGACATATCCGTATATGGAATAATTATATTAAAATCTACCTCCTGCTTTGTTTGAAGACATCGTAACAGTCAGAGGTGTTCTCTCTGAGGATATCGAAGTGGCGTATTGTGTAGACGATGTGGCTCCATCCGAAGATATACCTCCTTTCGGCCCGAATGTTTTTCCAGTATTGATCACGGATACAGTTTTTCGATTAGGTGATGTTGCGTCTTCTGTTGCGGTTGAATATAGTTCTCGAATACACGTGTTATAGTCACAAGGCTGTGGACAACAAGGGCCTCTACTACCACAGTCTGCGTCGGTACGACATACGTCTGCTCTCGGAGTTAGTTTTGGACACGGAAACTGAGGGGGACTAAACTGAGGGCATGCTACTAAATATAAAGGTGATAGCATGAACAACTGGTAAATTTAAATTAAATTAAATTTACAATAAATTCGATATCAAACTTATGTTCTATGGTGATGTGATTTATAAACTCCGTAAGATTCTTGGTCATGATCACTTTCATACTATCTTTGTTAAACTTGTTAAAAAGTTTATCAGAAGAGGTTATGACCCTATCATTTTGCAACGTACTGCATGCTTGGTGGTGGACCCTTTTACAGTTCGCCACTATGCTTTCCTCTTTTATTGTACGATGACCGGACAGGCTGTAGACCTTATGATGACGCCTACCTAAAGCCCATTTGGGCGGTGGCGTTTGATGTTTGTCTATGATCTTTCATGTCGTGCCCTTAATGGTTTATTCTCTTGTTGCTCTGGCCTCTGCAAAGTCATTGAGTACCTTCATTGTGGCTTTCAAGGCTATTATTGTTTTGAATTATATTTACACGAGCATATTTGTGTTTTACTTATATTGCCTATTGATGCTGCCTTGTTGGTTAGAGATTAGATCATGGCGGGGATTTCTTTATTTACACTGTCCTGTTTTAATGGGATGGCAGTAGGGTAAGTGTGAGGTTTGGTGCACCCTAAAACCGGTTTATACCCCCCAGTGGCCTACTTTGCCACTGACCGATCCAAGGCGGTAGCCCTATTGTCAACCCTTTTGTGTTTAAACAAACAACAGCTACAAAGATGAACAACAGGCAAGATAACACATCAGGGTTGACAATAGGGCTACATTGATAATACAAGGTTCATCTGACATTATGAATCCAGCATATTGTCCTTCACGTGTTACATCAGTAACATTGATGTAACATGTAACTTACAAGGACAAGGAATATCACAACCTGACATATGGTGACGTAACTTAACGGTTTGTTCTCTTGATGCTCTGGCTTCTGCCAAGTCTATGAGTACCTTCTTTTTGGCTTTCTAGTCAATTTTGTTTTTGTACTTTTATATACACGAGATTCTTTGTGTTTTACTTACATTGCATATTAATGCTGCCTTGTTGGTTAGAGAATAGGTCAAAGCGGGGATATCTTTATTTACACTTTTCCGTTTAATTGGGTTGACAAACTGAGACTGCAATATTTCGTATGTTTCATGCTCGGCCGTTTCCAAAAGTCCATTATCGTACTCTTTGTGACAGCAGGGTAAGTGTGAGGTTTGGTGCACCCTAGGTCCTGGTTTAACACCCCCACCACCATCAGCGGCCTTTTTTGCCACTGACCGTTTCAATGCGGTAGCTCTATTGTCAACCCTTGTGTGTTTGTGATGTCTTATTTGGCCTTTTACTCATCTTTAAAATTGTTCTTTGTTTGTGTTTGTGTTTGTGGTTGACTGTCGTCCTTGAATGCTACTTTACCAGTTCGATTTTTATATCTATATTTACACATCGGTTACATTGAAACAGCTACTGAAGATATTATATGCGTTATATTTCTATCGGATTTAAACTAGTAAGATCTAATAACACACTGTAAATTGCTTATTTGCGTTGCTAGTAACATCAGCTACATTCACTTATATGTATAGCGTGTCTTATTGAACATAAGTTTGTTTCACTTTGTATTCCAATTAATTTACAAAAAATAACATGGTAACAATGACATAAGACACACAAGATAGCTAGGGGAAAATATTTTTGAAAATGATACAAATATTGTGCTTGATTTTGAATGTGTGCATGTGTTTGTCCACTGTATCAGTTATGCTTATATGATAACCTTTTTTTAAATAATGTTTTAATTATTTTATTTATCCATATTCGCGTTACGTAAACGGTGTGTAACAAACTAATTTCTTTAAATATGCATATTTAACACGGCTACAGCGACATTTTGAATTGTGTTACACCAGTAACACGTAAGTAACAGTTCTGTTACACCTAGTGTTACGTAGAGCGTAATGTGTTAAGCCAACATATTGCCTTTATCACTATTCGTGATGTATTCCGGAATTTAGGCACGGGCAATAATCCATGTATTACAGATGACACATAACATATATCATTTCCGTACCTGACAGTGCTGGTAACTCTGGCGTTGGCAAAGTCGATACCTCTCCTTGCAGCGTTTGTTCAATATATCCAGCTATCATTGCTGATATGCAATACGTGCTTCCACAGCGACCTGTGCAACAAGAACTTCCCACACCACATTCTTTATTGGTACGACACATATGTGGTAAAGTATGTGTTCTGTACCTGCAATATTCTGGATCTTTCGGAGGTGGTATTTGTGGACAGCTCTCTAACATACAAATGACATATAATAATGTGTTAAACATAGATCTAATAAATACCCACGTAGAATGTGTTTTACGTATGTCATTGGCTGTAATTCACTGTTACAATACGTATATTTCTTTCAAACTTATTAGACCTGATAAGTGTGCTTGCACGATATTTATAATCAGTTAAATGTGTTTGCATGGTTGTAAACGCGAACATGCACAACTTAACTGTCTTATTTTATCATACCAATTATCCACCTAATGCCTTTTTATTGTTTAGTGCACTTGTTTATGTCAAATAATGTTGGACCTTTTAGATAACATTTATAGATACGTTAATCAGTGAAACAGGAATTTAACTAGCGAATAAAATACCGTTTTGTTTGAAGTCGTTTGAGAAATAAAAATCACATGTCAACTTGTTTTTGATTGGATATTTGATAAATTCTGGTCCATCAATTAGATTTTTAAGTTGTAAGGTGTGCGCGTTTGTGTGCCTGTGTGTATATCATTGATATACCGACTAACTAGTAACTCTGTTTAGGTATCACACTATGACCCAACCAGATATGGTACTAATGGACTGTGTTGATCTTTTGTTTGACTGTGGTCGTTGACTGCTACATTTCATGTTCATGTAAGTAAGTAAATGTTCTTAAAGTTAAACAACATTTGGAATAAAGATTGTGGACGTGTGTTAAAAATATATAACTTATAACTTTGTAAATGATAAAGTGCCCTACCGACAATATAGTCATAAACTACAGTTTATGTGTGGGACTTTGTTCACTAGAAGGAAAGGTCGTGTACATGCAATATAGTCACAAACCAAAGATTAAAAGTGGGACATTAATCGCTAGAAACAAAGGTCGTGTAAATATAATAAAGTCACAAATTAAAGATTAAATGTGAGACTTTATTCACTAGAAGCAAAGGTCATGTAAATACAATATAGTCATAAACTAAAGATTAAAAGTTGGACATTAATCACTAGAAACGAAGGTCGTGTAAATACAATAAAGTCACAAACAAAAGATTAAATGAGAGACTTTGTTCACTAGAAACAACGGTCGTGTAAATGCAATATAGTCATAAACTAAAGATTAAAAGTGGGACATTAATCACTAGAAACAAAGGTCGTGTAAATGCAATATAGTCATAAACTAAAGATTAAATGTGGGACTTTGTTTTATATTAGAAACAACGGACGTGTAAATGCAATATAGTCATAAACTAAAGATTAAAAGTGGGACATTAATCACTAGAAACAAAGGTCGTGTAAATACAATATAGTCATAAACTAAAGATTAAAAGTGGGATTTTGTTCACTAGAAACAACGGTCGTGTAAATACAATATAGTCATAAACTAAAGATTAAAAGTGGGACATTAATCACTAGAAACAAAGGTCGTGTAAATACAATAAAGTCACAAACTAAAGATTAAATGTGGGACTTTGTTCAATAGAAACAACGGTCGTGTAAATGCAATATAGTCATAAACTAAAGATTAAAAGTGGGACATTAATCACTAGAAACAAAGGTCGTGTAAATACAATAAAGTCACAAACTAAAGATTAAATGCGGGACTTTGTTCACTAGAAATAACGGTCGCGTAAATGCAATATAGTCATAAACTAAAGATTAAAATTGGGACTTTAATCACTAGAAACAAAGGTCGTGTAAATACAATATAGTCATAAACTAAGGATTAAATATTGGATTATTTTCACTAGAAACAAATTCCAGTATCGTATTTGTTATACCACTTAAACTAAACTTTCATAGTTATGTATTCTCGATTTAAAATGAACTGTTTTATTACTCACTTGAACAACAAAGTTCATTTATACATTCAAATCCCGGATCACATCTGGGTTGCCCTGGGTGTATGTTGCACATTTGTCTTTGCAGTGTTCCTCCAGGAATCACTGGATTGTCACAACATATTCCTCCAACGCATGCACCCTGTATACAAGTTTCTGATTCTGAACACGTGGGTCCCGTAAGTGCAGGTGGGCATACATATTGTCTACAACAGCGTCCCCCAGTAGATGTGTATCCATGGAGACAAGGTTTCGTTACAGAACATGGTGGCCCCGTCTGATTCGAAGCTGTGCATAGCATTTCGGCTTAAATGCATTTGCGCCTTCCGCAACATCCTTTCTGTCCTTGCTGTCACACTTAGGAAGCTCTTGACAGGAGTATTATGATGCTTGCGTTAGTATTGTCCAAAATGGTTCCTACATGCGTGACAGTCCTTTGATGGTGCTTTGATGGTCCTTTGATCGGACCTCGCCCCCGTTTGGTTACCGGGTATAGAATGAGTCCACTGCAAATCACCCTAGAGATAACACCCCCACACCCTGCATTACATACTTCATGTTCAATTTGTCATTTTTGTCATGCTCAATAAAGGTATTCATTATGACCTTGCTTGTGTACACGTGAGAATGTGGCTCCATCGTAAATGGATTGTTTTCAACAGAATAATTGCATTAACTCTGCAATTCTGCAGGTTAGAATAGTCTAGGCCCATTGTAATATAGTCATGCTTCAACGTGTATATTTAGAAGTAAGTCACAACCTTGTGACACATTTGTTGACCGTTATATCACTTGTCCAACTAGGCGGTTCTGATCACGTTTAAACAATAAATAATTGTGTTAGTAGATTGGGGGTGGGGGGGGGGGGGTGGGGGGGGGGGTAGGGGCATCAATGACTTAAGATAATGGAGCTGGGCATCTCAAGTGCAACAATTAATCGCATAGGTAAACTGACCAATTCAAACAATAGCATATTGTTTTGATGGAGTGGAAAGTCATTAGCGACTGATCACTTCCGAGTAGAAACCCCGTTTGACCATAAATCACGACCAGTACCGTCCTGTAGGGTCACGGGAAGTGCTAGGCTGCTTATTAATTGGCCTTAATCAGATAATTAATCAAGTGAGTTTCCTGTTGACATCAGCAGGTCCTAAAGCACCCAAGGGGTGTGACCGAATAAACTTATTGTTCCATAACATGTTTGTAGCTGTGTATATATAGGCCCGCTTTATGATTGTAAGATCAGACCGGCACAGATATACGTTGTTAGCATACGTTGTTGTTTCAAAACTATACGATCAGAAATTAAATACTTAGTACAATATTAACTTTGTGTTTTGATGAAAAAGTAATTGAAGGACTATACTACACCATTCTCCATATTTTTATTAATGTTAATGGAGGATGATATCATGTTCATTCCTATATGGCGCTATATAACCTTTCTTGCATTTCTGCGCCGTAAAAAACATTTTAATTAATTCAACTCCTCTCATTTGGACAAGATATTTCAGGTGCCGGATTCAGTGCCTGTCCTCGACAGTGTCAGCTCGGTAAGCAACTCATTGTGTATGTTGTAGAAGAGTTGCATATGATGGAGGAATTCCGTCGATAGACCTGCCTTTGCATGTGATTACTTCTTTGCGTGCTTCATTTTTGTCTATGACATAACGTTCTTGGTCATACATCAGCACTAAAAGGCACCCGTGAAGGGGCATTACATTCAGAAGAGAAACCTCCTTTCGGACATTGCTAAACATTTTATAAGCTGAGTTAACATCCTCAAAATGCTAAGATCTTGTCACATCTATTGAAGTCGTGGACTGCAGGAAGAGCTTGTTTGTGCTTTCTCTCGGTCGAGTGAATAAGATATCGAATCTGTGACAGGTATCTCGAGTGTTTCCCAGTTCCAAATGCAATTCACAATTAATATTATGTTGCTCCAATGGGCGATTGCTATAGCCAATACAATTACATCTGTATCAACTGTACGAAGCATATCTTCGTTGTAGCCATGGTTGGCAGCATCTGCAGCTAGAAGTGGTTAAACGGAGAAAGGACACTTGTGTTATCTATCAGTTTGCCTCCCAATAAAGAACATCATGGCGGAGATTTCATTATTTACACTGTCCTGTTTTAATGGGATGACAGTAGGGTAAGTGTGAGGTTTGGTGCACCCTAGAACCGGTTTATACTCCCCAGTGGCCTACTTTGCCATTGACCGTTCCAAGGCGGTAGCCCTATTGTCAACCCTGTTGTGTTTGTGATGTCGTTTGCATTTATTATTACTTTTGCCTTCTTGTTTGTCGGTTTGCGTGTTTGTTTCTGTGTTTTGTGGTTGTTTGTCCTCCTTGAATGCTACTTCACCTGTCCGATCTTTTTATATTTCTTTGTTATCAATATTACTTTGCTTATGCTCAGCAAGATATGTTTGTTCTCATCAACCATGAGAGAAAGAAGCTTCACAATTGCCTATAATTATTGTATAGCCTTTCTGTCAGGAAAGTATTCATCCCAAACGGTGGCTAATCTGCATACTTTGGGAATTTGGCGTTCAACACATGGTATAAAGATGTTCTGTGCATAATTCTGAAAGGTCTTGCAATCATTATACTCCAACATTTAATAACTGACGCACCATCCAGTATCAAAATATCAGTATCTGGCATGCTAAGCTGAAATAGCTGAACTGAGAAAACTGTTTCGAGAGTACTTACTTGTTAAGCCTTGCTTGCAAAACATAGTTTTCCAAACTGGGAATGAGTTGGTGGGAATATATTGTTTTCAATGGAGAAGAAATCATCCAAATCACCTTTTCGGACATGGCAAGAAACATGAAATTGGGCATTGAGTGAGGAGCAATTTTGTTTTAGAGAAACAGTGTGTTTTGTTGCTGTTCTAGTTGCGTGTCTACAGAACAGAGGGGACTTTGTTTTATTTAATTGACTCATATAATGACTTTGTTCTTCATCGTCTTTCTTTAACAAATATATTGTATTGTTCCTTGCCTATATACCCTCTCAATATGTCGCATTGTTTCTGTCACCTGGTCATCAATAACGTCACGCGTGTCCAACACAAGAAGATGTTCAATGCTCTCTTTAAATCGATTCCCCGTGTTGTTGAAAGTGGCACACACATCATTCATTTGCTTACTGAACATCATGTTCATGCCTTTAACTCGTTCATGGTGACGAAAACTAGTCCCTTACTTCGGCTGCCTTTTATAAGTTCTTGAGATGATTCAATTCATTAACCTCACTAGTAATTTATGACAATGACACTATCCGCTGTTTTTCCTGGGTAGAACCAGTACTGTCCACGGATGATCTGTTAGTAGTTACATTATGTATTTTTGTGTTTTAGCACATGCATTTAGCAGCATCTATGAACTCCACTAAACATTTTTTTAAAAGCATAATTGATAAAAACGATTGAAGAACTAGTAACAGCGTTACATATGGATTATTCAAGTTTGTAATACATAGTATATATATTAGTTTCATGAAAATTTACATCGAGTGAAATTTAGTAGCTCAGTTACATATATATTCTTTAATTGTAATAAATTAGGTAGTACATTAGTATCCAACTTATAAGATATATGACTAATTACAGTTATTGCTGCATTATGTTTACTAAATAATTCAGAATTAATGAATTATATTGAGTCGAAGATAAAAATATCGGACAGGGAAAGTAGCATTCAAGGACGAGATTCAACCACAAAACACAAAAACAAACACGCAAACAGACAAACCAGAAGGCACAAGTAATAGAAAATGCAAACAACATCACAAACACAAAAGGGTTGACAATAGGGCTACCGCTTTGGAACGGTCAGTGGCAACAAAGGCCACTGGGGGTTTAAACCGGTTCTAGGGTACATCAAACCTCACACTTACCCTACCGTCATACCATTAAAACAGGACAGTGTAAATAAAGAAATCTGATGATCTAATCTCTAACCAACAAGGCAGCAACAAGAAGCCAGAGCAACAAGAGAATAAACAATTAAGGGCACGACAAGAAAGATCATAGACAAACATCGAACGCCACCGTCCCAATGGGCTTTAGGTAGGCGTCATCATAGGGTCCACAGCCTGTCCGGTCATCGTACAATTAAAGAGGAAAGCATAGTGGCGAACTGTAAAAGGGTCCACCACCAATTATTAGACCTGATAATAGTCCTTGCACGATATTTATGATCAGTTAAATGTGTTTGCATGGTTGTAAACGCGAACATGCAAAATTTAACTGTCTTGTTTATCATACCCATTATCCACCTATGGCCTTATTATTGTTTAGCGCGCTTGTTTATGTCAAATAATGTTGGTCCTTTTAGATAACATTTATAGATACGTTAATCAGTGAAACAGGAATTTTAACTAGCGAATAAAAATACCGCGAACATGCAAAATTTAACTGTCTTGTTTATCATACCCATTATCCACCTATGGCATTATTATTGTTTAGCGCGCTTGTTTATGTCAAATAATGTTGGACCTTTTAGATAACATTTATAGATACGTTAATCAGTGAAACAGGAATTTTAACTAGCAAATAAAAATACCGTTTTGTTTGAAGTCAGTTGAGAAATTAAAATCACATGTCAAACTTGTTTTTTACTGGATATTTGATAAAATCTGCTCCATCAATTATATTTCTTAATTGTAAGGTGTGAGTGCAATTAAGAAATACAATTTATGCGTGTGTGTGTGTGTGTGCTTGTGCGTGTGTATGTGCTTGTGTTTATATCATTGATATACTGACTAACTAGTAACTCTGTTGAGGTATCACACTATATTGTTACAGGTTGACCCAACCGGATATGGTACGCATGGACAGTGTTAGTGCTTTTGGTTTTCTACTTTTAGTACCATTCGAATAAGCGCTAGTTGTAAAAGTGGGCAAACATGTACCACACTGTCACAAATAAACTTTGACTTATCAGACGTAAAAGACCAGAAAGCATAACAGTCAATAAGGAATAAGGCATGCTAAGCTGGAAAAATACGAAAACGCGAGAATTATATTGGAAAGTAAACTGTGAAAGAATAAGCATCCTAAAACATTATCTACTAAAGTTGCGAATATTGTAACACAACCTAATTATACAATACAATACAATATCTTTATTCAGCAATTAAACATACAAAAAGAAATATAAAATGATCGGACAGGGAAAGTAGCATTCAAGGAGGACAGCCAACCACAAAACACAATAACAAACACGCAAACAGACAAACAAGAAGGCAAAAGCAATAATAAATGCAAACGACATCACAAACACAAAAGGGTTGACAACAGGGCTACCGCCTTGGAACGGTCAGTGGCAAAGTAGGCCACTGGGGGTTTAAACCGGTCCTAGGGTGCATCAAACCTCACACTTACCCTACTGTCATCCCATTAAAACAGGACAGTGTAAATAAAGAAATCCCCGCCATGATCTAATCTCTAACCAACAAGGCAGCATCAATAGGCAATATAAGTTAAACACAAATATGCTCGTGTAAATATACTACAACAAAACCATAGCCTAGAAAGCCACAATGAAGGTACTCAATGACTTGGCAGAAGCCAGAGCAGTAAGAGAATAAACCATTAAGGGCACGACAAGAAAGATCATGGACAAACATCAAACGCCACCGTCCCAATGGGCTTTAGGTAGGCGTCATCATAGGGTCTACAGCCTGTCCGGTCATCGTACAATTAAAGAGGAAAGCATAGTGGCGAACTGTAAAAGGGTCCACCACCAAGCATGCAGTACGTTGCAAAATGATAGGGTCATAACCTCTTTTGATAAACTTTTTAACAAGTTTAACAAAGATAGTATGAAAGTGATCATGACCAAGAATCTTACGAAGTTTATAAATCACATCACCATAGAAGTCAGGTTGTGATAGTCCTTGTCGCAGAAGAGTCCTTAAATTACTTTTGTATTTGGAAAGAACATCAGGGTTACGATAATAAAATTTTGCAAAGGTTTTACGAAGTTTATGGTAACGGTAACCCTGATTGAGTAACTTTTTAGTTATACAAAGATTACGAATATTAAAGTCCTCAACTCGAGTACAAGCCCTGGAAAAACGAATATGTTGAGACACATACACCACATAAGAAGTTGCTCGGGGAACATCCCCATCCAAGTGGGGATAATTAACTTTTCCAAAATTAAAATCATCTCTCTTGTCATAGATTTTGATAATTATTTTACCATTTTCAATCGAGAGATCTAAATCAAGAAAAGAAGCGTTATTATCAGATATATTAGCTTTGTTAAGCTGAAGTTCTTTAGGATAAATATAATTAACCATAGTTGGAAAGAAGGGGTTGTCAATGTTCAATATGTCATCCAGATACCGATAGGTGTCATTAAAGGCTTCCTCCATTACTTCTCATGAACAGACTCAATAAAACCGAGACTGCTGCTTTATTCTCTTAATTGTGTTAGTTGCTCTCAAAGGATCACCTTTATCAGTACTTATTCAATAACATCTGCCTGGGTATCTGATGAAAGACTCAACATGAAATCCCTTTCATAACAAAATAAGAACAAATCTGCGACAAGTGGTGCACAGTTCGTACCCATAAGGATACCAACAATTTGGATATAAACGGTGGTTCCATACCTGACGAAAATATTATCTAATAGGAAGATGAGTTCTTCACAAACTTCATAGCAAGTCCACATAATATAATTTTCTAAACTACCGCTTGTAAAAAACGCTTTTATATTATTACATGCCAAAAATGTAGTATTTTCTCTAGCGAATGTTTTTCGAATAAGAGAAGTTAGCTTGTCTTTAATAAGACGATGTGGTAAGGTTGTATATAGTGTAGAGAAGTCATGAGTGCTTATTGATGAAACTTGACCTTCATTGAACATTTTATCAAGAACGTCTCCTGAATTTTTTATAGACCCAAATAAATTAATCCCTGAGTTTTCATAAGTTTTATCACGATATAGTTTAACGTGATCTTTAACGGCAGTAAGACACGAAGTTAAACGTTTGGAGATGTTTGTTGTGGTGCAGGCACTCGAATTCGAATTTAAGCGATTTTTATATGGATTTTTATGTAATTTAGGAATCCAGTACATAGTAGGCAGTTTATTTTGCTGATCGTTTACACCAGCCTTGAAAGTAGTGCAATGAGTGATATGTGCGGAAACACACGGAAATATTGTAAGTACATTTACTAATTGCATCACATAGTCGTATAGTTTTGTTACAAATTGCATTCGATCCATTGTATAGCATTATTAAAAGTTGAAAATGCAATAATGAAGTTACTGGGAAAATTATTGGTTCAATTCATAAAAATGAATAATATGTTAAGTATGAAAGAATCTTAAATGTAATGCAAAGGATTTATGGTTGTAATGGCGCTTACTGAAGATTAAATGTGGGACTGAAATCACTAGAAACAAAGGTCGTGTAAATGCAATATAGTCCTAACCTAAAGATTATATGTGGGATTTTAATCACTATAAACAAAGGTCGTGTACATGCAATATAGACATAACCTAAAGATTAAATGTGGGATTTTAATCACTATAAACAAAGGTCGTGTACATGCAATATATTCATTACCTAAAGATTAAATGTGGGATTTTAATCACTAGAAACAAAGGTCGTGTACATGCAATATATTCATTACCTAAAGATTAAATGTGGGATTTTAATCACTAGAAACAAAGGTCGTGTACATGCAATATATTCATTACCTAAAGATTAAATGTGGGATTTTAATCACTATAAACAAAGGTCGTGTACATGCAATATATTCATTACCTAAAGATTAAATGTGGGATTTTAATCACTATAAACAAAGGTCGTGTACATGCAATATATTCATTACCTAAAGATTAAATGTGGGATTTTAATCACTATAAACAAAGGTCGTGTACATGCAATATATTCATTACCTAAAGATTAAATGTGGGACTTTAATCACTATATACAAAGGTCGTGTAAATACAATATATTCATCAACTAAAGATTAAATGTGGGACTCTGTTCACTAGAAACAAAGGTCGTGTAAATCAATATAGCCACAAACTAAAGATTAAATGTGAGACTTTGTTCACTAGAAACAAAGGTCGTGTAAATGCAATATAGTAATAAACTAAAGATTAAATGTGGGACTTTAATTAATAGAAACAAAGGTTGTTTAAATACAAAATAGTCAGGAACTAAAGATTAAATGTGGGACTTTGTTCACTAGAAACAAAGGTCGTGTAAATGCAATATAGTCAGGAACTAAAGATTAAATGTGGGACATTGCTCACTAGAAACACAGGTCGTGTAAATACAATATAGTCAGGAACTAAAGATTAAATGTGGGACTTTGTTCACTAGAAACAAAGGTCGTGTAAATGCAATATAGTAATAAACTAAAGATTAAATGTGGGACTTTAATCAATAGAAACAAAGGTTGTTTAAATACAAAATAGTCAGGAACTAAAGATTAAATGGGGGACTTTGTTCACTAGAAACAAAGGTCGTGTAAATGCAATATAGTAATAAACTAAAGATTAAATGTGGGACTTTAATCAATAGAAACAAAGGTTGTGTAAATACAAAATAGTCACGAACTAAAGATTACAATGTTTGACTTTTTTTGTTCACTGGAAGCAAAGGTCGTGTAAATACAATATAGTCATAAACTAAGGATTACAAATTGGATTTTTTTCACTAGAAACAAAGGTCGTGTACATGCAATATAGTCATAACCTAAAGATTAAATGCAAATTCCAGTATCATATTCGTTATTCATCTTAAAGTATACTTTCATAGTTATGTATGCTCGATTTGAATGAACTGTTTGATTACTCACTTGAACAACAAAGGTCATTTTTACAGTCAAATCCCGGATCACATCTGGGTTGCCCAGGGTGTATGTTGCACATTTGTCCTTGCTGTGTTCCTTCAGGACACACTGGATTGTCACAACATATTTCTCCAACGCATGCACCCCGTATACAATTTTCTGAGTCAGAACACGTGGGTCCCGTGAGTGCATGTGGGCATACAGATTGTCTACAGCAGCGTCCCCCAGTACATGTGTAGCCATGGAAACAAGGGTTCTTGAGAGAACATGGTGGCCCCGTTTGATTTAGGGGACAGACGGAGTCTCTGCAGCATACCCCCTCTACACATTCGTACCCATATTGACACTGGGAGAAGGATGCGCACACAGGTCCTCTCAGTTCTGGTGGACAAGAGGCACGTACTGAAATTGATCGAATATGACATCAACTAATGTTATGTACCTGAAAATAGTAGATATAAAAGTCGAACAGGAAATGTAGCCTTCAAGGACCACAGTCAACCACAAACACACAAAGAAACAAACAATAATTAAAAGATGAATAAAAGGCAAGATATGACATCACAAACATAAAATCGTTGACATTAGGGCTACAGCCTTGGAACGGTCAGTGGCAAAAAAGACCGCTATGGGTTTAACACACTCCTTCCAACTTAGATTTACAGTGTATAATGTATGCCATAAATCTGAGAGAAACTGTTAAACACTAGTATTGTAATTCTTAAAATGTGCATAACCTAAAACACTTGTTACGAAGTGATAGCGCAGTTCATTTGTGACATTATTATATTAATTTACATTGTATTTTATAAATATCGATATAAAAATCGAACAGGAAAAGCAGCATTCAAGGACGACTGTCAACACAAACACACACAGAAACAAAGAACAAATTTAAAGATGAATAAAAGGTCAAATAAGACATCACAAACACAAAAGGGTTGATAATTGGGCTACCGCCTTGGAATGGTCTGTGGCAAAAAAGACCGATATGGGTTTAAACCAGGTAATATTTACTAAAATAAACAAAGATAAAAAATAAGAAACTAATGTAACAGTTTTAGATTTATAGTTTCAGCAGATAAGTTATATAAAGACAAAAACATATAGTGACTTAATGTAGAGAGAAATTAAGAAGAATTGAATTGAACTGACTGTTGTTTAACGGCTTACATAAACACATCGTTTAGGTTATTAAGAGCCGACCCCAAAAGAGGGGTGGATACTTACGAATCTGGAAACATGCCCTACTGTTACTTACGAAAAGATTATTTATCGTTATTTAACGTGCTCGAAGGATATTGTTATTAACGTTATCTAAGTTTACATACAGGTACAGCAGAGACCATCTATACACTGGTACCGGTTTTCACATTTTGGTTTTGCTGGATAGCGAAAGTTACAAGCAGGCCCTTCAGTTGTTCCAGTGGGACATTCAGGATCTCGGCAACAGTTTCCACCTGTGCAAGTGTATCCCTGCTTACACGGGTCTAATTTGCGACATTTAGGACCTGTCAGCTCTGCTGGACAAACGACGTTTCTGCAACATCTTCCGAATGTGCATGTGTAACCAGGTTTACATGGATTGTTACTCGAGCATTTGTAAGCAATTTGTGCCGGTGGACAAAATGTTTGTGGTGGGGAAATATGCACAAGCCCTAAATATAAAACAAAACAAAAATATCTAGGCTTTGTAACAATATTAGTGTTGTATGAATAAATATAACAATTCTCCTTTTATATGGATCACATGGTGCGGTGCATGTTAAACTTATCCTCAACAACTTATTCTGATAAAGATGGAAACAGTGTTGATGGGTTTCACCTGCAACACCCTGTCTAACCTTTAACGCATCATATACTGTACCGTTGTATTGGAATGATAATAGGATAATGCCTTTAATGTTGAATCTTTACTAACTTTTCATAACCGGCATTTCCTGTTGAAATCGAAAGAGCCAAGGTGGTTGATGTAAGAAAAACACTTTATTTGTATAGATAGTTCCAGGCTTTATGATAAGATATGGTGAATACGAGGCGGAAAGAATTGAAGTTGTAAATGTTTGAATAATTTTAGCCGAGTATCTTCTACTTTGTTCAATCATTCGTGTGAATGAACGACTTGCGTCGTATTCGGATGAACAGATAACTGCTAAAACCGGAAATGTTCATACAGAGGTTATGCAAATCGTATTTTGTTGACGCGTTCTATGTTAGTCATGGCGTGTAAGAGTTATGTTAACCTATATTAAAAGTAAGTACATTAAGTCTCGATCAGTAGCAATACATGCATAAACCGGAAGATATAAATAAATGAGTGCATCACCTAACACTACTAAAATAAATTATAATATAATAATCTATCTTATATTTAGTAAAATTCATGAATGTTATTATACAGGAAAAGAACTGCTTCAGATTCAAAATATATAACAGTTGATGCATTGTTTCTTTATGTGTTTGTTTTAATTTTAAAGCGTATTCTGAAGCAAACATGTTTTGTATCAATCGAGCAGTCGAAAAAGAAATTGAGGAAGACTTAATTTTAGAGCAGGCAACACAATAATCACGATACTGTAGTATGTTTACATAATTTAAAATTCAAACGTTTAAATGTATAAATGCATACTGGAAAGGTAGTAACGACCAGAAACAAAAAAATAAAGTATCAGACTCGATATTATTAAATCTGTCATTGCAGACAATATTAACTGGCTATTACCTGACTGTCCTGGTAACTCTGGCAATGAAAATGTTTGTTCAATATATCCAGACATCAATGGTGATACACAATATGTGCTTCCACAGCGACCAGTACAACAATCACTTCCCACACCGCAGTCTTTGTTGGTACGACACATATGTGGCAAATTGTGCGTTTGGCAATATTCCGGATCTATTGGTGGTGATATTTGTGGACACCTATCTAATGAACAAATGACATTAATCTTAACATATGTTTAATAGATACAAACGTAATGTGTGTTATTCACTGGCAATCGCCACTTCAATGCTTATCAATTCATGTAATACATGTTTCTACGGCAATACACAACGACAGGCACATTGAAACCATCTGCTAATTTATATTGCTTTATCATAACCTAGACATAAATAACAACAGAGAATGATTAAAATGAGCAAGCCATATCATTGCATATTAGTATACCACACACAAAACGCCCATGCTAAATAATCAACAACGTGTAATTTCTTAATAATTATCTGACGCGAGGGCGATATTGCAGGGTGATAGTAAATCGCAGGTTGATAGTAAAAAATGTATCACATGCGCAGCTTTGGTGCGCGCCGCTTCGGTGACGCCATCGACACAGTATGGTGAAATTGCTATTTTTAATTCATCACACATTCAAAAGTACTTCACCGATTTCAATAATCTTCATGAACCTCTCATTTTCTTAGTTATTTTCAATCCAATGATATAACTTTCATAGCAGCTTTTTGAAAAAAAATGTTTTAAAAAATAACAATATCCGGCAAAATGAAATTAGTACTGAAAATAAACCTTGTTTTGGCTCTAATGGATTACTTTATGTATAATAAAGAGAGTGATGGTAAAAAAGCGATATTTATATAATATCATATTATATTAAATCAAATATGACCGTATCGATGGACATCGATCTAAGAGTTTTGTTGATTTTATGGATTTCGTCATCAGTAAGATCTATACAATGTCGAGTTGCTTTATATGTTTAATTAGGATATTGACTTACTGATCCTAATGCTTCGGCAGCACAACTCATTTGTACATTTTGACCCCAGTGGACATCTTGGTTCATTGATGTCACATTTTCTAACTTCCTCTTGATACAGAGGACATTTTGATTCTTTACAGCAGCGTCCAAATGCGCACGAATAACCCGCTTTACAAGGCGACGATTTTGAACACGTTAGGCCCGACGGACACAATTCCGGGGAATAGATAGAACAACAGCGCCCATTCATACATTGGTATCCTTTAGGACATCGACTTAATGTACCACAGGAGACAGGAATATCAATGCATCGAATTGGCACAGAAGAAGTTACCGCCGTTGTCAATGCTGAAAAAGAAAACAAATACTAATCAAAATAATAGAATAACACTTACACCTTAACGTTCCTTTCTTCTGCACCAATCACAAATGTATCGGCAGTTCATGACGTAATAGATTACCAGCGGAATATCTACACTTAAATGATTAAACATGTGTATTTAGTTTCTTAAGCTTTTAAACCAATCCTAGCCTATGCAATGATACATTCGCACGTTTTGAAATAAAACCTCGCTTTCCGTGATCACAGTCGCTAAGAAGTAGTATGTTCATACTGGAGTTATTTAAACATTTAAAAGAAAAGGAAGATTCCTAGATACATGTAATTATCCAAATTTTCTGTTTCACCGGTACAGATGTACCATGACTCGCAAGGCGTTCCGCTGTTTGATGTTCACATATTGCATTTCAAACACGAAACGTACTTTTTGGGGGGAGAAGGGAATGTGTGTGTGTGTGTGGGTGTGTGGAGGTTGGTGGTGGGCGGGGGTGGGGCTTATTAGACAGTGTTTATTCTTTAATAACTAACTTGATTTCGATCATTGAAGTCTATAACATCTTTACAAGCTCTATCAAAACGAATGAGCTGGGAGATATAAACCGTATGATGTAGTACGAGGTACATCCCCATCGAGGTGTGAATAGTTAACGATGTTAAAGTTGAAGTCATCTCTCTTATCATAGATTTTAGTATGTATAGAATCATTAGAAATGAAAGATGAAGATCGAGGAATGCTGCTTCAGTATCCGAACTGTTGGCTTTATTCAACGTGAGCTCTGGTGGATACATGTTAGTAACCATGTGAGCAAAAAACGGATTATCAATATTGAGTATGTCATCTAGATACCGAGATGTATTATTAAAAGCATCAATAACTTCAATCTGGCTAACAGGTTACGAACTCAACATAAAATTTCTTTCATAGCAATACAAAAACAAATCTGCGACAAGTGGCGCACAGTTAGTACCCATAGGAATACATACAATCTGGCGATAAACATTTTTACGGTATCTTATAAAGATGTTATAAAGATGGTATCCAGAAGGAAAGATAACGCTCTACAAACATCAGCACAAGTCCACAAACAATAATCATCAATAGGGGCGTTTGTAAAGAAGGCCCTGCCATTATTACAAGCTAGAACATTGGTACCTATTCTAGGAAATGTCTCCTGAATAAGCTAAAGCAATATATCTTTGATTAGATTATGTGGTAGTGTAGTATATAGTGTGGAAAAGTCGTAGATGCTTAGAGAAGAGGCGTGAAAATGCTTACACCGTAGTTTATCAGGGACTTCTCTAGAGCTTTTGATAGACCAAAACATATCGATTCCTGAGTTTTCAAAAGCCTTTCTGCAATACTTAATAATATGTTCTTTAATCGCGAAAAGTCAAGTCAATAGTTTTGATATATTGGTCGTAGTACATGAACTTGAATTAGCAATACAACGTGCTTTGTATTGAATTTTGTACAGTTTGGGTATCCAGTATATTGTAGGGAGCATCGTCTGTTTACTATTTACTGAAACCTTTATAGTCTCCATAAGGTCACATGCTGGGAAACAAGGTCCTTCTCCAACAAAGATGTGGTTAGAAAAGCATGCTAGCTCTGCATTCAAAGTACTGATATAATGTAATCGTCAGACAATATTCATATTGTTGGAAGCTTTGTCTGCAGGAACTAGAACAAATTTAGTAGGTATATTCTGAATACCCTTCGTAAGATGTCGTAAATTGTAAGTAGACGGCCGTGGAAGCAGGGATGGATTTGATTTGTAAAATAATATACGTAATTCAATAATTTCAGAAATAGTTTTCATCCAAGCAGTTAGTGCATGTGTATCTATTCTAGCTTACACCAGTTGTATAGAAATCCGTTTAAGAACCCGCAATGTCATTGCGACATGCATTAAAATCAATATCTGACGGAAGGCGATACTTAGGACCTTTGGCAATTAATTGCCGGATCCTCTTATCCTCAATAACATCAAGACTGCCAGTGAGAATGTGACAGTCACGTTCATAACAAAATCTAGAATTTTGAAAGTCTCAATCAGTGGGATTGGTTGTTTCGATTTCAAGATCAGAAACTATCCTATTATAATTGAAAATAAGATTTCTAGTTGATTTCTTATACTTGTAACAAATAACAGGAGTCTCAATATTCTTGAGATACGTAGGAATTGTATCAGTCACCCGGATGTCAA
Organism: Cyrtodaria siliqua; assembly: GCA_037043455.1. NCBI lineage: Eukaryota > Metazoa > Mollusca > Bivalvia > Adapedonta > Hiatellidae > Cyrtodaria > Cyrtodaria siliqua. The sequence continues at coordinate 191,437 of JAWPHD010003591.1, forward strand.
TAAATACTCCGGCTAAATTAATGAAATCGATGCCCTTATTAACATAAGTTATATTTAAAATAATGCCTTTTATGGTCAGATGGAGCATCTATTTGTGGACGCAAAATATGTTGCGTAATGTTGAATATGTTGAATAATAGACATAATGGGTTAGTACGGACGTAAGTCATTACGTGCTCCCGCCTTAATTCAATTAAACGATAAGAAAGCATATATTAGCAGAATTTTATAACAGATAGTTCGACAATAAAACATGTTTAAAAACATTTCTTTACTGAAAAATGCGATAACCTGTTTAAAATTACCTATTAAATGTTTTACAATTAATTTACAATGTGCAGACTTTTTATGCCGAAATTAAGGTTTTATTTCATACCACAGCCAACCCCATTTTCGCTTCTTGGAGAAGGGGTTGAATGGGGTATGAAAGTTAATACTCGGACTGCGTAATGCGGCATCCGCTTCTTCGCCAAGTATGTGTAAGTAAGAAAAAGACAAACTGACTACTTTGCTAAGGAGGGCGTGTCTACTCGAACTCTTATAAATAGTATAAAAGTATGCTGCAGTATATATTTAAAACAGGATTTACAAGGAATATACGATCACAAAATTCATCTTTAGTTTCTTTTTAAATATAATTTCGATATGCCGATGGATTTTGCATTACACCTATTCTGCAAAGACGGAAACTATTGCCACTTGATAAATAAATAATTTAAATAACATAAATGTACAAAATCACCATGAACACTTGTTCATGCCAACCTAAGTATGAATGAAATAAGTTCTCCAGTTTGTCGCTCAATCAAGTTCACATGCATAAAATAATGACTAATGAATGTATATACAGTAATTTTAGTTTTATCGTGATGAACCGTCACATTTGACTTGTCACAGACATTATAATTGTCATCTGCCTGTGTTGTAATGCAGTGCAGATATGACTAAAATATCAATGAATGAGTTTGTTCGAAGATTTCTGAGACGTTTAATACGATATACTCGTATTTCATATATTAACCGAAGCAGCGTAATACTGATAATATAATGTAGATTATTTGACGATAGGTATACTTCATCCTTTCAGAAAAGGCTCAACATACCACTGTGAAGGATATGACATTTCAATAAACACTGTTTTTAAAACCAGTGTGTTACATATAAACTACACACATATTAGTATATATGAAAACCGTTTGCAATTAAAAATCGGGGAATTGAGTATTTTAATTAAATTCTAAGGATTTTATTCAAATGCATGCTGTGTTTGGTCAAAGTTTGATTTTTTTTTCAATTTACCACAAGAAAGTACATGCGACATTTCCTTGTATAAAAAAACCCCCGTTGCAAACTGCTATCGTACTTTTCAAAAGCATGATTTTTTTATAAAATAAAAATGTCATTCTGTGGGTTTACTTTCTTCTGATTTTCTCTACTGAAATAAACTGTGTCGCTGGCATTTTTCGGTTTCGCCGTATTTTCGATTTGTTATATTTGTTCAACATTCAATAAATAAATAATTAAATATTTAAATAAAGGCATACTATTATACAGAAAATCTTTGTTTTGAATGAGCTTCCTCTGAATAAACCTTACTGAAATAAATTTTAGGAGTATTCTAGGAGATATTTTAGCCAATAGCAAGGCTTCTGAGAGTGTAATGAAGAAATATAAAGAGATCGGACAGGGAAAGTAGAATTCAAGGAGGACAGTCAACCACAAAACACAGAAACACAGAAACAAATACGCAAACTGACAAACAAGAAAACAAAAGCAATAATAAATGCAAACGACATCACAAACACAAAAGGGTTGACAATAGTGCTACCGCATTGGAACGGTCAGTGGCAAAGTAGGCCACTGGGGTTTAAACCGGTTCTAGGGTGCACCAAACCTCACACTTACCCTACTGTCATCCCATTAAAACAGGACAGTGTAAATAAAGAAATCCCCGCCATGATCTAATCTCTAACCAACAAGGCAGCATCAATAGGCAATATAAGTAAAACACAAATATGCTCGTGTAAATATAATACCAAAAACAATAGCATAGAAAGCCACAATGAAGGTACTCAGTGACTTGGCAGAAACCAGAACAACAAGAGAATACACCATTAAGGGCACGACAAGAAAGATCATAGACAAACATCAAACGCCACCGTCCCAATGGGCTTTAGGTAGGCGTCATCATAGGTGTCCACAGCCTGTCCGGTCATCGTACAATTTAAAAGGAAAGCATAGTGGCGAACTGTAAAAGGGTCCACCACCAAGCATGCAGTACATTGCAAAATGGTGCCATGCATTATTTATCGTAATATATTTACACATATATACGCACGATACGTTCAGACAGGCCTTTATATTTAACATACTTGAAACCCTTTCTTATAAAATGCATTTACGTTACGTTAAATGTCATATTAATTGCATTGTTAACGCTTTACAGCCGCGTAACATATTTGACATCATATAAACAGCCAAACGACGTTATGATTCTCTTCAAATTATCGCAGTTCAAAGGGTTAGTTGACAACAACTTAAAAAAACGTTTTCACATCGCATGTCTGTTATGTGATAAATAGAATATTATATCCCTGAGTGTGTATTATTTCCATCGGAAAATTAGCTGCAACTACGAACTATAGTCACATATATTGTCAAAGGATTTGAAAACAGAAAAGGTAATATCTGTGGAAACACCCAATAACAAACATGTTAGTGTTTTTATTTTAACACATTCCTTCCAACTTAGATTTATAGTGTATCATGTATGTCATAAATCTGAGAGAAACTGTTAAACACTAGTATTGTAATTATTAAAATGTGCATAACCTAAAACACTTGTTACAAAGTGATAGCGCAGTTAATTTGTGACATTATTATATTAATTTACATTGTATTTTATAATTATAGATATACAAATCGAACAGGAAAAGCAGCATTTAAGGACGACCGTCAACCACAAACACACACAGAAACAAAGAACAAATTTAAAGATGAATAAAGGGTCAAATAAGACATCACAGAAGTGAGGTTTAGCATTCATTGACGATTGTCAGCAACAAACAAACATAGAAACAAACAACAACTACAAAGATGAATGAAAGGCATGATATGACATCACAAACACAAACTTGTTGACAATAGGGCTACCGCCTTGGAACGGTCAGTGGCAAAAAAAGCCGCTGGGGGTTTAAACCACGTTCTAATGTGCACCAAACCTCACACTTACCCAGAATCTACGCAATATGTATATTAACACTGCCATAACGCTATTGATATATTGGTAATAGTAGTTATATAATTGGCTAACATATTGCACAAGCTTCTTATGTGTCATGTTTTGCATTATAAGTATGTACATTGTAAGGTTTATTTTGGATGGCCCCGACCCATGACGAGGGAAATAAACATTCTTCTTCGCCTTTTTCTGCGTCTTCTTCTTTGCCTTCTTCTTCATTATCCTTTATGTAACTTCACATTTCTGGATTTTTGTAACCATGCACTTTAATCACACGTGTCAGATGCGTCAACTATTCGAGTAAAAAATAACTCATTCTATAAAAAAAAAAATTCACTAAAATGAGAAAACTACATTTTTTAAGTACAATTCACGTCTTTTATTTATCACATACTCTCTCATTTTTTGAAATTAAGAGAAAAGAAAATAATTACATCATGACATTTCGAGAGGCAAATTCATCGGAAAGTTTATGTTACTTTTAAAGTCGAGCTTTCTGTTTTTTGTCAATGTCATATTTCTTAATTTTAGCATAATATGCGGCATTAATAGGCAAAATCAAAATGAAGACAAAGCAACACGAACATTAGCGTCTAAGGGCATGACAAGACAAGGTGGAAGACTGACATTAAAGTTTAAACTTTCTATACCGTTTAATAAAGATTTCATGAACGTTTTCATAAGTAAGGATCTTAAGAAATCCACATAAACCTTCAGATATGTCTCATTACATATAGCTAGGGACAAAAACCCAGGACTGAAGACCCAATCTAGACACACCGGACAAAAGCACCAAACTTTCCTCAAATGTGTGTTTTATATTTCTTCATTTTTTTAGATGGGTCCCCAAAGGTTCGTGAATCCCTAAATTTATTATCTGGGGTCAAAAATTTGGAAAAATAACAAAAACTGCTGATTTCTGGTATAATTTAATAAATATATATTTTAAATGTTGATTCAGTATTTTCTTTACCCATTTAAGTGTAATGATTTATTCCTATGAAGTAATAAATATATAAAGGGATAGATATGGGTCTTTTGGCAAAATATATGCAAACAAGAGTAAAACAACACTAAAATTGCTAACTTCTGGAATAGTTCAATAAACAAATATTTCTTTAGCATATCTCTTATTTTCTTTAACCATATTAGGTATAAAAATGAGATATAGGTCCTATAGAAACCACAGCGTCCGAACGCAATGGTATCGTAGGTCCGCACCGTACTGCAAACAAGGACTTGAAAATACAATGAAAGAGACAAAAAAAACAGCAGAAAGGGTGATGAAGACAGGTTTACCGACTTGGAATTGTCAGTAGGCAATAAGGCCTACTGGTTAGCTTAAATCGATTTTATATGCGCACAATCCTCGCTATTATCCTGTCTTCAGCGCCCAAATAGACAAAACAGTGTAAACAAAGCTACATCCCATCAAAAGGAATTCTCTAACAATAAAGTCCACATCCAGAGAAACAAACTAAAGAAACACATATAAAAAAATAAACATCTCAGGATGTATCCAGAATCGTACTGAACAACCATAGTAGTTGCAGCTAAAGAGAAAACCAATCAAGGGTACGACCAGAAAACTCGAGGGACGAAAGCTCATGCACCCACCTCCCTTAGTTGGGGTTTCAGTAGGTACAATCATAGAGTCCCAAGAGGTAGTTCAGTCATCGCACAAGTGAAAAGTGAAGCTTAATGACTGACTGTAGAGGGGTCAATCACTAAACATGCAGTGCGCTGTAAAACCAATGGGTTATATCCTTCTCTGACGAACTTCCTGATTAAATGTGTAAATCGGTCAGGAAACCCGTCAGACCCCCTTAACTTTCGAAGTTTATAGACCACATCTCCATAAAATGAGGGTTGTGATATGCCTAGTCGCAGAAGTGTTTTAAGGTTGGTGTTATATTGCGGCGGTATAATTTAGAGAAAGATCTACGTAGTTTGTGATAAAGAAAACCCTGCTGAAGAAGTTTGCTTGTAATATCTTGATTTCGATCATTGAAATCTATAACATCATTAGGCGCTCTAGCAAATCGAATGAGCTGGGAGATATACACCCCGTATGAGGTAGCACGAGGTACATCTCCATCCAGGTGTGGATAGTTAACGATGTTAAAATTGAAATCATCTCTCTTATCATAGATTTTAGTATGAATACAATCATTTAAAATCGAGAGAAGGAGATCGAGAAATGCTGCTACTGTATCCGAACTGTTGGCTTTATTCAATGTGAGCTCTGGTGGATAAATGTTAGTAACCATATGAGCAAAGAACGGATTATCAATATTGAGTATGTCATCAAGATACCGAGAAGTATTATTAAATGCATCAATAATACCATTTTATACATTTCGGCTTATTTTTTTAAAAGGGTCCACAAAGATTCGTGAATCACTAAATGTATTTCTGTTTTTGGTCAAAATGTTGGAAAAATGACTAAAACTGCTGATTTCTGGAATAATTCAATAAAAATATATTTAAATGCTTATTTATTATTTTATTTACCCATTAAATAGTATTGATATATGTCAATGAAATAATAAGTAAATGAAGGGATAAATATGGGTCTTTTGGTAAAAACTGGAAAAAAAAGAGTAAATATAAAGTACTAAAACTGATGATTTCTGGAATAGTTCAGTAAAATGTTTTAATGTAGAAATGTAAAAAATTTAGCTTATCACTTATTTTCGTTTACCATATTAGGTATAATGATATTTTGTACATTTAATCTTGTTTTTAAAAGGATCCCCAAAGGTTCGTGAACCCCCCTTTATTTTTTTGGGTAAAAAATAACTAAACATGTTGATTTCTGTAATAAACAAATATTTTAAATTTTATTTTTTATTATGAAATGTCAGAATATCCTTAGTTTCCTATATAACACTCAGTGTAATGATACCTTTCATGTAATTAACTAAATAAATCAATCAATCAATCAAGGGGTACATGCGGGTATTTTGCCAAAACACCAAGAAAAAAACTTAAACTGCTGATTTCTGCAACAATTCAATAAAAACATATTTGTATTAGTTTCCGTTATGACTGTCTTTTTCTTTAAATCCTTTTATAAGAAAGGAACGTTAGATTAGCCATCTTGGGTGCGGTCTTGTGAGTAACATGACAGGTGTGGCCTGTACATGTATGGTTATGGGTGTTTGTATATTGAAACCTGCGGTGTCTATGTTCCGTACAAATATGTAGGTGTGGTCTTACGTGTAACACGACAGATATGGATTGAATCTGTATGGGAATGGGTAATTTGAAGCCTTCCACTCTAGGTTCTTTACAATGGGTGAATGTGTACGTACTTGTAACATTTTACAGGGATGGCTTGTATCTGTGAGTGTGAGCTACTTGTAACATTTTACAGGTATCGCTTGCATCTGTATGAGTGTGAGCTACTTGAAGCCTTCTGGTTATATATGTTCGTCTGTACAATACGTGGGTATAGTCTTACATGTAACATTACAGGTTTGGCCTGTTTGTGTATGATTGTGAGCCATTTGAAGCCTCCTGACTCTACATGTTCGTCTGTACAATATGTGGGTGTATCTTTACGTGTATGCTATGACCTTTATCAGTATGAGTGTGAGTAGCTTAAAGCCTTCTGACACTATGTTGGTGTATCCTTAAGTGTCATATGACAGGTATGAATTGTATCTATATGAGTATTGGTGGCTTTAATCTCACTGTATCAATGTTCTGTACAATATGTGGTGTAACATGATAGGTGTGGCCAAAATCTGTATGAGTATGAGCTACTTGAATACATCTGAAGCTGTGTACTGTTCACTACAGTATACTTACGTGTAAATTGACATGTATGGCCTATATTTGTATATTCTGACTATGTTCCATACAAAGAAATAAAACAAGATCGGACAGGGAAAGTAGCATTCAAGGAGGACAGTCAACCACAAAACACAGAAACAAACACGCAAACAGACAAACAAAAAGGCAAATGTAATAATAAATGCAAACGACATCACAAACACAAAAGGGTTGACAATAGGGCTACCGCCTTGGAAGGGTCAGTGGCAAAGTAGGCCACTGGGGGTTTAAACCGGTTCTAGCGTGCACCAAACCTCACACTTACCCTACTGTCATCCCATTACAACAGGACAATGTAAATAAAGAAATCCCCACCATGATCTAATCTCTAACCAACAAGGCAGCATCAATAGGCAATATAAGTAAAACACAAATATGCTCGTGTTAATATAATACAATAAACAATAGCCTAGAAAGCCACAATGAAGGTACTCAATGACTTGGCAGAAGTCAGAGCAAAAAGAGAATAAACCATTAAGGGCATGACAAGATCATAGACAAACATCAAACGCCACCGTCCCAATGGGCTTTAGGCAGCGTCATCATAGGGTCCACAGCCTGTCCGATCATCGTACAATTAAAAAGGAAAGCATAGTGGCGAACTGTAAAAGGGTCCATCACCAAGCAGGCAGTACGTTGCAAAATGATAGGGTCATAACCTCTTTTGATAAACTTTTAACAAGTGTAACAAAGATAGTATGAAAGTGATCATGACCAAGAATCTTACGAAATTTATAAATCACATCACCATAGAAGTCAGGTTGTGATAGTTCTTGTCGCAGAAGAGTCCTTAAATTACTTTTATATTTTGAAAAAAGATCAGGGTTACTTGGTTGTGGGCTTACATTTAATCTGACAGGACTGGCATGTATGGTCTGTATATATGTATAAGTGTGGGTAACTGAAGGCTGTATCTTGATACATGACTAGAATGACATGTATCTGTATGAGTGTAGGTATATTGAAGCCCGCTTCCTCTTGGTTCTGTACAATAAGTGACGACTGTATACTAAGTGTAATACAACATGTATGGTCTGTAACTGTTTGCGTGTCGGCAGCTTGAAGCATTTTGCGTTTATGTTCAATATGTAGCTCTATACTTACGTGTAACATGACAGGTATGACCTATATGAGTGTGGCTAGCTTGAAACCCGCTGCCTCTACGTTCTGTACAATACGTGCGCAACTTGAAGCCTTTTGCATCTATGTGCCTTATATGTGTTAATATGACATGTATGGCGTGTATCTGTTTGGGTGTTGGCAACATCAAGTCCACTGCCTATTTGTTTCGTACACTATGTGGGTATATGCACATGTGTTAACTGATAGGTATGGCCTATATATATATTGCCCGAGGCAAAATATCCGCTGGGAGTTTAAACTAGGTTATAGGGTGCACCTTACTTTATTATTACTTCACTCTTGCCCTACTGTCATACCAATAAAACGGAACATTGTAAATAAAGAAATCCCCGATAGGTTATGTTATCTAACAAACAAAGTATAATTAATAAACAATATTAGTATAGCACATAGATGATCATGTATATAAGAATGTAAATAACAACAGCAATGAAAGCCACAATGCAAGAACTCCATGATTTGACAGAAGCCATGGCAATAAATAAACACACCATTTAGTGTACGAAAAAACTTCAAACGCTAACGTCCTTTGAATCTTTCAAATAACTTTAAAATCCTCAGCTACACGCTCTAGAAAACGAATTAGTTGAATATAGACCTCATAAAATGTTGCTCGGGTAACATCTCCATTTAAGTGGGAATAATTAACATTATCAAACGGAAAATAAACCCTTTTGTCATAAATTTTGCTAATTATTTATCCATTTTTAATATGGAGATGCAATTCAAGAAAAGATGCGGCAATATCAGAAATATTAGCTTTGTTGAGTTGAAGTTCTTTATGATATATAGTGTTTGCCATAGCAGAAAAGAAAGGATTGCTAATATTCAATATTTCATCATCCAGATACCGAGAGGTCTCATTAACGGCTTCAATTACATCTGCCTGCGTATCTGGTGAAAGTATCAACTTGAAATTCCTTTTATATCAATACAAACACAAATCTGCGACGACAGGTGCACAGTTCGTACCCACAGGGATACCAACAATTTGTCTATAAACGGTAGTTCTACATAATTTAATTATCCAAACTGCCGTTAGTAAAAAAAAGCTTTAATTGTTACAGGCCAAAAACGCAGTATTTTTTCTAGCGAACGTTGTTTAAAAGAGAGCAATACACGTGTTTTTGATCAACTTACATAATCGTAAAAATAAGTTAAGGACTATCCCTTCTTTAATTCAATAGTATTAAATGTTGCACCAACGCACACGTTTATTTACACATTGTATTCCCAAAATGTGAACTGCTTCGTGTTTCTGTTTTCTTTAAGAACATTTTACACCAAAAACAATTAATTTAAAAAATCAGATTTTGAAATTACAATAAAATGCTTTCCTTTCACCCAAAATGTTATTTCGTATTATTTTCATGACTATTGATTCCTTAACAAACATATGTCATCATTTTCTTTAGTATAACTCAAATAAGCGTGCAGTATCAAATATGCAACTAGGTCATTTTGCATGGGATACAAAATAAGCGTTTTTCAAAACTATTCGGAGTATATATTTAACACACCCGATTACCGGCAGCCGTAGGCACAGTTCGGCAGCCGTAGGCACAGTTCCCGGTAAAAAAAAAAAGTTTCAAAAGGGTAAATAAATCTAGTTTTATGACCCTTTTGTGTTTGTGATGTCGTTTGCATTTATTATTACTTTTGTCTTTTCGTTTGTCTGTTTGCGTGTTTGTTTTTGTGTTTTGTGGTTGACTGTCGTCTTTGAATGCTGCTTTCCCTGTCCGATATTTTTATCCTTTTTTGTTAGCCTTAAAATATTAGAAAAGTGAATCGGCCATTTTAATTTGGAAGGAATGTTGTGTATGTCACCTGATTCCCGTGAAAATTGAACCTATATTATGCGAGTTACGGTAGGTTAAATGTTGAAATAAAGCTAAAAATTGTGGTTGTATAAAGTTAGAGACCTGGTACTCGGTAATTAGTCAAGTTTAAGAGATTTCAGACATACTGGCATAAAATGTAATCTTTCCTGAATAAACAGTCCTAATTTTAGCCCACAGAACATTTTATTAAAATAATTGTGAGTTTTTAAACACGACTGGGTATTGAAAAATGGCAGGAGTATGGTACAGTTCCATTATTTATTGGCAGGTAGCTAGTACAGTTCCGAAAAATGGCAAACGTATGGTACAGTTCCAAAAACAACGGACGCTAAAGTCTTTTCTCCTTTGGTATAGTGGTGTAATTTCGAAAACACTAATGAAGAAGTACTGTATATATAATTATATACATATTCGGTCCTTCCATAAACGTTTACGAAAACCCACCAACCGTAGGGAAACGTGAATATAGGCTCGTTTGAACCTTCATTTCGACGGTACAGTACAGAGAAAGACACGTTTTAATAACAGTCGTATGTTGTGCTGAGTTACGTCCCCTTTTTATAATTCACCATTTATGATAACAGGCGTTTGGTATTTAGATGTTTTGGAATAGATTGCTTAATTTGTATTTATATTGTTTAGTTGAACACATCACATTAATAACGTTTTAAGGCCACACTATGTAACTTAATGTATCTGAATCAAACGTCTACTGATATATAGGATCAAATATGTAAATCAATAATGTAGTCGCTCAAAAGTGTACTTAACTCAAAAAGTAATAATCATAGGACACTATTTAAAGTTGGTATCAAATTGTAACGGATATACATATACCCACGAAAGTTCAAAGTTGACACATGCAGATTTTCAAACTTTTTTGCTTTGGTGAGACGAAATACTAGTACATGTATATTGTCTAAATAAAAGTTTAGTGTCTGAATTTCCCAAAAAATTTCGTCATCGGCAAAATCAGAATATCTATCATAAAGGTGTGACCCCTTTAAGTGTACCTAATTAGCTTAAATTTTAGCTTAAACATGCTCATTAGGCAACTTTAAATGGTCATAATTAAAAGACACATAATCTCATTTGTTTAATGATGACCTTTTTGTAAACCCCTGTTATTGCTCTTTAAGTAAGCATAAGGTGTATGGGTATCTTTTGAGCGACTACGTTATTGGTTTATATGCGTGTCCTATATATCAGTAGACGTTTGATTCAGATACATTAAGTTACATAGAGTGGCCTTAAAACGTAATTAATGAGATGTGTTCAACTAAACAATAATACAAATTAAGCAATCTATTCCAAAACATCTAAATACCAAACGCCTATTATCATAAATGGTGAATTATAAAAAGGGAACGTAACTCAGCACAACATACGACTGTTATTAAAACGTGTCTTTCTCTGTACTGTACCGTCGGAATGAAGGTTCAAACGAGCCTATATTCACGTTTCCCTACGGTTGGTGGGTTTTCTTAAACGTTTATGGAAGGACCGAAGATGTATATAATTCTATATACAGTACTCCTTCATTAGTGTTTTCGAAATTACACCACTATATCAAAGGAGAAAAGACTTTAGCGTCCGATGTTTTTGGAACTGTACCATACGCCTGCCATTTTTCGGAACTGTACTAGCTACCTGCCAATAAATAATGGAACTGTACCATACTCCTGCCATTTTTCAATACCCAGTCGTGTTTAAAAACCCACAATTATTTTAATAAAATGTTCTGTGGGCTAAAATTTGGACTGTTTATTCAGGAAAGATTATATTTTATGGCAGTATGTCTGAAATCTCTTAAACTTGACTATTTACCGAGTACCAGGTCTCTAAATTTCTACAATCACATTTTTAGCTTAATTTCAACATTTAACCTACCGTAACTCGTATAATATAGGTTCAAATTTCACGGGAATCAGGTGACATACACAACATTCCTTCCAAATTAAAATGGCCGATTCACTTTTCTAATAGTTCAAGGCTAACAAGTCATAAAACTGATTTATTTACCCTTTTGAAACTTGTTTTCTTTTACCGGGAACTGTGCCTACGGCTGCCGAAATGTGCCTACGGCTGCCGGTAATCGGGTGTGTTTAAACTGTCAAAGATTAGTCAATTTCTGGAAAAAAAGAAAATTTCGCGTCCATAGTTCCATTGCTAGTGATTAAACGTGATGAATAAATTGACAACCCATATTAAAACTTTTAGTATTGCTGTTTTGGGGCAAATTAATTATTTTTAGTAATTATTAAAAAAAGTCGGACTGTTTTTAATTTTAAACAGAACATTGTGTTCTTTCATCTAATGCAGAAGACATGACAATGTCCAGTTTAATTCAACATTGCTTACACATTCTGTGTAACCGTTTGAAAATGGTAGGTAGTCAATTTCACTCGTAAGCATATGGAGAAATATTATAAGCTAACCAGTAGGTCTTATTGCCTACTGACCGTTCCAAGTCGGTAACCCTGTCTTCACCACCCTTTCTGTTGTTTTTTGTCTCTTTCATTGTAGTTTCAAGTCCTTGTTTGCAGTACAGTGCGGACCTACGATGCCATTGCGTTCGGACGCTGTGGTTTCTATAGGACCCTATATATCATTTTGTGCGGTCCTTAAATTATTTTGAGGAGTATATAATAAGGTTATCTAGATCGTGAACAAGTCATAAGTACTTATACATGTATATACATTTTGACCAAAATAAATGAATCCCAGAGTTGTCATAGGCTTTAGCAAAATATAGTTAAACATGATCTTAAACGACAGTAAAGCAAGACCTTAAACGTTTAGAGATGTTCGTAGTGGTGCAGGCACTAGAAAAAGAAATAAAGCGGCTTTATAAAGGTATTTGTGTAATTTTTGAATCCAGTAAATACTGAAAATAACTGTATAAAAAAGCTACAACAAAAGAACATAGTTGGCAGTTTGTTTTTCCTTAAGTCTATCCCAGACTTGAAAGTGGTTCATCGAGTGATAGGTGTGGAATAACAGTATATTGAAATGGAGTATATGCTCCCGAAGTCAACAGATGAAACATTGACATAATGTAGGCGTCAAACAATAATTACATTATTCGCTCCTTTATCAGCAGGAGCGAAAACAAACTTTTAATGAAATTCTTGGATTTTCGATTTTAAATTACGAAACGAAAACCTAGGTCTCGGAGGAAGTAAAGAGGGGTTGCCGGTATAAAGGTAAATACCACCAGGCTGTAGGGTGGACCAAATCTCACTCTTACCATACTGCCATATGAATAAACCGGGACGGTATAAATAAAGAAATCACCGCACTATGGAAGACGGATGCGGCCATTTCGACTTCGCGACTTCGTGACTTTTCGCCCTATTAATACAAGGCGAAAAGTCGAAGGCGAAAAGTCGCCAACACGAAAAGTCGAAGGCGAAAGGCCTTCTGGAAAGGGTTATTAACAAGGCGAAAACTCGAAAGCGAAAAGTCGAGATGGCCGCATCCGTCTTCCATAAATGACTATTGCAAGTGAGTCAGCAAACGGGATATATATCTTGAAGTGAAGTCGAAAAGTCGCCAAAACGAAAGTAGCCAACCCGAAAAGTCGAAGGCGAAAAGTCGCCAACCCGAAAAGTCGAAGGCAAAAAGTCGCAAATCCGCCGTTTCGGACGAAATTTCGTGGCGAAAAGTTGAAATTTTACACTATCGGATTGGCGACTTTGCGAGTCGAAATTTCGTCCAAAACGGCGGGTTTGCGACTTTTCGCCTTCGACTTTTCGGGTTGGCGACTTTTCGCCTTCGACTTTTCGTGTTGACGACTTTTCGCCTTCGACTTTTCGCTTTGTATTAACAGGGCGAAAAGTCGCGAAGTCGCAAAGTCCAAATGGCCGCATCCGTCTTCCATACCGCACGGCTATATTCTCTACAAACAAGACAGCATTAATATACTGAGTCCAAATAAGAAAGCGGTCATATAAATTTGCACAATCAACCTTATTACGAATATAACATTGCTGTAAACCGTTGACATTCATATTGACGTTTGTTTAATGCTGCGTGGTCTACCCGACTATAAATCACTAGTGTTATTACTTACTGGTCCTTTTGCATCATCAAGCCCACTCGTTGCGACTTTACATTATAATACCACACATAACTTTGAAATTATAAATATGTATATAGATACAGACTCAAATTTCTGCGGCCATGTTTTAACTCATGAACATGTTTATTTAAATTTAAATCAATACACAACAATAGATATTTACAATTCACACATTGCAATATCTGTGAAAAGCGAAAATAAGATTGTAATTGATGACGTAGAAAACATTGAAGAGGTAAATTAATCCACAGGTAAATGTATTTCTCAATAATCTGGAAATAGTTGTGCAGCTACACAATTCAGATTTACCTCATTTTCTTTTTAACCTGCCTGTTCCAAAAAACATTATATGGGATAAAAACTTCATAAAACGGTTTCGGTACTCTAAAACATTAATTATCGCATGACATACAGAAAGCAATTCTAAATATAAATTAAATGTAAATTAAATATACAATAAAGATATACTAAACCTTAAATATTTCTTCAATTTTAATTTATTTGCCTTACAATAAATAAATAAAACTGGACACAGACCTATAACAACGGCAAACACATGTACAGCAAACCACCTGTAATCCATGACTGATTTAACCACAATGCTATCACTTTACTTGGAGGTGCAGTTTAATCATCACTGTAGATGGTTCAACGATGAACAGTCATGACAACTTCCCAAATATAAAACGATGGCTATGACAGTGAGGTACTTAACTGAACTGAAATATACTATTACGAATAAATCATGCATTTACAAGGGCTAACTTAGTATTTATTAATGCGACATGTGCAGTAACTTGCAAATTAAGTTTGTCGTCACTTAAAGTAGTCAGAAATCAAGACTGAGTCTATTGTGAAACGGGACAATATCGATGTTTAACAGTTGGTTTTTGCCACTATTTGAAATATGATGATGAACAATAATTTTTGGTAATGTAAGGGCCACAACTCTGCTATTACATGTAGCAATTGAATCTGACCTGTTCAAGAACTCGTGTGATATAACAACTGCGTACATACATACAGAAAGAGGGTTTAAGGGCAAGTTTGATTAAGATCCGATGAAAAATGGAGGGACTTGTGTTTTAACGAAAATGTTGCCCAGAGTGAAACCAGGCACCTTATTTGCTCTTTAACACCAGACTATAATTAAACTAACTAAACCGCCGCCTTTTGTTGATAGGTTGTTGACCTTTTAACGCTAATAAGGCATTACTACAAACTGATTTTGTTCTAACATCATGTTTTACATTAGACAATGTCCCTTTAACATAATAGCATATTTATTGTCACCCTTTGTGGCGTAAAGAACAACAGAAATACACATGAACCTAAATGCAAGTATAAGCTAAACTTAGGATAAAATAAAAACTAGTACAATGCCTGCATTATAACGTTGAACAGTAATATATAATTTTACATTATTTCAATCTTGAAACGGTTTTCTATGTTCGTCCATTTATAACATTTATGGGGAGACCGCAGCCATGTGGTTAGATTATCTGACTGTGGGTTCGAATAACATATATTATGTAAACAGTCTGTGGTGACTGAGGTTTGCAATCTATGACAATTACTTGTAAAAACTAACGGCAGTCTTTAATGATAGATGCTTCCTTCTGTATATGATGAGGCTATCCAGCTGGCTTTCGGAACGTCGGTAGTTCTATCCAGGTGCACGCCAGACCAAGAAACACGAAAATTGCCCGGATGGACACCTGGCATCTTTCTCTGCCAATGGAAGCTGGAAAGTTAGCTGTTGGGGCGACCATAATATCCAGTTCAATTGAATTACTTCTTATTTACTAAATTAAAGTGTCTGGAGGCGAATCCTTACATAGCTTGACACATTTAGAAACAGAATATGTTCCTAATTAATTTGTATTGAGTTACATATTCAATATTCACTAGTTAATCCCTGTACGCGGAGCATTCTGCCCAGACGTGTAGGTTGTAAATTGGTGACATTGTCATATATCGACTTCAAGTGGAGCGATCGACATAATGAGAAGCAAATGCAACAGTAATGTCTCAAATGAGATTATTTAATCGTTCATGTGCAATTAGAATACTTTAAATGACTGTAATACTTTACTATGTAGGTTTGTTTTATGTAATGGCCGAACATAAGAAAACAAACTGTCTACAGATATCTATAATATATTTCATATAGGTGCTTTTAAAAAACATTATGTTATGCCGGCGGGTCGACCTTCTTGTTCCATATCCATCGGAGCATTGTCTTGGCCTAGTAAAAAAGCTGTATTTCGTTTTGTTGTTGTGGTGGGTGGGGGGAGGGGTGTTGTCCACCGAGGGTTTAACGTTATTTTCCAGCATATTTGAGGCTATGTATGACGGTCGACATTTCATTTTTTATAAAATCTTCATTATTAAATTGTTAACATAAAATGTACAAACGATATAATGCAATGTATCCTTTATGGGATAGTTTAGATCAGTTTATAATTATTTTTTATAACTGCATTGTATACGTGGTCATAGTAACCCATTAACACGAGAGCGGGACAGTCGAAATTAAGCGTGTTATTTTGTCTATATAGAAACTCAAATTTCGAATGCTAATCTTTTCAACTTAAACGCGCCAATATTTGTGCCATTTCGCATGCTACTACAATGACGTGACGTCAGTGCAAATTACACGTGAAATGTTATATCTGTCACCGTATTATAATTACATAACAACGCAAGTAATAGTTACTGAAATGATTCGTGAGAAAATAAGGTCCAGTGAGGTCCAACAACAGATCACCGCATTTTATTCAGTTTTCTGTTACTTTTTGTATGCAAATTAGAGAAAACACCAACATAAACGCTGATGTAGATGGAGGCAACTTCTATAAAGCCAACAATTGCTCGTGCTTTAGGTTTTAAACGGTACCGGTGCTTCAAAGATGGAATAAATAGTTCTATGTAATTTTGGATCACTCACCGTACTTCTAAATACATTTTGTGTAATACATTTACATTTCTTCGTCATATCCACGATCGAAATAATATATTTCCAAACCCTGGACTGTGTTCGCATCCGAGTCTGCTACTTTTATCTCGTTTTCATGTTTGTTGCTTTCAACGGACCCCCTTTCAGTAAATATTCTAAAATCAAGCGTTTTATACTTGAAAAAATGTTTCAAGCGAAACAGACGTATTACTTACGACTAGGGTACCTTTAATCTCAGACAGGATCATGCGAACAAATAATTGTTTTGTACAATAGTATATGTCTGAATTATTAGACATCAACATCAGTCAACTTTAATTATATTTGCATTTATTGTATGCATAAGGAAACAAAACGTTAATGCAACGATTGCACAATGCATGCATTGTTCATGTAAAACATGCATGTGCTTACAATGTGCAAAGACCAATAACCTTAACCTTGAAAACAGAGATAGGTTTTGCACATATTATATCTTGTTGAAGATATGTGTCATCTTGATGGAGATATGTGTTGTCGTGTTCGAGGTATGTGTTATCTGGTTGGAGATATGTGTTATCTTGTTGGAGATATGTGTTTTCTAGTTGGAGATATGTGTTATCTTGTTGGAGATATGTGTTATCTTGTTGGAGATATGTGTTATCTTGTTGGAGATAGGTGTTATCTTGTTGGAGATATGTGTTATTTCAGTTTCTTCCGATTGGAGAAGACTTGCAAATTTCGCAAGCGCAATCTTAATTATTTGTTTTTAATTTAATAAATTCCATTGTTTCCAATCTGTTTTTAAACGAAGCTCTAATTGTTGTTTGTCAAATTGGGTAATTTAAAATCAGATTATTGTTTATAAATCTTTGTTGCTTCGGCTTAGCATTAATATTCACTATTATTGTGTAGTGCATATACATCATCCACTGAATACATAGTCATGTAATCACTGCATACATATGCAAAAGTAGATATCAAAGTACTGAAAGTACTGAAAATGCAAGGTTTGATAGGAGAGACTGCATGAATAATTGCACGATTGCTGGACATTTAATATTTCCATAAATTTGACATAGTTATAGCCAACTTGGCGATCTTGGTTGACCTACAAACATCTTAGAGGGTCGATCCATTCCAAATATATTGTGATCAAGTGTCATTAAACTGTTTCAAATCTAGATTATAATATTATTTCATGAAATTGCTGATGGATAGACAGATTTGTTTTTTATGGCCAAACAGTCACTCAAGATGACCTTTATGTCTAAAATTATGTCATTTACAAAATGGCGTGTATTAAGTAGTATTATGGGAACAAGATGCACAAGAGGGCCTGTATCACTCTACTGGCTTGAATAGTCTAAAGCCTACTGGTAAACAATTTTTTAAAAAATCAAGGGCTATAACTCTGATGTGTCTAGTCAGATGCAACAGGTTTTGAACTTGTCCAAGCTTTTATTAATATAAATATATTGACTAAATATCGAATGAATGATATGTTCACGAGGCAAATATAGGCATTGTCATTAAATCAAGGGCAATAACTATCGTGTTTATTTTACGTTATATGTAGTTTTCAGTATGGTACCCGCTTTCGTTAATATAAAGAGAGTGACCAAGTTTGGTAAAGACCGGATGCACAATGAGGGGGCTATATTAAGAGTTCACAGGGCAAACTATAGGCTTTTCCAGTAAATCAAGGGCAATAAATCCGAGTTTTATTAACCGATATGGGTTGTTTTCAAACTTGTCAGAGCCTTCATAAATATTAAGACTCTGGCCAAGAAATATAAAAAGATCGGACCGGGAAAGTAGCATTCAAGGAGGACAGTCAACTACAAAACACAGAAACAAACACGCAAAAAGACAAACAAGAAGGAAAAAGTAATAATAAATACAAACGACGTCACAAACACAAAAGGGTTGACAATAGGGCTACCGCCTTGGAACGGTCAGTGGCAAAGTAGGCCACTGGGGGTTTAAACCGGTTCTAGGGTGCACCAAACCTCACACTTACCCTACTTCATCCCATTAAAACAGGACAGTGTAAATGAAGAAATCTTCGCCATGATCTAATCTCTAACCAACAAGGCAGCATCAATAGGCAATATAAGTAAAACACAAATATGCTCGTGTAAATATAATATAAAATCAAAGGACTGAACGTCCTGAGAGTCGCCAAGATTGAACAGTGTCTGTCTTCTTGGTGATCTTAAAGGTTATGTTAAATTTTACAGGTGTGGCGTATTAAAATGAAAAGATTGATGCTTAGAACATGAGATTTGTTTAGTACTGAAAAATGCTTGGGACGGAATTATTTTTTGCAACCGCGTCGGTTTTGGTTTTTGACTGTATGTCAGTGCTCACAGGCAGTTATTTTAAGAGATAGGCCCAGGGCTTGTTGCTTCTGAAAATGGACAGGCCCTGATTTAAAATGGACAGGCCCTGATTTAAAATGGAAAGGTCCAATATTTTTTCTTATTGGAAATATGTCTTTATTCGCTTTTATACCACACATTTGTTACATATGTAGTAATCAAACTCAGAACCTCCTGACTATATTTTCTTTTTGCTACCACTTTATGCTCCTAGTCAGTGGACGTATTTACTACTTTGTTTCAAATAAGTTAGAATAGAATATTACATAGTAATTTATAACCGATGCAAAGGAGAGTACTATCACTTTTGCCAAACGATAATAATCAGAGCCGACTTGGTGAAACCGGAGCCAAATTTTTAATCAGGTTTTATTAGACTATCAGGGCCTCATCTGGCTATATTTTCCTTTTTGTCACCACTTTCTACAAGTTAAAGAATTAGGAGCCTAGACTAGAAAGCATTTAAAAGTAGGATTCCAGGAACTCCTTACACCTTAAATAATGAATAGAAATATACTTTATATCTGTATCTATACATATATATATTTTCCCACCAACATGCATTTGTAAAGGACAGTTTTTCTTATTTGATTGTGTAAAAAAAAAAAAATCCGAAATTATGTACCATCCGAACTACTATGACACCGCTCTTTCACGGCCCGGAAATTTCACTAAACATTCAATCGAAATACCATCAATTACGAACTTTTTTCATGCATTACTTTTTTTTGTTTTGAATGCCAAAAATGGCATTTTTTATCAAAGAGGAAAGAAAACACAACCCTAATGGCAGGATAATGTAGTTTTATGTCAATAATTGTCGATCTCAAAGTTGTGACAAACTGCCTGCAAAGATTGCCGTGTGTCCCTTTAAACTATTTGATTTGTTTACCTTGGTAGTAGAACTGACTCTTCTGACACATTCTTTTCATCAACTTGTGTATTTATTTGTAGCAGATGCCATACTATGTAGGTTATCCACCAGATGGCGATGAGGAGGCGCCAAAAGAAATGGCTATGAATGTTAAAAATCAACCTTACATTTAAAAATCGATCAGGAAAAGAAGCATTCAAGGACGACAGCCAGCCACCAACACACATAGAAACAAAAAACAACT